>JASXSY010001499.1:0-251665 GCA_034509805.1 Sipha maydis
GTGCTTTGTATCCCTAAAAGATTTTTGCACATTGATCTGATTAAAAGTTAGTTTAGTTGCAAAAATATTACACAAATATATTGAAATATGGTTGGTTAATTTAATTTTGAATTATTTTACTTTTTTTATTTTTATAATTAATATGTTGTGAAATGTATATTATTTGTACTAGAATGTATATTCTATATATTATATTTTTTAATTATGGCTGTGAAGTAATTTATGGTATACTTATAAATACTCTACTAGTGAAATAGCTTATAAAATTAAACAAGAATAATCAGGGGACTAATTTAACTATATATACATACATGTTTTATTTTATATTTTCAATATTTCTAATTGTATTATGATTCAAAATATAATAGACCATGTCCTTATCAAAGGGATGTTCCAAGTGTACCTATATAATAGAATTTATTTTATTTTTTCATATGCACATGTAACAGTATATTTGATTTTATTAATCCAAACTTGCTATTTTATGGACAAAAGTAAATTTACCTATAATTCAAATTTAAATTATAGAACTTTAACTTTAATCTTATTTGAGCGTTTTAAATGTCAATGAAATTAATGAAAATAATTTAATTAAATAAAAGTTTTTTTTGTTATTTATTTCACCAAAGTATTATAATTGTGCTAAAATAATAAGTATACTGTTTTAAAAATTCCTTTTATATAAATATATAATTTATTCTTTGTTATTATTATTGGATTAAACAGTTGGAATTTTATTTTAATGAAATCAGTAATTGATTCATTACTCAACTTTTTAGTTTATATTAAATTTAGGTACTATATATGTGAGTGTAAATATGTGACCATATATAATTAAAAATTAATATGTACTATACTTATATCTTGAATATTTATTTATAAAAAAATAAGCTCTTTCATTATTATATTTTTTAAAAATTTATAATATTTACAAAAAATATATTTAATAATTCAAATTAAGAAATTTTAATACATTGTTCTATGGTTTAAAAATATTTATGAAAATATGTATGTATAAATCTATAAATATGTATGCTATTTGTTTATATTATTTGATTTTGTTCAAATAATATTTGTTTATGAATTTAAATCAACCATTGTAGATATTTTGTAGACAAAATTATAAAATAAAATATACCCATTAGGTTATTTTTATTAAATTATATTATATATTATTTTATTAAATATTTTTTTAAAATAAATAATATTTATATTTATCATATCAGTTTCATGATCAGCAGTACAATCATCATTAGGTCTTGAATTTATTATTTTATAAGTAAATTTATAAATATATTTGTAAAAATAATATTCCTAAATATATAACTAACATTATAATAGTAAAGAAATATGTTAAAATTTATATTCTTTTTAATTTTTATTTAAGGATGCCAAAAAAGATTTTGAAGGTTGTGTGACAAAATTAGTTGATGTCAATACGTTAAAAGAAGAAATTAGAAAAGCTGAACCCCATGGTGATGTTGATGTGGTGTTTAAAAAATACTGCAAGTGAGTAAAATTTAGTTGATTTAATTAATTTAAAATTTATTAATATTTATGAATTTTTTCAGGAAGTCACCAGAATTAAAAGAATGTGTGGTGAATTTCACTTCTACTTTAGATATATGTTTGGATAAAGACGAAAAAGACAGTAAAACAATTCTTCAGAGTGTTACTGAAGCTTTGTTAGTTTTTGTATGTCATGATGATGGTGACCGTATAGCTTGTAAGATTTTTATCTATTACTTATTTTTTTACAAATACTTATAAGAGACTATACTGTAGTTTTAAATTTTATACTTGTAGCTTAATTTTTCCCAAAGCAATATCTTGATAACTCTATTTTTTGTAGTGTAAAATTTGTAACTATAATTCATTCCTGTTTTATTTTTCCCACCATGCCTTGTGTTCTTGATTAATTTCTTCCACTTATAATCTTAAAATATTTTCTTATTCAGTTTTTCAATGAAATGTTGCAACTATGTCCAGTATTTAAAATACTATCCATTTTTCTAAATTCTATGTTTTGATTGTTCTATTATTTTGTTTTATTTTTATTTTTTTACATTATTTAATTACATTTTGATATTTTTATATATACCATGATTAATGTTTTCAGTCTTTTTTTTAAGTTGTTCTAAAATAGTATATGGTATAAGTATACAATTAATAATTTAAGCTATTTTAGTTTTCTTTCTCACAAATTTATTTATTAGCTACTAAGTTTTATAATGATTATAATACATTATTATTCTAATATCTTCATACTTAATATTCATTTTTTTTGATTATTAATAACCTATTTTAATATTTAATTAATAAAATGCTATTTTATTTTAGTGTTCTATTCAGAAGGTGGTCCTGATTGTTTGATGAACAAACGAGAAGCTGTCAATCATTGCTTTAATACATCATTTGGTAAATATATGTCTAATGCTGAACCAAACATGACTAATTTACCATCATTTAAATTTGAAGAAGATCAGTGCAAGTATGTTATAAGAATAAAATACTTAATTATTGGTTTGTATTTTAAATTCATTAACTTTATTATAATTTTTTTTAAAGGAGTATGCACGAGCTTCAACTTTGTGTTGTAAATGAATTAATTAAATGTTCTCAACCAACACCAGGTAATATTGTTGAGTCTTTGTTTGAGTTTGTACGTCGGTCAACACCTTGTTCTAAATTTGTTAACTCTGAAACACAAAATGGATCTGAAGATACCCCTCTACTATCAATGATCTCAGTGACAGCATTAGGTGTTCTAACAATACTTTTAGGTCGTATTAACTATGAATAAGTTTGTATAAGTTAAGTATCACTGGTTGTACTTACTGAAAAATTGAATAATTTTATATAGTGCCTAACTGGCTAAAAATCAAAATCCTTCATGTACCGTGACATTAATGTGGATCTATATCTTTATGCAATAATTATCAATATTTGAATGATTTGAATGCTGTGTTAGTTTCAAAAACATGTATAATTACATTACTTTTTAATTAATTATCCCTTGTTTTTGACTAAAAAAAAAAATATAGAACCATCATATTATAATAATTATAATAATAGTGTTAAATGATTCGTCACCACTTGCTAAAGACCGATTACTCATATCATTGCCATAAATGGTAAACATGAAAATAATTTTTATATTATTTTAGTTGTTAATTTCAAATGTTTCATTTATTAGGTGGTTTTAATAGTATACTTACTACTTTTTTCCTAAAGATGACTGTATTACTTATGGTCATAAAGTTTTGGTGTATAGGATTAACTCATTTTATTTTATATATTTCTATGTTTTTTATTATAATTTATGTTTTGTATATTTATATATTTATTTTATATGATGTATATTAGCAAAACAATGTGTAATACTTGCCATTACTTTTGTAACTCATGGCAATAAATATATTGTTATCAACCTTAAAATAGTATTTGATTACTATATTATGTTTTAACTATTATTTATACTACATGTGAATTTAATAAACAATTTTCAATGGCATTTTTTTTAAAAATTAATAATATTGTACCTTTTGTACCTTGTTTCATATCTCTAATACTTAAGTTGGAATTTGTTTTTACCCATGTATATCAAATACTTAGAAACATAATGTTTGTTTTCTACGAATGTAATTGTGTTTAATAAAATAAAACACTTATTATTTAATGCACAATATTGACTACAGGTTACTTGTAACTATTTCTGTTAGATCTCTGCATCAGGGTCCTAAAACTGTGCATGGAAAATATATTAACTGTGAGTGCAAATTAGCGGTACAGTCCATCTCCAATATTTTTTGTACAATAGTCTTCATAATCCGCCACTGCATCAGTCCGGCACTCTAAGTAATGCAGTACATGTTTTCAACAACCAGCCATAACTTTTGTAAAACTGCTGCGATAATTCAATGCGATTATATTTGTGGCGTCCTCTTGTGGTGGCGTGAAGTAAATCCTACACGATATCGTAAATAGAAACCTATAACGAACGATTCTGGTTTGAAATTGAATTGTAATTCAGCAAAGTGTGCAGGTCATCGATTGGGCTCGAATGACTTAAAATGCACTTGAGATGACTGCAATATCGGTGGTTATAAACGCTGTAGTATTTAATAGTAAATTCCTAAATCATACATGGTGATTTCAGTTACAAGCGGTCTTAGAGTATAATAATTCACGCAATACGCTTTTTGTAATAATAAATTGGATTTTATTTTTTACTTTGTATGTCTATTAATAATCGATTAAATATTTTCATTTATCGTTTCGTAATGAGTACTTATTCGTATTTGAAAAATAAAATAATACGATGTTTATACTATGAATTATCATAAAACATTAATATCAACTAGGGAGCCTAATTTATTTACTGCGCTACCACGTATGTAGCTATGCTACTGGTGTGATATTTTTTTTTTTTTTTTTTTAATTTGATGAAACTTATATTTATAAATATTCGAGACAAGCACAATAATTTATCGTTTATCTATCCGTTAATTTAAATTATCGATTAAAAGTTCGAAAATGTATTGAAACATACATTTATATTTTATAAATCTCAAAAATATGCATATAAAATATAAAACCGTAAAATATAAATAATAGCAATCAGGGCCGGCCCAAGGTATTTTGATACCACGTTCAATTTTCTGAAAGGTGCCCTTAAACAAATTCTCTGTAATACATTTAATACTTTTTACTTATTATAGATAACGACAATAAAAAACAATAAATTGTAAGATTAATTACTATAGTAATAAACAGTCCAATGGTGATTATCTTATATCCCAAACGTATCGGTTGTAACACATACTGTTTTGGTTTTCCCGATTATATATTATTGTATATTATTTTTTAATTATTTCTAATATAATTATAGAAACCGGAAAGTGACGTATAATCTATAAAAAAGATTATATAACAGAAAAACAGATTATTCTGTCATAAATAATTTAGTCATTTAGGTATATTATTGTCAATTTGAATAAATATTACATTAAAATTTATAAAATATTCGTGTATTAAAAGCGCTCCGGACAACCGCTCTGTTCGTATCTTGGTGTGCATTGAGTATTAATGAATCACATTCGTTCATTGATTTAGAGTATTGCTTCATAATATTAAGTTTTACTATAGAGAACAAACGATTTGATTGGTCCTCGTACCGAAACGACCTTCCTGTCAATGATGTGACTAAAGTGTTGTTCCAGACTAGTCAAAAAAAACATGGCTTGGTAATCTCAAATTAGGGCGGGGTACTTTTCAGCCAAAATGAATCTTTCCCTTTTCGGCCAGTACACTATTTTGATCACAAATAAAAAATATTCTTCACGGTTTTTTCTGTTAAACTGTACCAATTATTTTTTATGTATAATAATCATATAATATTATTTAGTAAAAGACGTTAGTCAAATAATATATAAAATATACAAAGTCACAGTTTTCATAATTTACAATTTACAATTTATTTTAAAATTTCGTATTATGTCAATTAAAATAATATATAAAAATTATATTCTCGTATTATGTCAAGTGAAATAATTATAGCACATGCGTTTTATGAATTCCATTCGTGTAATCTCTCCTCTATCATATTTCGTTATGTTTGTATGGTTTTTATCCTGACGACCCCGAACTTTTCTATCTTTTAAGAATTTTGGAATATCAGTACTTCGTATTTTTACATATGATTCTGTTTAAACTTCATTTATTATGTCCAACCCATACATAATTGGAGGGGAGTCTTTGTAAAAACATTGGTTAGAATATGAATGGTAAGACTCGCATGCATTTGTTCTAGTTAAATCAGAAAAGCCTAATGCTCAAATAGTAGGAGGAAATATGCTTTCCTCACTAATATAAGTGTCCGTTAAATAATCACAGTATTATATTTAATTTATCATCATCGGGACATATTGACATTAAATCTTCAACAAAACAATCTTCAAAACCTGGGCTTAAAAATAATAGTCCAAAAGTATATTTTATCCAATTTCCGATATCTGTATAATCGTTTTTATATTCACTAACCAATCCTAAGCTCTGGACTTGGCGAAACCAAGTTTGATGAAATATACAGCCGATAATTTTTGAGTATGGGCATATTTCTATGATAGCTTTGGGAATTGATATCTCAAAATCAACTGTCACATATTTCGAAGAAAATAATAAATTACATTTATCAACAATGCAGCGAAGAGTATTTTATTACATTTTTAATTGAAATTTAATAGAATCACAATTTAAATCGTGAAGAATATTTTTAATTGGTGACCATTAGTGCACTGGCCGAAAATGGACATTCCAGAATGGTCAAAAACGGTTCCGGCCCTCAAATTATCTCAAAGTTCCATTATCCAATTTATTTCTCTGTCGTTATTACAAGATTTACCTCAACGATATTCCGTTTGAGCACCTCGGAGAAATGGTTTGCTATTTTTTCGGTATTATTTTCGTATATCCTTCCCGATGCCGGAACTACCGGGTGTGTAAGGTATGTGTCCTGTACATCGGTTCCCCAAATCGATGTGTTCAATATTAATTGTAAAGCTGTGTCTGTAGAAAATTGTAGTAAAATTAAGAATAAAAAAAACAAATTTGATCATATTAAATGTTTATAATTGTAATCAAATAGCATACCTAACTGTTCACTTGTTGGCAATGGTCGAAAGAGTCAAGAGTTTGGATGAAGTTACAGAAGATTTTGACGTAGGAGTTGCCGTGGATCAGCTTTAAGCCCTTTTTTGTTCTCTATGGTAATGGATGAAGTTACGAAAAAGATAAAGGGCGAGATACCATGGTGCACCATGTTTGCTTAAGATCAGGGTTCGGGACTTGTAGCACAATAATAAACACTATAATACGCACTTAAAAACCATTAAATATACATAAAAAATGTAAGTATATACATTTAATTTATTTATTATAATAATTAGTATAACATTAAAAATTAAAAAAAAATAAATAATCGTTAACTTTTTTCTTGAAACAGTCACCTTCCTAGTTTTTTTTTTAAAATTGTATTCGTATAATTAAAGGAAAAATTAAAAATTATAATCCTCATTTACATAAATAAATAAATAAATAAATAGTTTTATATTTATGTATAATATATAGAAATATAATATTATTATCGTCGGTGTTAAATTGAATAATTACATTTTTCTGCAAGTTTTCAAATGTAAATGCTCTTCAATTGCAAAACAAGCACAAAAACGTAAAAATAAGCACTTTCCTACAAAATCTATGAAATATACAAAAATATGCACGTTCAAATTTAAGATTTAGCATCGAGAAATTAATTATTTCGCACTCTGCTATATTTTACAATAAATAACAAAATTATGCAATAATCGCTATAAGTCTCAAAACCTACTGATGATATATTTTTGGCATGAGAAAATCCAGAATAAGTTAATGTTAATAATGGGTTGGATAAGTGGAGATTAACCTTTATTTTGTAACTCAAGTCAAATGTTAGGTACTTATAACAGAATTATTTTGTCTCCTGTTGATATTTGTTGTATTTGCGCTTTATCCATAAAATTATATAATTTTTAAAATAATATTACTAAGGATTTGATTTAAAAATGTCTGTTCGAGTAAAACTACAGTCTACAGATGCTCTAAATAAAAAAATGTTGCGTGTATGTCATATTTTCGTATCAGACTTTTCTTTATAATAATATGAAAAAAACTATTAATAAACATTTTAAAACGGTTAATATCAAATATCTACTAGACAACATTCCATAATATAAACGCCGGCTACAATATTTTATTAAAAAGTTGTTCAATGATTTTTTGAAAAATTAAGATTTGCACATCAGTATCGTAATGAGCACTGGTCTTTACATGTCTTCCGATCGATATATTTTCTTTAATTTTTAAAATCTGTAATCATCCAATTAAATCCTCCGTTCGTCCTCAAATTTTCATTACGAAAAAGTCATAAAACACATTCATACATAACTTATTTTTATTCTTGAATCTGAGCCGTACGTATAATTACTTTTTTTGTGAAAAAAACTTCAATGGTTTAAGTAATAACAAAATGTTGTAATGTATGTGTTACGAGCAAAGTAAGAAGTCAGACATGGTGAAAAATGCCAAGTTTATTTTTTTTTCTTTTGTACAAGAAAATGTCCATGTTTAATAAGATTATTCTGATGTAATAAAATGCCAAACAAAGCAGTGTATTTTATGGCGGTTCCGCTTCAATTACACATTTCGTCGAAGCCGAACTGTGCAGTTTTTGGACTTCGCGTGTGCATACGCAAAAGCATTGCGGAACCTGAGTAACGTGAACGCACAACGCTTTACCAGACATCTATGCGTATCATAAAGGGATTTTAGTTTTTAATATCGATCTAGGGCTGCTTTTGGGTCCAATACCCTAAAAACTAGGGCGGTATGTCTCGCACTGGACCGAAACAATATTTTCTCGGTAAAAGGCGTTGGCGTTTGGGTTTACAGCGGAATTTGTGATAAATCTGGCCCTGTACCAATCACGTATAACTGATTCCCGCCATTAGTAGACTTCTCACCAGAAAATAAAATGTTTTGTTTTCTCGGACAATTGTTCGTTTTCACTGGGTTGTTAAACTTGAGAACCGCAAATCTCTTTTCGACAGGGTAAAATGTCCACGTTGGTGAAATATAATACGGGTTTGTCGAGGCATTTTACAAAACTTTCTGTAACAAAGGCCCTCCGATTTTTATATCAATAAAAATATATTCTCCGGAGCACAGTATATACAGTGTGCCGTAGAAACTGTAGTGCGGGCAGTTCATTGCACCGGGGACCCACGTTTAAATTTATAATATGGTGTTCATACTTAAAATCAATAAAAAAAAACATTACATACTGATGACTGATTTGTATTGTTTTTTTTTTTTTTATAATTGTTTAAATCATATTTTAATGGAAAATAATGGGCCATAAGCACAATAGAGCATCCCCAGACTTCAAATTAATTAGCACTCCCAGGTCCCATATAATAATATAATTATTTTTAAATATTTTGAACACATAAATACATTATGGACAGTATAGTAGCTTAATAGTTGGAATAAATAAAGAGTAGCGATTATATTATATTATATTTGTATTATAATTAAAAAGTAAGAATATTAATAAGTAAAAATTTAGAAATGATTGCAGTGCAGCTTATATTATATTATTATATTATTGCAGTGCAGTTTATATAATATTATTATATTATTAAGGGGGGTGTATGCTAAGCTCCACATCGATGGCTATAGGTGAGTTGCGGCCCTACATGTCATTTACGTGTTGAAGACCGGTGAATTGCGGCCCGGGAAATTTATTTATTTTCAATTTTGTGCCGGCAGTATCGGCAGTATCTTATCTAAAGTAGATACCATAACGTCAATAGCTCAAACGAAAAATATTACAGTGTTAGTCTGTTCACCACTTAGTATCTATATCTACGAAAACTAAAAATTCTAATATTTGGGCACAGTTCTCTGCTAGCTGTAACCTTACCACTAACGACTGTGAAAGTATTCATTCACACCTAAATTCATCGTTCTACTCTAGTCATCCTAACATCTATAATTTTATTGATGTATTAGTAGAAATTCAATCAGAAACATATTTCAAATGTAGAAGCAATAGAATAAAAACGAAGAAAATATGTGAAAAAGAAGCATTTATAAGACAACAGATGACAAAGCTAGCACAAAAAGAAATAGAGCAGTTTGATTTCGTCAAATCATTAAGTTTTTGCCCAACCAATAAATATATATATTTTTACATATTTTACATAAATATTAAAATTCATTTTACCATAAATTACCATACATTTTTCCATTAATAAAAAAAAACAAATTTTTGGGAGACGACTCTGCCAACCTCCTCGTGGTGTCTTCTGGGTAACGCTGATAGGCTAATATGAAGTGATAAATAAAATGTAAAATGTGGCCGCAACTCGTACGTCTGTTTTATAAACACGGGTCGCAATTCGTACGTTTTTTAGGGATCGGGCCGCAACTCACCAACACCGACATCGATATGTATACCATTAATTATTCCAGCAACATCTACATTCACACCCAACATGCGCCTATATAAAGGGCCTACAGATTAAATTTGAACCGGGGCCCAACTAGTTCTATCTACGGCACTGAGTAAATATATATATATATATATATATTACAGCAAATAAGGAATACTGAGTGATTTGAATTACAAATACAAATAAATAATATTTTTTATTAAATGTATCATTACTTATGTAATCTATTATGATTGAATTCTCAATTATTACATGTTTATTTTATTCTGAATATTTTATAAGACAATAATGTTTAAATGTATTAGTATTTATTACATTTTAGAATTACTACCAATTTATTCGTTCAAGACAGTGATGAATGTCATTTTGAACTAACAAATCTATAAACATTTAATTACTAATAATACAATTATAATCAATTATCAATAAAAATAAATTTAATGAAAATATACTGTGTAAAAAATATTATTTATTCATAGTTTGCTGTTCACATTTCAATGTACAAATTGATCAATATTTCATACTGCTCTAAACATATAATTCATCAACGCACTGACGTAGAATGAACTATATAATATATAGATGTATATATGTATATGTATATAATTGCTCAATCAATTCTAAAATGGCCTATTACTTAATCCAAAAAGACATGTCGTCTTAATTTAAACAATTCAAATTTTGATTAGCTAGTGTTATTTAAATGTGTTATTATGCTTATGTTGTATTTTGCTTTTTTATTTTAACATTTTAATAAAAGTTTAAAAATGTAAATTTCCGTTTTAATTTATTGTACGTCATATTGCTGAAATTTGTATTTTTTTCTTTTTTTAAGAAAGCAATTAATTCTGATTAGGCACTCCGCGTGTATATCTGTGTTTGTCGATGGTATTATGCTTTAAAAGTAAATTATTTATATTTTGTGCCTTAACACGAAAAGATTTATATGTCCAGTAAAAAAACTTAAACCGACGAACTAATGAAAATATATTCTCTTTATTTTATTACTTATATTCTATGTATTTTATGAGCAAACATTAAAATTATAAGACATAAATTCAATAATAATAATAATAATAAAACGCAGTATCAGTGCAAAACAGATTTACCTCCATGTATGAACACATTAAATAATATTTATATACACGCGCTGCACGAACAATATTTCACTGCGAGAAAAATCAATAGTGGATAATAAAATCCGAAACGTGACACGATTGATTGCAACGGAAACAAGCATGATTGTTGCATGTTATAATATTTAAGTCAAAGCGCGTAGTTAGTACCTGAAGTACATATTAGTATATTATAATAATATACTAATATTATTATATTCATATTATGAACACCGGACACGGGCGGTTGTCGGCAACCGTAGTTGTGAGTAATATTACAATGACACAGTTGGCTAATGATAAAAATACAATATAAACATACCTATAATAAATTAATTTGGCTTGTTTTTAACAATAGTAATGGTCGACTAATAGCCATAGGAACTTTCTCCTAGGTTAGATGTACCTATACACAAACATTAAGTATTTTTTGTTGCGAAAAAGTACACGTTTTTATTATATGTAAATTTTTTTTTTGTTGTTTTTGTATTCTTCTACACAGGCCATTTTATGTCGGCGAATAGCGAGGCCTACGAAGTGCATGTGTAGTTGTACTGTTGGTAATCTAGCATCACGATTTAATCGACCCGTAATTGGTGACACTATCAGAGTCTTTCAACGCGTTCTCGTCTGGACCTTCGGACTCCATTGCATTTTTGTTGGAGTTTCTCGTTTCCTTTCTGTGCTGTATGTAGAGCCATCTGCAGGAAGAGAAAGATAAAACGTTATTTTTAATACGTAACGATTACAGTATTGCATAATATTATAAGCGGTAGATTATATATACATATATTTAATCTACGGAAAACAAAAAAAAAGATAACTAATTTAATTTTTATGCAATCCCAGTAATTTAATCAAACGTCCATTATGAGTATGGAAAATAGTATAACAATAGAAAAAAACGTTTTTATTATTCTTGAGTCTATGTTTTCTAATTAATTTAATACTATCAATTATTTATTGTTTTTCAAAATAAATTAGATGGTATTTTTCCAGTGTATAATTAAGATAAGAGCCTCGTACAATTAAAAGCGAACTTATTTACGTTTAAAATGAGAAAACCTATGGTTTTATTATTTTTACATAATGTTGGATTATGAATATTGCGTTATACGGTTATTTAAATCTTAATAACAATAAATAATCAACAATATAACTAATAAGAAAATAAAGTTTGAAATATTATACAAATTTATATTTGTCTAGATTATGCGGACACTATAATTCTGTAAAAATGTAATTATTTTACTATTTGCCTAGGCATTCAGTAAAACAATTGATAAGACTATTTTATGCCTTCGACACGTATATTAAGTATTTGTATTGCATAGGGTTTATAGAAACCCGTAATTGTTAATAGTATGTAGTACATCAAATTATAATTATTCATTTCAGGCGATTTAAAGGAGGCGGATTTAAATAATAATTGTATCGTTTTATGACCTTAGTGTTTAATTCTTCCTCTATAATTACTGATTACGTCACTCTATGGCCCGTGCGCGATGTAAGAAAATAAATATATTTTATTAAGTAGATTACATCACTTTTAAAAATATACCTATAATATACTTTATTATATTTTAAAACGTGGATTATTTTAACTGTTCATCACTAGAGCTCGGATGTTTATGAAATAGCAAATTTTTATTAATGATCTAATGTAATGCGGGTATGGATACAAATTGAATTCATATTCTATTGAATCAAATAATACTATTATTATTTTAGATACTTTTGCATATTTAATGGTTCTAAATTAGAGCTCTAAATTCACGTGTCAAGGAATTTATGTGTCACGTGAAATAAATTTTTATTCCAAATATATATCCGTTTTTATAATAATAAATTATTAATATTGTGTTAAATATTGGATGTTATAATAAAATATTATTCGTACAACATTAAGTTAAGGTTATACGTTTTTATTTTGGATTCGACTCGTAACACGTGAATTCACAAAATTTACATGTATTAAAAGCTGTATTTTAAATGCATGCTTTTGGGATTTATAGTAAATAAATGCATATTTCAGTATCAATGGTTTATTAGTAAATATATTTATGGGCATACGCACTAAAACAATATGGATATTAATCTTTTTAAATATATAAGTTATAAGTTTTTTTTATTAGTTTAATAAAATATTACAACATATTAACATAAAAAAACAATAAGTAACAATGATTAATGATAAAATATTAAAATTGACTTGACCGTCATGAAGAGGAGACAGTCCAATAATAGAACTTCAGAGTTCATGTTTAGACAAAAAAATGTAATTTATTTTTTTACAAGTTTTATTTTAAATGGACTCTAGCTCAGTTTCTTTTTAATCTACAGAGAATATTTTGTGGCAAGGTGAGAGAGGACATATTGTTGGTATGGTTAACTAATTTAGAATGAAATGTTTTATATTGGCTTCTAATAAGTTTATTTACTGTCTGTAGTTGTAGGTCGTTATGTAGGGTTGTATTTGTAATATACCTCGGAGCAACAGTTATAAGTCTTAAGGTGATTACTGAAAAAGACTTGGATGGAATGGATGTTCGTTGGTTTAGCAGGTTCCCGACATTGATCTTAAAAAAATTTTAATTCATCGTATTTTTACTCTATAAACCTAATAGATGATAACGACACAGCCTGACATAAGAGACATAATATGGTCTACCGATGAACTACATTATTTTTGAACATTTTCTCGACATAAAGAGTCATGACTAAAATTTATGCACATACAAATATTATTATTTTGATAGAAGTAAATAAACATATTGCATTGTTTTTACAACTATGTTTGTTTTGTATGGTGCCTATAGAGAATATAATAATTATGTATATTTATGAAATAAATGGCTTAGCACTATTTATAAAATAGCGTTCACCGGTTATAAGGTCTAGAAGCACGATCCAAAATACTTACATGTAAAGGAAAATTGTCGGGATAGTTATGACTGCAGTGAGCAAGTAATATGCACCCGGGAAGTACGACACGGTGGATTCGTACACGTAACTATACAAAGGTCCGCACAAAATAGGGATGACGTTTTCTCCAAGACCAGTGACTGCGCTGACTTGACCTTAGAAGAAAACAAAAAAGATTCAATAACCGAACAAATTATCGGTAATGAGTAATCACTGCTACGAATCTTAACACAAGGCAGGTATAGGATGTGCGCATTTGGCCATGATTACTCCGTACTAACCGAGTTCTGCAGCTGGAATGATTTTGTTTATAATCGATTTCATGGATATGATGGCCGGTCCTTGTAAAAAGTTCACGAGCACACCTGTACAAAAATTCAAGTTAATCGTTAGCAAACACATAATATAAACTAAATACATGTAGTTCAAAAGTTTTAAGACAAATCGCCACTTAGGTTTAGCTTTAAACATTTATCATTATTTTATTTATTAAAAAAAAAAACAATAGAATGATTATGTTGTATGATTGGCGCTTTATTAAAAAAAAATTTAACTAGTTAAATTAAAAGTTATTCTTATCAAATTTTAACTTAACTTAGCATTTTCAACTTGTTAATACTGATCTTTATACTCGTATATATGTATATGATAGAATTACTAGTTATGATCTTAACATGTGATGGGATATGATAAGTTAATGAAAATAATATGGTGGTTATTGAATTTTCTTCATCGTAAATCACTTACCCAAATAGAAAACGGTTTCGGTTGTAGCAAAAGCGAAGACAAACTGTGATAGCAATTTCCCAGTAGTAGCCACGGCACCGATCAATGCGTCGTCAATACCATACTTTCTGATAACAACTCCGAGGACGAAAATTGTTCCTGTATAAGAGAACAAGTAGATTGGTTACGGTTCAATAATATAAATTACATGCGGACCAAGTCAACCGAAATACATTGTATAGGTAAAAAATTGTATTTTGGATTAAAATGTTCCACTTACCCGCGAGATTGACACACATAGCAGTTGTTGAGTACACGCTAAATTGTAGTTCGTTCCAAT
The DNA here is from genome assembly GCA_034509805.1 of Sipha maydis. Lineage (NCBI taxonomy): Eukaryota > Metazoa > Arthropoda > Insecta > Hemiptera > Aphididae > Sipha > Sipha maydis. Next base: position 15,159 of record JASXSY010001499.1, read on the forward strand.
TAAATTTGACTCGAGTGAACAAATACACAACACCTTTATCGCCTACGTTTTAATAAAAACATAAGAAATTACTAGTTACACTATCAGTGGGGTTATTTTTAAATTTAAAAAGTATTTTTAGCTTTTTTTAAATATTTTTAAGGGAGAGAGAGTATAGTGACTATAAGCACCTCTACAAAGTCAAAACTGACTTCAGTTTACTTTACGATTAATATAGTTTTACGTTTATATTTTAAATTCAATGGTTTTTTATTGTTGAGTTAAAAATAAAATGAAAAGTTTTTTTTTGTAAACGTGTTTATAATTAATAAATTATCAAGATAATTATTAATTAAAATATTATAGAACTATCTAAGACATCAGTGATGAAAAATATATTAATGTGATTTACAAGGTGTTTTTAATAATTTATAGTTTTAAAATGTATATATTATATTATTTTTAAAAATAAATATATCTTATAATATGTTCCTATGTTCCTACTTAATTCTCTAACTCACTGAATTAACTTGCTTGACAGACTATAAATTTTGTTCAAAAAAAAATATGAACTAATTTAAAATGTTACGTTCTATCCAATCATGATAAGTATATAAGTATGCATAAAATATTTGTTTAGGTACAACTAAATATGTGCATGACCCAAATTTGGGACATCATGCACTTATGATTTGACTTTGTGAGCTTTATAAATTATGTTATACTTAGTATTCGAAATATTCACACAGTTTATTTTTCCATTGTAAGTGAAAATGAATTCGACATCATTCTATTCACTTGTGCTAAGTATACCTGATGGCAGTTCAGACTCTGAATGATTTGATTATGATGATTTATAAACACCTATAACTCAACAAGACAAATGTTTTGTTTTTAACACTGATGAAGATACTACTATTGATCCTTATGGAAATTATTTAGTCATTCCTGCATCTGATGAAAAAACTAACTTTGAAGACGAAGGATGATATACCTCTTTCCATAAGGAATGATAGATTAATGTCCAAGAGATCATTAAAAAAACTAGTTTGGGTAGAGGAACATCTTATAACACTTCCAGAATCAACAATGTTTACTGGTGATACTAATCTGCCAGAAAATATTATGTGCCTTACCGATCTATATCAGTTTTAGATTCTGAACGGAGTGATGGAATCTATTGGTTTTAAAATGATGTGTGTTTTTTTTTTATTTTTGTGTCTGACGACATCTTTTTTGGCAGTAAAAATGCTTCGATTTGCTTAAACAGCAACTTTTCTGAAAGGAAAGTGAATGTAGATGGTATTTTGGCAAATCAAAAATCCAACTTTTTCAATACTTTTTTAGATTTTTATTTCAACCAATACTTATAAAATATATTAATGATCAAATTAATCTATATGCATCTCAAATTAGTCCTAGCAAATTACCAATGAAATGCGTAAAAGAAATAGAACAATTTATTGGTTTATGCTTAAAAATGTCAGTTGTTAAACTCCCAACTGTACGTGACTATTGGGGAAATTTGGCATTCATTCAATATATAATGTAATGTCTGTAAACAAATATGAAGAAATTAAATGTTTTATTCATTTCAATGACAATAGTCAATAAATGATTATAATTATGATAAATTATTCAAAGTCAAGCCTTTATGTTCTTAATTTCAAAATATTATAAGAAGCATATCTAAGGAAGAATATTTAATAGTGGACAAACAAATAATCCCTTCCAAGAGTAAAACATCACTCAAACAATCTAATCCAAATAATTGTTCATTGAAAACAAATTTTAAAACTATACAATGAATTGTTATCATCAAACTGTGGCAAGGTCTCTCGGTCACTGACTTTTAAAAATATCTTTAAACTGGTTATATTGTAGTGGTGAGTTGGGTTATTAGTTTTAAATATTACGTATACGAATATAAATTATGAATAACATTATAATTAGGTAACAGTTGAACAGTTTTTAAGTTATATTTGTCATAGCGCCCAAAACAAGAATTCTATAAATTCCTGAAGATTATATAATACTTTATTTTGGTTAGTAAAATGTTTATCTTTATAGCAAACATAAGAAAATAAAAATAAGAGGGGGTGTTACGGCCGATAACATTAGATGGCTGAGCCTAAACTCATATCATCAAGGTTCGAATGCGATTATCGGCGGTCTCGCTTACCGCCTGAAAGAATAAATTGCTACTACCCTCAACCTACAACCAACCAATTTAGCTATAAAAAAAATAATTTAATTAATTTAATTTCGTTGACGAAAAAACTGTTTTTATTGTCCGATAAGACAGTAAATAATTATAATTTATTTTAAATAATAACTAATCATTAGATTTTCAATTCTTCGCTTGTTTATGCGAGTTTAAAATGTTTTATGAACATCATCAAGTATTTTATACATACTTTGTTTTAGTTTCTCATTTCAATTTCAATAAAGTAATTTAATATTGAAGTATTCTCGATATTTTTATTTATGTAATAAATGATAAATTCATGTTAACGACTATTTCAGTAATGACTGTCCATGATCTGTTTATATATGTACATTACAATTAGATTAAATAACCAACTGTCATAAAACTATTTATTGCCAATTAAAACTTTAAAAAAATATTTTTATTTTTTACTCTACCCAAATGAATTGTAGATAAAAAATATAATATTTTTTAGAATTTCCAAAGTTAAAAATCGTGTATTCATAGTATTGTGTGTAATATAGGAAAAACAATTTTACTGTTTAAATTTTTTCTTTCTTTTTTTAGTTCTATAGTTTTTCGTTATTGCATTCAATATTGTGTACAGGTTACAGAGTACATTACTCATCAATTAATATTTATCAAGGGTCACTTTAAGAATCCGAAATATTTTCGTGGAACATCGAAATTTAAAGTAAATATTTAACATTATATACTATTAAATTATAATGCCGATAACTTAATTTCTCAATCATAAATAAAAATAAACTATAAATAATGTTTCAATAAAAAAAAAAACTATCGATTTTTTCCTCTTGTCTGCGGACCAGATACATTTATTGTGACCCTTGTTATCAGTGGCGTATATACGGGGGGAGTCCAGGGGTACTGGTCTCGCCCCAGTGAAAAAAAAAACAGATAAATGTTCCTGCAACATAGTTTAGTAATAAATGTAGTATTTAATATTATTATGATTATGGTTTCCAAGTAACGGCTAAATATAAAATGTGATAAAGGCAATAGGTATAAGGTACTTGTATTTTTTAAATATAAATTATCGCACAAAGAAGTCATATAAACTGAGGACCTCCCCCCAGAAAAATTTGAAAATACGCCACTGTCTGTTATATAATATGATAAATAATATAAATCGAGAAATTAATTTTAGCAAATCATTGAATTCTAAAGATAATTAATCTAAGTCTTCATCAGAATTGTACCTAATTCAATGTGGACTTATGATTGGGTTTGTCAACTATTTAAGAATAACTTTAACATTACACGACGTTTTTTTTGTTGTCTAAAACTCAATTAAAGTAAAAATGATTATGTAAATACCTTGCAACGGGCCCATAACTCCAGTTATCAGTATTGTCAAAACGATAACTTTCATCCTTCGATTATTTTTTGCTTTTTTGAACGTCACTTTGAATGCTTCAACTATGTGTTTCAAGTTGAAAAAGAATTTGGCTTTATTCCAATAAGACAAATGACGAGTCTTTTCCGATTCGGTTCGTACTTGCATGGTGTCGTGGACACAAACGTGAGCCATCCTAATGCTGAATAAACAGAGCACAATGGCTATGCTGTACACCCCGACGAATCCGACTGTACGGTATAAGATACCGGACATGCCAGTACCGATTGGAAGACTTAAAGCCATTGTTGCATTCACCAAACCTACTCTTAAGGTTTTATTTTTATCCTGAATAGAAAAATGAAACATTCGATTAATACACCTAATTCATTATAGTTTCAATCACATGGAGTCATACTGCTTGTTTGACACTCATATCTTCCGTCCTGCTTATATTATTATTTGAGTGAGAAAACAAAAAACGTTAATTTTCTCATTCAAATAAGTGAACTAGGTACTTTAATATTATTGGCAGACATTTTATTACTATTGTAATATTGAAATGGCATTGTACAATAGGGTGAAAATTAATAAAAAACTTACAATAAGTTAATTGTTTTTTATACTACAAATATATAATAGAAATGCTAGAAATATATAGCACAACAAAGTTTGCCGGATCAGCTAGTATATATTTATTTATTATAACAACAAAACTTATGTTATTCAATTTTATTTAGTTAACTACCTGTAATATTAAAAAAAAAAAAACATATATAAAAGTACATTTGTTAATTTTACATATTACATATTTTATTCTGATGTTGATTGGAGTTCTTTCTTATTTCCAAAGTCATATTTTTGTGATGAATTTATTAAATCTAATAATTCATTTTATATTAAATGGAGATTATAAAATTCAGTACAAGTATGGTTCTAGAAATGATTTTTTACAATGATTTTTTATTTTTTAATCTCTGTAAAAAAACGATTATTTTCATCACTCCATAGTAAATTTATGTTGAAAACGTTCTTTTAACTGCTTCATTGTTTCGGGTATTGCTAAAGCATATTTAATAATTCCTGATATGTTTTGTAGGCTAAGATTTTGATTTACCATGTACACAAAAATTTCACACCATTTCTCTTATACTATTGTACAATTTTTTGGTCATTCATGAACTTGTATATAATAAATAATATGTACAGAGTAAAGGTTGAAATAGATTCTGTAGTCCAGGGGTGGCCACTAATCATAATTTCCGGAGCCGCAAATTTATAAAGCTAATTCGACGCGAGCTACATTGTTAAGACTGTTTATTATTTTATTATATTAATTATTTAATTATTGGCATTATTATTAATATTATTAGAAGAACTATTTATAAGAAATGATTTTTTGAGTGTTCATTGTTAAGTGTTCACATGTTAAGTATTTATTATACAATGTCATTTACAAAATTCAGAATTATACATATAGATTTTAAATAAACAATAACAATACAAACAATGTACGAGTATAAGCCTTAACATTTATAATAATAACAAAACTAAATTTTTTTTAAGTCGAATAAATAATAATAATTATGTAATGTATTGGAACACTGTAATACATTATTACTTTATATTTAATCTAAAGTCTATGATATATATATAGATTCTCAGGCTTTATTGTAAGGTGTAGTAGGACACTAACCGTGCATTAGGAAAAATAAAATATGCAGTTGATTTAATAAATATCTGCACTTGAATACTTGAATAACTGCAGACTTGAGAAGTACAATAAAATTTTCTTCACCGAAGTTATTTAAAATTAGACATGTATTATTTTATAACTTGAATCATCGGTTTAGTTTATTATTCATATTTTATAATATTAATTTTTATAAATTATATAATTATAATATAAATATTTGCTAATTATTATAATTATTATTATAAAGAATGATTTATAAAAATAGTAAATAAATATTATATATTGTATATTTTATTATAAAAATAGTTAAAAAATAGTCTATGAAATATAAATTAAAATAAATAAATGATAAGTATGAGATCAAATTGTTTGAATAATTGGTTAGTGAAACCAATTTGGCTCCTTCCTCGTCTTTGGATTCATCATCTGTTTTATGCAGATGGAAAAATTCCTACAATAAAGCCTGTAGATTCTAATATAATTATATTTATTAATTTAACTTAAAGCTTGGTTTCAAGAGTCTCATGTGGCTCGCGAGTCATATTGTAACAACCCCTACTATGGTCTATACCTAGATAGAGGATAAATATTCAAGAATAAAATAACTAAAAATAAATTCGATTATTTAATAAAAATAATTAACTTTCTAGTGTTATGAATATTAATAAAATTTATTATATTAAGTTACAATAACGATATATTATTCTTATCGGCAATTGACATCGTCTTAATTTCGCGAAAAATAAATACTCACACTAAAAATAGACGTCTCAGTATAATCGGATTTCATAGATAAAATATTTAAAGCAGTTAATTATTGACGATATTTTTAATTATTAATCGTTTAAGTCACTTTTTGATGAAAAAATATTAAAAAACAGGATTAAAACAGGACAGTTACGTAAAACCGGACTAAATGCGTCCTGTTTAATTCCGATTAAAAATCAAGACATCAAGCTGAAAAACAGGACAAATGATCATCCTATATTTATACTATTTGTAAATTAAAACTATAAAATAGTTTAATTATATAGTATGAACCACAACAATGAGGAGACAAAATACAAATTTTTTTTTCATGGACATTAATTTTAAATTTTTATTTATTATCGATAAAATAAAAGAACACTCTCATTTGAACACTTTTTATAATACATTTTGAATTAAAGTGAACGATTGTGTTTTTTTAAATGAGTACCAGTAAATTATTATCAAAGAAAAGCTAATTACACATAATAGTATAAATAATATAAAACATAATAAATTAAAATATTGAAATATTAATTAAAATTATTAAAAGAAAATTTAAAGAAAATATATGATGATCTTTTTTTAGAAATATATTGCTATAGCAACGTTTAAAATTTTAAAATTTCCTATTATTCGAGTTTTAGGGTTTAGATCAGTGATGCCCAACCTTTTTCCCTTGGCGGGCCACTTTGGTAAACAATTATCTTCAAGCAGGCCACAAAGTATAAAAGTACAAAAATAATCTTATATATTGGACTTGTTTTCTTATCTTTTATTGTTTATTGAAAAGATTATGATAGACAATTTAAAAGTTTTTTCAAAAAAAAATGTTCATTATTAGTAAAAGAAGTACAAACTCAAATTTCTCATTAAAAATAAGAGTAAAACATTTTTGTATAGTTTTTAGTTTCATTATTATCATTATAATTGTTTTTTTGGAATAATTATTTAAACGAATTCATAAATTTAAATAAAAATAGTATATGAAAAAAAATAATTTAAATATTTTTCCATACATTTTTAAAATTGTTTTTATTTTAGAAAATTCGTAATGGGCCACATATAATACATTCGTGGGCCACATGTGGCCCGCGGGCCGCGGGTTGGGCACCACTGGTTTAGATCAAAAATAAATAATAATCACAATTAATTTATCAGTACCAACAAATGGGAAAAATTAAATAGACAAAATAATAATAATAAATTAGCATAATTTTTATTGATAATTTATTATACATAATAATCTTTAACTACAATTTTTATGCAGATAAACGAGTAATATTTAGGAATAAAGAGATGTAGTATGGTAAATTGTGTTATGAATATGGTCTTAAGTCCTATTACTAGAAATATGTAGAATTTGTTTGAAATATCTAAGTAAATTATCTAAGTTAATTTATAGTTTTTAGTTTTAAGTTTTTATAGGAGAAAAGATAATTATTAGTCAATATTTTTAAAAAAAATATTAATATTTTATAGTTATATTAAAATCTCATTAATCTTTTTTAACATGTGTTTCATCAAGTTATAAAACAAACGATTTTAAAAAGTACATATTCTTTCTATGATTATTCTGAGTTTTAAATAATATTCAGAATTAATATTTAAATATTAAAATTTTCAGTTTAGTATACGTACATATACTTTTGTTACTTTTGCTGAAAGTAAAAAATTGCCGAAATGAATGATGTAAAACTAAATTCCGAAATCATAAAAAAATATTCACTCAATGTATTTAGATTTTAATTTTCAGTATGAAATAAATATTTTGATTTTAAGCTTACCGTACTAACGTCTCCAATGTATGAGAATACAGCCATGAACATAACAGTCCAGTATCCTGTGACTGCTATTGTCAGTGATTGCCACAGGCCAGACACTTCCATAGGTAGTTCATCAAAGAAGTAAACACACACCAAAAGTCCTATATTTCTGACAACTTCCCCGTAAATGGGCAATAGCATACAGGGTCTTCTTAGTCTGTTTCTGTCACTCCAGGAACCGAGGAACAGAACGAACACGGTGGGGACGCTGCTTTGTAGGATTGTCTGCCAAATGAGCATGTTGGCAACCAATTTTTGCACCATTACTTCGCTATCAGTGAGAAAAATGGAATTTTTGTCTTTATTCACTAGTTCTTCGCATACATCATGACTCAAGTTCAGGTTAACTCTACACGCTTTTTGGATATTTAAATTTTGATTAACTAATATAACCAGAATTGAGGCAATTAAGTAAGGAAATAACATTGGTTCAACGGTAATATTTTTCAAAAACGATTTGAACAAAGGTTCCTTATCTTCCTCGAAAGTTTTTCCATTTTCCTTATTTTTTTGACTATGTTTAACAACATTAATCGTATCATCCTTCATTATCAATGACTTAACCATGATACTTATGAAATATAATCTGAAACATACGACCTAGTATTATTAGTACATTACGAGTTAATGCAAACTATTTACAAATATTTATATTTAAATTGAAATTCAGTTCTTTAATAATACTTAGTTTTCATCAAGAAAATAATTTAACCAATTAGAAGTCAACTAAGCAAGTTGTACACATTTTACAAGATAGGAATTTATTTCATGTAGGTAGTAAGATTCGAAAGTGTTACTCGTATTTTTAAATTCATGACAATTACATTCTTCTTCTTCTTCTACTTCGCCTTCCTCCCAACTATTTGGGGTCGGCCACCCTTGTCCTACACCTCCACTTTACTCGGTCAATCACATCTTCTCTGCACACACCGACAGCCCTCATGTCATTCTCCAAAGTCTCCAACCATCTCTTTTTTGGTCTTCCTCTTCCTCTTTTCCCTTCAACGTCCATCTTCATAACCACTCTTACTGCATTCGTTTCCTCTCGCCTCATCACATGCCCAAACCATCTCAGCCTATTTTCTCTCATTTTGTCCACAATTGGCGCTACACCAACACTACCTCTCACGTATTCATTCCTTATTCTATCTTCTCTTGTCACTCCACTCAACCATCTAAGCATTCTCATTTCCGCGACACTCATACTTTGTTCTATTCTCCTGTTAACCGCCCAACACTCTGAACCATACAGCATAGTTGGTCTCACTACACTTTTATAAAATTTACCTTTCAGCCTAATTGGAATTCTCTTATCGCATAACACGCCCGATGCTTCTCTCCATTTCATCCACCCGCACTTAATCCTATGTTTTACATCAATGTCAAAGCCCCCGTCCTTTTGAACAAAAGATCCTAAATATTTAAAGCTCTCAACTTCACCTATCACATCACCATCTATTGTCAGTTGTCTCCTCATTCCTTCAACTTCTTGGTCTCTTTGTCCAAAATCATACTCAATATACTCAGTTTTATTTCTACTAACTCTCAATCCCTTTTCTTCGAGGGCTAACCTCCACTCATTTAACCTATTATTGACAACTTCTAGGTTTTCTCCTATCAGAACTATATCATCCGCAAACATCATACACCATGGTATCTCACCCTGTATCTCCTTTGAAACCTCATCCATTACCACTGAGAACAGGTAGGGGCTTAGAGCTGACCCCTGGTGCACACCTACTCCTATACTGAAACCTTCTGATACTCCACACCGACTCTTGACACTAGTACTCGACCCTTCATACATATCCTGGATCAAATTAACATACATTTTTGGGACATTTTTCCTCATTAATGCCCATCTTAAAACTTCCCTTGGCACCCTGTCATACGCCTTTTCTAAATCTATAAACACCATGCATAGTTTTTTATTCTTTTCTCTGTACTTCTCTACTAATTGCCTAACACAAAATAATGGCTCAATTGTCGATTTTCCTGGCATAAAACCAAACTGGTTTCCTGATATCGAGGTCTCACTTCTTATCCTCTTCTCTATAATCTTTTCCCAGATCTTCATACTATGACTCATGAGCTTTATTCCTCTATAGTTCCCACATTCTTGTATGTCTCCTTTTCCTTTAAATATTGGTACAATAAAACTCTTTCTCCAATCTTCTGGCATTTTTCCCTCTATCAGTATCTTATTAAAAAGATTTTTCAACCACCCAATGCTTACATCTCTATTGTCATCTCATGACAATTACATTACTCTCATTATAAAACCGATATGGTTACATGTCTAATTGATTTTCCTCCACGATTATTCGAAATCGTTGTGATAATAAACTGTTTCAAACAATGTAATAAAAATAATAATGAAATAAAAATAAAATGTACTTATAAAATGTATAAAATGTAGACTATAACGTGCTCCCATAGAAATGGCTGCTGCTTTTTATCGTGTTTGTTCAAGCCTTAAAATATATAAGTCTACATGCTTATTGTACTCCTTTATTTTAGATTGTATGTTTTAATGAATATTAGTTAAAAAGAAAAAAAAATTGAATAGTGGAAAAATAAATAAGTAGCACTATTTTGCCTTTAGTTTCCTTTTCACGTTATAAATAGTGATTTTGAAACGTCATAAATATTTTTTCAAAAATTACATATATATGTATGTACCTACATACTATATAAGCAGTACTACTATTAACAGTTGCTTAACCTACTACAAAAATCCTCTTATCTCTAAAAATATACTATTTGAAGCAATGCCTTAAAAATACTTAAAAATTGGTGTCCTGATCTGTTAACCTAACCAATTAAATTTTTATTACACGACGATCACAACCGTTTACTAAATTCAATAAAGACAGGGCTTAAAGTGGGGAGACGCAAGGGAACTCAGTCCCCTACCTCTTATAGTACTAATAAAGAGTCCCCTTTAAGATTTATCTAAAAGTTTACTGAAACGCTCAACTGTTTGTTAAAATAATTATATACAATAAAACAATTGAAAAATTAACTTTGAAATTTAGTTGATGTCATTAGTGTTAAACAGTGTTCTACAGATAAAACTAACTCATATTAAATATAAGTTATATAGTAATATAAACTTATATATACATTTATTTTAATTTTATCAGAAGATATTTACAATCTGGTATTTTAAACAATAAGTAATTTACAAGTTAATAGATTTTTACAGCACATGAATAGCTTGTGGAGAAAATTATTCACTAACAATATCTCATAATATATATCCACCTTTTTATAATTAATAACCCAGTAATTCAATTACTGTAATTGTATGTACTATATGGAACACCGAATATTATATACGGATTAGAGTCCACCTTGCAATTTTTTATCACTTTAAACCTGAATAAAGATGATACATTGTAGTTGTTAAAATATATGGTCAAACAAAATAAAAGAAAAACATATAACAGTTGTATGTCCCCCCCCCCCTAGATAGTTATTAGGAGAAACGCAGTGATTTTGACTCCTTCACTTTATCGATAAAAATTGTTTTTATTATTAGTGCTTGGTTTACATTCTTGACTGTTAACAGAATGCTTGGCGTGAGAATGTATAATTTATTATTCACTCGATTATACTTTTCAACGTCATTTTATCCTTACTATAACGATTTAACGAGATTCTATGATTAAATTACAAACATTACAAAAATATAAAACATATTATTTATAAATAACACATTTACTCTGAGCATTTCGTATCCTTGATTCTGCTATATGCAGTTTAAATCATTAGTTAGGTTAGTTTATTGAAATTCGACGTTAATGTTAAAATACTTAATAAAATTATGGTATTTGTTTTTTTGATATTTTATCAGAAGTATAGAATAATTATAAATTTATATATATATATTATAGTAATTTTTTTTTAAATGTCGGTGATGAACAGTAAAAAAGAAAACAATAGATTCAGGATAAATTAAAAATCGAATAATACCAAGGGTATTTATGAAACTGATTCACAATTATAATTTAAATCTACTGCGAACATTTTCGGAATCCGTAAGGCTTTTTCTAAAAAAAAAAAAATAGAGGTTGTTCGGTTGTTCAAAACGCCGTCCGAGTTCTATAATGAAATAATTTATATATATATATATATATATTATTAATAATACTTTTCAGTCACTCACACTAGAGACATAAATATTGCGATAGTTACTGTCATGACACAAAATCATTTGTATGTAAACAAAAATGTCCGGAACTGTACTGACAAAAAATTTACAATTGTTCTCATGATGAGTGAAAATAATTTTTGAAGATTATGTAAAAACGTATCATGTATTATAATTAATAATATTATTCAGTTAATTTACCTTCATATTTGACATCTTTGGGATTCCATAAACAAGGATTATTTTCATAATCTGAGATAAGTTTATGTGTTTCATCAACAGTCCATTCTTTTTTTGTGGATGACATAATATTAAGTTATTAATGTTAAATAAAGTGTATATAAATATTAAAGTAATTATATATATATATATATATATATATTAAGTTAATAGAGGTACGTAAACACTGAAATAATATAATTATTATAAATACCAATTAATTACCTATATTATATTTAATAATAACGGTGTATATTTAAAAACAATAGACTGTAGAAAACTGTTTTGATTTATCAAAAAAGCTGATAGTCGACTAACCCCACTGTCGGCGCATATTTCGGACATATTGACACACGAGCAGAATAGTTTTCACGAAAGTTGTATCGCGAAAATTAGCTAAGAGTACGACAGAAGTATAAACAATCGTTCATACGTTGATAGTTAACTGTTATACAGTTATTTCATTATAAATCTGTCGTCGCGTGAGTTCGGCTATAAGGATCCTCAAATTATTTCGTTTCAGAGAATAAAGAGTTTCTCACGGGGTATGGTCGAACTGCATTCGGGTAAAAAGCAGGTAGTGGTCTTTTTTTCAATCCAAGTGCAATTCGACCATATATTTGTAGGTAGTTAGTGCAATTCGACTATCCCGTTCTCACGAACCATTATTAGAGAATACTACATAACCAGTCTTACTGTTAGTTGGGGAGAAATATTAAATTGATATAACATGCGTATATATCTATAAATAACCAGTTCAATTATCAATAACTTATACGTAGCATGTATATTTATTTTTAACACAAGACTTGAGGTAATAGTGAACAGTGTTAGGACTAGGAAAAACAACTGGGAAAGGTTCACCGCTGTACTTACATAAACTACACAGTGGCATTGGAAAAGTACACCAAGGTAAAAATGGAGGATACTTAGAAGTGCATGGAATCGAAAGCAGACACAAGTATTTAAAATGTTTTGATGTGGTCCTTTCGGGCAACTAATGTAGTGAACAAAAATCATATATGGTCATATTGTTCATGTAAGGTGTATTTATTGAATTTCGAAATTGCTTCAAAAATGTACGCATCCGTCACGCGACGTACGAGTATATCGGCTTATTATAACGGACATTCTTCAATTTCATTACGTAAGCTCACCGTTAGGAATTGCCGTTTACCGCCGCCGTCACCGTCGCGTAGTCACTCCGTCTGCTTGGATGAAAAATGATAGCGTTTCGCACGCGAGATCAAGTCGGATTATATTATTACACCGTCGGCTGATTGTACGTGTATAATGATCAACAAAATATGTGCATGTTGTCCGCAGTGGACGAAGAACGAACGAACGTTGAAATCGATTATTTTATACAGATACGCATGTTCCCCCACATCCGGTTGGTCGAACTGCTGTGTTCAAACGACAGATAAAACGTTGGGCTTATGCGTGCCGATGTGCTGGTCGGTTTTTTTTATTTTCTTGATCGACTGCGACGCCACTTCACGAACGTCGAATGCTCCCGACGATGCGGTCGTTACTGAAATGGTTTTGCCCCGCTCGTGCCGCCGCCGCTGCCGCCGCCGCCGTCGCTGGTCGCTGGTCGAAACCAGATTGGGATTACCAGTGCAGTACGTGTTAGACCATGGTCCGCGATAACGCGCACACATCGACCACGGGGTACAGGGCCCGCCGACTTCTTACAGCGGCAACACCGGGACCCAATTGCCGTGCTGTTCTGCGAAACAAAATAATAAACGGCCCCGATCATCTTTAGTGTACACGAAAACCGACACCTAGCGAACGAAAACACATAATTGAACTTCTCTAGTTTTTAACAATAATAATTTTTATAATTATAATAATTAACAACAATACAAAGCACAATTATAATTATAATCATGTGTAATCTTTTTTACCGATAACATCAGGTTCATTAACGGAGGAGAATTGTTTACTATAAATAATATTTCTATGAAATCAATAGCATCAATATCATTCAATAGATATTTTTCAATGAACATTTTCTAACGGGAAAGCATCGAGTTGGTTTAGATTTATGGAAAATCACAGATGATTTTTTATTATTTACAGCTTATTTATAATGATCTTTCACTGTTAACTTGTGTAACATGTTAGTGTTAAGACAAATTCAACTGTAGCACACAATTTAGTTAATGCATAATCAATTGATGTATACATTTTTGAAAACTGATTAGAAATTATTTTAGATTCTGAACGGAGTGATGGAATCTATTGGTTTTACAATGATGTGTGTGTTTTTTTTATTATTATTTTTTTTTTTATTTTTTTTATTATTGTGTCTGACGACACCTTTTTTGGCAGTAAAAATGCTTCGATTTGCTTACACAGCAACTTTTCTGAAAGGAAAGTGAATGTAGATGGTACTTTGACTAGTCTAAAATCCAACTTTTTCAATACTTTTTTAGATTTTTATTTCCACCAACACTTATAAAATATATTAATGATCAAATTAATCTATATGTATCTCAAATTAGTCCAAAAAAATCGAAAAAACGATAAAAAAATTACGAAAAAACGAGAAATTTTACGCAAAATCACGTTTTTACAAATTACATTTTTTTAAAATGCTTTAACTCAAAAACCAAAAATCGCAACAACTTGATATTTTTACCAAATCTTTATATTGACGTTCTCTATACATGGTTAAGTTTTCAAAGTATTTTGACATATTTTGACTTATTTATAGACAATTTAAATTTTCGATTTTTGTAAAATTTTTGTTTTTAAACATCTATCAAATTTAATTGGCAGACCGAAAACTCTTGAAAATGTAATACAAGGTTCATAATAAGTTAAAATTATCGTAACTAAAAAATATCGGTGATCGGTTTGCTCAAATTTTTTTTATAGGACCTTAATGCTCAAATTTGTATAAAATGTGTATTAAATATTTGTTATAATTCAAAAAGTATAAGTCGCAGATATTTGAAATTTTTACCAGCTGTTAATATTGGCATTTCCTTTATGTCATATTTTTTTCAAAATATTATATTGATTTTTAAGCCACTTATAGGCATTTAAAATATTCGATTTTTTACATTTTTTTTTTTATAATCGGTAATAAAAAAAATTTGGCTCGTACAAAATACTTGAAAATTTAATAGAAGATTCCACAGTAGTTCTTAATGTCATTCAAAAATTATTAAAATCCATAGGCACAATTTTTTTTTATAAGCGTTTGAACAGCGAATATTGACATCAAATTACATGTAAAATATAATATCTATATATATAAAAATGGAGACAAAAAATTCGAAATTGCATCAGTTGAGAACGGCTGGGCCGATTATCTTGATTTTTTTTTTAAATGATAGAGAATGTCGTGGAGCGGATTTATAGGGTTTATATATGGACCTAACTTCACCCCCGGGAGGTGGTCAAACAGGAATTTTGAGATTTACGATAGAAATTTTTGTTTTTGTTTATAAATGGTTGCTATGGGGGTTATAAGATTTGAGAATAATATTTATTATTATTTATTTTATTATTTATTTTATAATACATAAAATAAAAATTGTTTGAAAAATATTATAAAAATGTTAATAAAACAATAGTCACATACGTTTAAAACAAAATTTTTTGATATTCGATACCATATCGCTGATCTATTTAAAACATTTTGTACTGCAAGTGCCGATATGAATGTATAGTATAGTACAGGCGTGCCCAACCCGCGGCCCGCGGGCCAGATCCGGCCCGTGACCATTTTATAAAAATTAGAAATTTATATAGGTGTAAAAAAAAAAATTATTACGTATAAAATATGTATTTTATAAAGTTTTTAAGAATATAAAATATATTACAATTTTTAATTTTTTATATATAAAATAAAAAATGCATGGGATTTTAGAATATTAATAGAAATAAATTAGTGTAATAGACTACAAATAAATAATTAAATATATTTAAGTATAGGTAAACGAAGATAATATTATATCCGATAAAATATGACTAGTCTATATTTTATCGAAATGAACAAAAAAAAAACCTGTGAAGCATATAAATATACATTTTTAATGTGGCCCGCGAGTTGAAAAAGGTTGGGCACGCCTGGTATAGTATATAATATGGATATAACCTAACCTTCGAGAATCATCGTACAGCGTATAAACATGCTATATTCAAGCGTTTGTTTGTTAAATATATATTTATTATTTTCAAGCTATGATAATTTTGAGCTTTTTGAGCTTTTCAACTTCAAAATCGAGAATTTAAGTACCCAATTTTGTAAAGGGAAAAATTCTATGTAGGAGATTACAATACCTTTGATTTTCAGGTAAAAATGTTAAAAGATTATTAGTGTAGGAGTTCACATTTAATGATGATTCAGGTGAAAAGGTTATTCGTGTAGGAGTTTACATTTGGCCTCGTAATCGACGGTAACACGCATCGAACTCGAACAAAATTTAAACCAAACACTAAAACGGTGCTCCGGTCTGTCTGTGTGCAGGTATGTGTACATACACGTATTAAAAGAAAATTGTCTCTCAAAATCGCAATCGTTGTGATATGCGCGTGCATGGCGGACGTGCAACAGTTCGACAAAAAAACACAACACACGGCGGATTATTACTTACCGGTCCACCGTGCAGGTCGGTGCTTCGCGCCAAAACGGCCCAGTCCGCCTCCGTTTCCGCCCAGTGCGCCGGAGATGCTGGCCAACACGCCTCTGCGCGTCCGAAGTCGTCCGGACATTGCACACGTACAAGCAACCGCGGTAGGAGGTGGAAATCGCTAACCTGTCAGTCGCCTTATCACTTCTTGCCGTTCGTCCGTCTCGTGTGCCAATTTCGATCCGATATAATCTCGTGTTCGCGCGATATCGGTCGCACCGCAGGACACGCGGAGACGTACATTATTCGTCCGAACCCGCGCAGGACTAAGCCGACCGGCGGTATGCCAAAGCGAGTTCGTGGAAAATCAAAAGTGACGGATAGCACGAGGCGACTTGTGACAATCGTGGTGTTCGAATGAAACCAATTTTTTGACTAGACGGTTCGATTATATATTCATATATTATTTTGTCGTTTTCGTAGTTTTTCTCATTCTCCGGACGGAATCCGTTTAGAGCGGCGGAAAATGTTTGTACGATTTTTTTTCCTTTAATATCGTCGAATTTCGTCGGTGAACTTCGACAAATATTTTTAATTACGTGAACTCAGAAAACAATTAAGCACACGCCTAATTGTGCGTATTAATTAAGTCCTATTTTTAAATTTTTCATAGTACATGAGAGTGCACAGTGTAATCGCAAGGATGTCGCAGAATAATCGTTGTAGTTGTTGTATGCTAGTTCTCTAATGTTTGATAATTATCAAATTTCACGATATTCATAATTATGTGACTGAATCAAATAATGTACATTACGTATGGTGTATATTAGATTGACCAATAGATGAAATTATGTAACCACCGAGGTCACACGATATATTCTCACTTATATTATTATTTAATATTTGTAATAATTATTTAAAATGTAAACAGTGTTTATTTTAACTATCCCAGTAACATCGAAGTAAAATAATAACCACTTCAGAGTTACTCAAGGCACTAAAAATACAAAAGTATATTGTTTCAAATTTAAAAATAATTTTGTTTCTTATATAATCTTATTACTCTAAACATTTTTGTCGACACTTGTTCTATATCTATTATATAGTAATAGAGTCCCAATTTTATTAACTTTTTATATACCTGACGATGAATTTTTAATTCGAAACCGGTCGTACTTTACAAATACAATAATACTCTAAACATATTCGTTTCTATTTATAAACTATTTGTTTATTTATTTATTCATTAATCTATTTTATCTTCAAAATATTTTCCTGCTGACCGAGTTGTGTTCACTAATTTTTATTGACAATGTATATGAACTTAAAGAGAAATACAAATATTTCATTAAAATCGAATAACGCCGGACCGGACGGTTTAGTTGATGTATCTTCGGTATAATATAATAAATGTACTATAATTTTAAAGATTTACGATGGTTTTAGAGAAAACTTTTTTAGTGAAAACTAAACGAATGTGTTTAAGTGTCATTGATTTAAACTCATAACTACCATATCAATTGACAATTTGGGTATTCATTCATATGAAATAATTATATTGTACGGAGTTAATAATAGTTTCCAGGAGATCAATAATTGATGCACTAAGAGTGTATATGAGTTTATATGTTACCGGATATGTTGAAATTTTAGGAAAGGATGACAATCCCAAGGAAATAATGACAATTTCTAATAGCGGAAGGAAATGATATCATTTCCATAGTTTATTAGGCAATGTTATCACGCTTCACTTTCTTACACGAAAACATTGGCGATTATGATGTTGCAGATCATGTGGGACCGGCTTTACAATATAACTATTAAAACGGTAACTAACTGGCAGCGGTGATATACTAAAACCCGTAATCGTCACACATCGATAAAATGATTGAGTGGAAAATGTCTATCGTATATCGCATATATTTATTGCAATCTTGACGTGTTTTATTTAAAGTGTCCCTAACCTGTACATGAAGTTCGTTTAGTAGTGTGTTATTCTTAGTACAGTACGTATTTGTTATTTACACATTCAGTGCGATTGTTAAAAATTCAATAAAAATTGATAAAAAAAACTACTTTATTTTATTATACTATTAGTAATTAATATTTATGTATAATAAAATAATTATTTAAGTCTATATAAATCAAAATATTTAAAAAAAGAAAAATGTTAAGATATGTATGAAAAAATATGGCATCATTGCCTGATATTGAAAGTAAATGATAACATGTACCAGGCAATGATATTATTTCCTTTCGCTATAAGAAATTGTCATCCTTTTTTTAAATGTCATAATTTCCGGTAACATATACTATCACAGTGTTGATCGCTCAACTAATAATAAAGATTTATTACGGAAAATTGATGCAATTTTTTATTAACTGAATATATTTAGGTATAAAATATTTTTTATTAAAAGGAATGTAAGTAGGCATGATATAAGTTTACCATTATTAATATACATATGCAATATATAGTACATATATGAACTAGAATTACTGGCAAATACATAATATATGTTTGACAGCAATGTACCGATGATTTACAGCACCTTGTAAATCTTTGATTACATTGAGCGAATTTACTCGCTACTACAGAATTTGCTAATGTAACAGGCCTACTCGCTCACTCGTTATGCGTCGAACAGACGTTGCTCGTCCACAACTTGTCGCAAGCACACTGGCGATTTTGTTGGCGGTTTACACCCCGGCGAGTAAAATCGCTTTGTGTAATCGACATGACTAACAAAATAGCCAGTATGCTTGCGACTAGTTGTGGCTGCAAGATGTCTGAGTCTGTAGTTTGCACAGGAGTTGCTATTATTTTTCATTTATTTTGTCAGAAGTTGGAAAAAACGAAAACTTATTTACTATGGTCCTGAACTCCAATGTAATAAATATTGTTCGAACATATATAAAAGAAAAATCACTAATATTTGTACTATTTCGATTTATTGTTTAAAAATTAAAAATAATACCAGACATTTTAACTTATTAATATATTTATACAATTATTAATTATTATTAATATAATGATAATTCATAATTTTCATAAATAATATGTATTATTATTTATTACGCAACGTGTGGTTGTAACACGTCACATGCTTGAGCGGGCGAACGAGTTTACAAGCTGGAATGTAATCGGATAGGTCGGTACACCCTCGATTGAGCGAGACTTTGTTCACTGATGAGTAAAGAGTAAATTCGTCCAATGTAATTCAGCTGTACCAATATTATCAGTTTTCGATGTTCTGCATATTTAACGATTATAATTTTAATCCATTAATGTAAAAGTAAGAAATGGAGTTTGTAGGACCTTTAACGTTTTCTTGGATCGACGTTAAAAATGTCGAAACACCTAATTTATTTAGATACACATTATATTAATATTATAAATTGCATTTATGTTAACAAATAATATTCATTGATAATCTTTAACAATTTCTGAATTGAAATTACAATAATTCATTCATAAGCAATAATTTAATTTTACTGAAAAAAATATTTGTAGAATTATAAGTCAGAGCGTCACATATATCTGCTGTAACATTTTATCATGTTGGATATAAACTATTAAACTATTAAGTGGATGTTGAATAACACAATAATTTATTTGCACTTCTATTAATTCTATATTAAATATATTAATAAATATTAATGTGTTACTTCATTGATTATTATTTTTTTTACGTAATTAAATTTGTTTTTTCAAATGTTTTTATTTATATTAAAACTTTAGTAATATCAAAACATAAATATAATAATAAGTTATTTTATATAATAATCGTATAAATTATTTTTAATGATTGGCGCTAACAGAAACCTAAATAGATATAAAATATAATAAATTGATAAATATTACAACGTATTAATATATACATTAAATATGGTTTATAATATACAAAATTAGTCAGAAACATTAATTAATGTATTTGATGTTTGCCGAATTTCGCGTTATCTATATGTTTTACTCAGAAGAGATGAGAGATTCTATTTAAATTATATTTTAAAGAGCAGTTGTCGGCGTTTTTCAAAGTTTACAAATATTTAATGTTTTAATTTAATGTTAAAGATAATGAACGTACATATTAATTTGTACTTTTAATATTTTGGCAATGTTATAATACGTTTGTTCAAGCATTTTACTAATTTCGCATTTTAGATTTTAGTAAGCATACTGATATAAAGTTTTTTAATTGTGTGGTTATGATATTTAAAATCCATGAATGATGGAGTTGTTAGTAATGTAGAAAAAATTAGTATTCGAAAATAAGTTTATAATGTTTGTCTACTGTAACAGTGATATCAGGAGTAGGACCTCCTCACTTTTGTGTATAAATGAAAATAGCTATTGTTTTACTCAATATTTTTTCTTTTTTTTTTTTTGTTTATTATTTTTAAAACAATGATATTATGTTTTATTTTTTTTATAACTTGACATATAAAATTTCAGATTCTATTCTACAGTAAAATAATTACAAAAATAGCAGAGTACGAAACAAATACGTTTCATGCTTTTATAAAGCTAATCTTGAAATTTTATTTTGCAAATAAATGCATATTTCGAGTATTTTTTATTTTTAGTGCATATTGCTTCCTTTTAGATGCATATTTTATAGAAATTATCATTTTATCAACACTTTTCTGTCGATATTTTTATTTTATCTAACATTCGATATTAGTATTGTATTACAAATAATTTTAAATTTTGATCTTAAAATATGGTCGTTGACTGTTTGCAGGCGCATGTTTTTGTTTGAAATATGTTTCGAGGATCGGTGATTTTAATTTATAAACAGTAAGCACGTTTTCTACATCATAAAATTTCCGATAGGACGTATAAATTGCATTTCACTGACTTTTGTCACTCGTTGTTCGTTAATAATTTAATATTTTAGTCATTAAATCATAGTTTTGCCATCTCCGTGAGTACGTTTACTTGTAATTCATGTCAGTTTTTCGTTTTTGTGTGAGGTTGAAATGTCTAAAGATAAAGTCTTTTAGCAGCCAATTATTTATCAGAATTTGGTGTCGATTTATTTTCGAATGACAGCTTAGTCCTTTAGAACACTATAGAATATTATATTTACAGTACACTGTTATTATTATGACGTTAAAGAAAAATGTGAAAAACGATTTAAAGTTATACAAATTTAAATGACTTATGTATATATTTTTATTTTAATAAATCATTTTAAAAAAATGTAAGTGCATATTTGTTGTGTATAGACAGGGTTTTTAAGTGCATAAGTGCTTGCATATTCAGTGATTTTTAAAAGCTACAAGTCCTTTGCCCTACTAATAATGTATGAGATTTAAGACAATCAAAAAGGACAAGATCCATACAATCTTACATCGACTTATACAAATACTGTTGGTTTGCAACATCTATCAACAATTTGGATAGTATTATCCTTTGAAAATGATGAAGAAATGTTGGGTTGTATCAACAAAAATAAAATGTTTTCGATGAAATACATTGTCAGAATTTAGATAATTATTTTAACATATAATATAACAGAAAAAAAAATTAATAAAACTACATATGTATATTGTATATTGTATAAATGTATATATTTATTTTTGAATTAAATGCAATAGTAAAAAATATATTTAATTATAATTTATAAATATTTTAACTGTTAAATTATGTTCAATAATAAAGTAATAAACTCGATATTTCAATCACTTTATTTATTTATTTTAATTCTTGCATAAAAACGGTCTAGTGAGTTGATTTCTTAAACAGTGTCTTAAGCGACTATACTGTATTATACATCTCAGATAATCGTAGTGTTAATATTACACTTTCCGTAAAAAAGCTTGAAGAATTTTAGTTATTTATCAAAGAGTATAAAAAAATATCTTGTCAACTGTTATTTTTTGTCCTAGTATCAGTCAAATTACAAGAAAAAAGCAAAGACAAATATCGCATTATATTTTTATTGATTTAACAATATAATATTATTATTATTATTTACAATGAATTATAAAATAAATAATATAATAATCAATTATGGAGTTAAACTAACTAATTAAAAACAATAATTTTTCCACACATTTCTTAGCGATATAAATATTACAAATGTTGACATTCAAATACAATTCTCTATCACTTTCTAAAATTAATTTTTTGTCGGGATTTGCTTTATTCTGATCAAAGAACTAGGAAAATTTGCTTGACCAAAGTTTCATTTATTGGTTAATTCTTGTCATTCTCAAAGTTAAAAATAGTATTTACAAATTTTCAAATATATGGGAAAATATGGGGAAATAAATGATGAACTTTCTGTTGGTGAATTACACAAATTTTTTTGAATCAAATTATAAAAGATTAAACTTTGAACCAGTTTTGATTTTATTGAGCCGTAAAAAAAAAAAAATCCTTTTATGTATTTGAAAACTGTTGTGGTTCAATAAACTATATAATTTATAACGCTTAAATTTAAAACATTATTGTTTATAGTCTTTCATTATTGCTCTCTATTTAAACACGATGTATAGTTAAATTAGTTTAACAAGAACCCCATTTATTTATTTTATATTAAATGTTATCAGGCTTACTCCATAATGATTATAATAAGAGAACCATATTAAAAGGAGATTGATTTGCGTGATATAATTATTTTCTTTTAAAAGATAATAAACAAATTGTGAATGGTTTTAATAACACAATTTAACAGTTCTTTCCAATAAGTGATGATCGACGTATGTTATGTATATATTGTTTTACAATTAGATTTAAAAATAAAGTAGCTCTTATTTAGAACAGTTAATGAATTATTTTTTTAAATGTTAACATACAATTTTTAAATTTCAGTTTATATAATTTATTAGAAAATTACACAGACCAATAGATATTTGTTTAAAAAACACAATTTTTAAACTATAAAGGTAATATCACATTTAATAAATACATTTTTGTTATCATCTATATATATATATATATATCTTTAACTATATTCAAAGTTGATTAATATTTAATAATGGTTATGGTATTTTTTAAATTTTTTTATAAAAACTTAAAATAAAAAAATTATATTTGTAAAAATGTTTTGTTAGCAAATATATATCATTTATACCGTGTGTTTACTAATTTAGAGAGCACTGCATTTCTCAGTCGGATCACGTAGGAAGAAATCAAATTTTTTTTTTACAAGTTAGTGGTATATAAATATTTGTAGATACATTTCAACATTTTTATGATTTCGGTATGTGCATGAACTACTACTAATATATATATATATATATATATATATATATTTTTTTTTTTTAAATAGTAGTACCTATTTTGAACATCATATTCGGAAAGGCCTAATAATTTAAAGTAATTCTGATGCATCAACT
Organism: Sipha maydis; assembly: GCA_034509805.1. Classification (NCBI taxonomy): domain Eukaryota; kingdom Metazoa; phylum Arthropoda; class Insecta; order Hemiptera; family Aphididae; genus Sipha; species Sipha maydis. Next base: position 39,290 of record JASXSY010001499.1, read on the forward strand.
AGTTTTAAAATCAAAACTAACTAAATAAGAGTCATTTTAATTTTAAAGTGTAATACATTTTCACGATTCATTAAAATGCATAAAACCGTCAATAATTATTTATTATCAATTCCTTTTTGAATAGGATTTTTTTTTTTTTTTTTACACGTATTATAAACAAGAAATATTTTTCCTATTGATTAACCACTTTAATTCAAAAGAAGCTCATGTCTGACGATTAAAACATCCTCATTGAAATAACGTGGATATTTTCTAAAATACACCGTACAATATGCATAGTAAGCGTAATTGTAACCTTCTAACGTATAATAATAAAAATTGTTTAAATATGAATATTATAATATTCACCAGTAATTGAGTAATATTATGTAATTATAACTGTATACTTTGGTACTTCGTTCTTGTATGGTATTTCGAATCCTACGCCAAATAATTGACAATCCGTACTGTGTAAGTGAGACATTTTCACAGTTGTACTTCGTCCTTCCTGGAAAATTCGTACGTATGGAGATAATATTCTGAGAAATGTTTGGAAAATTCCAACAGGGTTATGGATACAACGGTCAAATGACGTTTCAAAATGTACATGTTACATAACAATCCGGTTTATGCTACATACATGATAGAGGAGGTAAATGATAAACCAGAATGGCCATATACCTACGTAGATAAAATACGGAGCTTGTCTGGAACAGTTCGAAATGATGGTCAGATATTTCATGAAATGAGCTGATGTAGACCTAGTGATTAATTCGTTATTAAACAACGTGCAAACAGTCCGCGAATTCGTTTTATATTGGGTTTTAATTATAATAATATTTGATACAACATTAAATATAAAATGAAAATGGATTGTTGATAAATTTTTTCTAACGCGTAAGTAGATCAATATATTTTTAATATTATATTACTCACAGTTCATAAAATTACACACTTACTAGAAATTTGTTTGTATCGTTTAAAACTCATATTGATATTGACTATCGATTAACTTTGCCGTAGTGTTTTCGTTACATAATTTTCACAAAAATAGATTGTACTAGAATTGACTAGTACAAATGATTTTGAAAACTATGGCTCGCTAATAATAGTGTGGCCATAACATTGCTATCGGTATTCCATTCAATTTTTATAAAAGTATAATTAACATTTCAGTGAAAATATATTGCAATAAATTTATTCGGAGATTGTTGGAATGAAAAATAAAAAAATTTAACATTTAGTGATTTAAGTATGTCTTGAATTAAAATAAACATTTCGTTTTCGAACGTTATAATGTTTATAGTTCAAATTATCAATGTTATTTATATTTGGTTGTATTTTAATTATAAAAATAATAATTATTCATGCGGAAAACAATCTTATGATTTTAATGTTTCAGACTTTTAAATTATAAATCAATTCGGTGCGTAGGTAATTTTATTAAAACAAATATAAATTCAAGTAATATTCAGTAGCTACATTTTTTTAGAATAACTTTTCTTTACTCTTTACTTTTCGTTAACATCAGTAGGGTATGAAAAATTAAATTTAATCTGAAAAATGTGAACTATTGCTATGTAATATTATCATAAAATAGTGGTAAACTTTACAATGGAAGTACAAACATTTATTTGAGAATTGAATATTGATGAAAATTAGCTATGTAATTGAATAAATCAATACAAAGCGAAATCGATATTTATTTACATTATTCATTATTGAAGAGTTAGTATTTATGTCAAATAAAATATAAATGTAAAACTATTAATAATTAATAATAATACATTTCAGATGAAATACAATGTGTTTATATAATTTTTCGTAGATCTCTGTAATACCACTGAATTAATTATACGTATATTTTATTTATGATTTCAACCATAACTCGATCGATAGCGTGTGGCGAAGTACACATATTTTGTATTTTTTGATGGAAATCATGCAACGCTAATCTATAAAATGTGCAGTTTCACAGTTCATAACGTGTGCTATTACAAAATTATAGTTTGTATACCTTTATTTTATCGTGAATTTTTTTTTTATCATAAGTAATGCGAATTAAACAATTAATGGAGACACATGCGCTGGTCATAATTAATATTGTTTAGTATGTCAAAAGAGAATTGTCATTATACTTGTCATATTATCTAAAAGCGATCGTCGCAGAATATTTAAGGTCATATTAAATTTTCTGTTGTTACTTTATCCTCTTATTGTATTGATACTATTATAATAGGACGAACAATTTTTATTTTTCTCAAATAAGATTTTATCACATTTTGTTTTTCAAATGGCTTCTAAATTTACTGTTTGTGGAGACTAAACACGTGTTGCAAATCCATCGGTACGTATGTAATCCGTATTTAATAGAAATATAATCATATTTTGTTGTTAAAAATATTCAGATTGGTATAAAGAAAATGATAAAAAATGTCCATTCAATATATTAATAAATATTTCATATTTTTTAATTAAGAATACATTGGCACCGAGCTTTTAAACAAACTAATGTAAGTCATTTAAAGCAACACTTTTTTAAAATCAAAAATTGGTTTTTATCAGAATTTGACTAAACTGAAAAGTCCTTACATCACACTAAATAATTAAAAAAAATAATATCTAGTGCCAATACGTTTGTATTATCTGTTAACTATACGTAAGAAATCGATTTTGTTTCTAACAGGTCCTACTCGTATTTCAAACAATAATAAATCTTAAGATTTTGAATCTTAAACGAAAATTGATTACAGTGATTTCTATACGTTATGCGATAATCAAATCAACTTGTTAGGTATATAAATAAGAATGCACAAATTCAAACAAGGTTTCTTACATTATTTGTTTTTATCAATAACTATTAAGTAAAATTGTTCAAGTCTGATATTTTATATTATTACGTCCTCATGGTTATATTTTTAGATAAGTTTTGTAGAGATATCGATTTTCATTAAATCAAAATACAAAATTTAGTTATTAATTACATATAATGTGTATTATTGCATTTTGTGATTTTAATAATATATAAATTCTGATGAAATACTTAAAAAGAGCGTGTGTATTTTGTCATTTCATTCTTTGGGCATAATATTACAGGCAAACGTGCAAATATTGAAACATGATTTGCACTATGTATAGGTTAATAAAAACAATAAGTTACTGTAATATTATTTGTATAATTTGAAAACAATGATAATTCGTTGCATTCGAAAAATGTATACACTCATTTTTTTTCGTTTTCTTTTAAATAAAACCTTTTAATTATATTACCACTTTAATATTAAATAACTATAAACATAAGATATTTTATAAGAAATTTGAGCATTGAAATGTGAAAACAACAAATCTTACATGATTTGTGTTATCGGTTCATTAACACAAGATGGGTATTAAAATAAAAGAGAATGTTATATTAGAAATCATGGAAACAAGGTTTTTTTTTTTAAATTATGCCTAGCCACTATATTTATGCAGTACATTAAGCATTTTCTGACCGTCAAAATTGCAATCGACTATTTTAATAGGTTTGTTTTTAATAGTATTAATAATATTAAACCTGCTTTCATGTTATAAATTACAATTTAGACTCTTTGTGGAAAAAACAGTTTATTTCAAATCTATTTTCCATTGGCATAAACAATTTAACAGAAATAATTGTACCATATTATGTATTTTGCTTTTCAGACAGTTAAGTTATTCTGATATTCCTTATTGTAATTTAATTAGGACGTAATATGACTAAAATATGCATATTAGGCATACGCTTTGTTATCGAAAAATGTGAATACGCCGTACAGGCAAGTTATAGGTACTCGTATACTGATATAATAATGGGTGAATTATCTCGTTTAGTATAATCAATCCCCGCAGCATTGTATCAGTTTGAGGGGCATAAAATCACGTTGTGTACACTTTTTTTTATTGAAATATTTATCTGAACTATTAATACTTACAGATTATATACAAGTATTTAACAAGCTATCGAATGCTGGAAAAACTCCAAATCCCTATTTATATGAGAGAAGCCCAACAAGTTTTAAGAACAGGCAACATAACTCGTAACATTTAGAATCCCATTACAAATATAATCATTATTATGATGATTTTCCAATGTAAACAATATACAGTCATCATCGAAAAAGTCTTTTTCAATTTAGTACTACAAAAGTACCTTTGTACATATTTAAGTTTTAGTATTAATTAATTTAATTATTTTCTTTTGAAAAATAACTTTAAACATTTTTATTTTAAATAATAGTTTCTTATAAGAATAAACATTCAATTTAAAATCGATTTATAAGAGGTACATGTATTTTATCAAATACATATGTAAATTTCACGAAGTTATTTATAGTAATATATACATAATAATACACAATATAATAATATATACGATATACATAACAGTATACGAAATAAAATGCACGTATTTAATAAAATACCATCGAATTTATATGATATTAACATATTCTTTTAGTGGTATTGGTCAGTTAATGTTATCAGTTTTATTAGTGGCAAAGTGATTAAATAAATCGGTTTATTAAAAATGTAATTATTAAAAATGTAAAATATTTCACCATGACCTTAACTTTTAAAAAAATATTGTAATTCACATTAGTCGAGGTTTTTTAATTATAATTAGTGCACGATGTAATCTTCAAATCTTTAGTAATTTATTAACTAATCCGAGATATTGAATGTTTAAGGTATAAGAAATAAAAATTGATAACTTCTTACAAAACGAAAACTAAAATGTTTCAAAATTCAGACATTCAACATTTAGTAAAATAGTAATATACATTTGAAAATCACAACTTAGGTTTTCTTTTACCAGTTTTGCCCGGGTTAAATCGAAAATATGAGAATTATTGAAATGCTGGGTTATCTATCGTCTAATTTGATTACGTTCGGAATTTAAACTTTTCGGTCGAGAGTTATGTTCAATGAATACGTAACCTAAACAATTGTCAGTTCTTTAAAAAAATCGATATTTCCGCCGCGTCAGATGCATACGTCAAACGATCAGTTTCTCTGGTCTATTTATTATTATCATTATTAATATTATTTCGTATTCGGAACAACGGTGTGCGAAGAGCGAAATCGACACGAACCGGACGCGCAGCCCTACGATTCGTTTGGTTTTTAACGATTTGTTTGTTTGATTTTTTTTTTTCTACCGACTTTCAGGTCGGCGGTGGAGCGCGAAAAACCAATATGGGTACGGAGGAACGGGAAGCGCCGACGTGCGAGAACGGGCAGATGGAACGGAAGCGGACGGCGGACGGGGGAGGAGCTGACGGGCGGCAGGGCCGAGGAGGGAACGGTTTGCCGTCGAGAGCCGCGTACGCGCTGAGGAACGTGACGGTGGAACCGCTGCTGGCCGTCTTCCAGCTGTCCATGATCTTGTCCAGCCTGACCACGCAGAACCTGAACATGCAAAAGGCGTGCCGGGTGAACATGGAACTGGACGAGGCGACGTGCAACGCGCTCCGGGACAACCGGAACGGCACGTCGCACAAGACCGAGGAGATCGCCGTGCAGCAGCTGGTGGCCGGCATGATGGTGTGGCAGAACGTCATACAGAACGCGGTGCCGTGCGTGCTGGTCGTGTTCATCGGGTCGTGGAGCGACCGGCACCGCAAGCGCAAACCGTTCATGCTGATGCCGATCGTCGGCGAGCTGGTGCGCAACGTCGGCCTGATCGCGTGCGTGTTCTACTTCTACGAGCTGCCCATGGAGGTGGCCGGCCTCGTCGAGTCCATCCCGTCCTCCGTCACCGGCAGCATACCCGTGCTGTTCCTCGCGGTGTTCGCCTACGTGGGAGACATAAGCACGGTCAGTGCGCGCGCGCGGCTAGACATTTCGGAATGGGAGAGAAATGGGAAAAGGAAATAAAACCATGGGGAGTGAAACGAATATCTGTTCGTGCGTGGTGTACTAATAATGTACGACAGATCGTCTGAATGTTTCGTTCGGATTACTTCGGTGTACTTCATCGCTTGAGCATATTTTTTAAATCGTGCACGAAACGACGTCGAATCCGTAGGTTATTGTTTTGGACAGAACGGTGTAACGAGAAACCGGGTTCCGGCTTTACACTATTGTCATCGTGTGGTACGTAAATGATTCGTTGTGATAACACATGTTCATCGCACGGTTTACGGTGAGTCTTTAAACTTTCATAAGACTTGAGTGAAACACGGCCTAGGGCTTGGGGGACGTTACTGCACCCGTGTGTATGTGTGTGAGCGCCGTCCGCACGGGCGTCGTCGTTTTCTGCCAAAAATTATTTTCCGTTTTCCTCCAAATCGAAATAAAATTTGTTTCTAATATTTTCGAGAACCCTTTTCGGTCGCACGACGGCCGGAACCGGATATCGAGCTCGTAACCACAAACACGGATAAGAGTTGCCGCTATCACGTTCGTGATTTCGACAACGTGAAAGAAAATTGTATTTATTTTATTATTATTCAACGGTGTTAGTACATTTTATTTTTATTTTTGTATAATGTCGAAAAATAACTTTACATATACATCGATAATTGGCATTACGAGTTGGAGGTGTTGTTAAAAAAAAAAGTGTACTGCTAAAATATTTACCAAAAAAACATATGGGACTCATTTTAAATTAGTCTATTCACCCTAGAAAAACCGCGCAGATAAAATTGTATCGATCAATATCGATATTGATCAATCAGGTATGCTCAATTTTTGTCGAATGCTCGTATGTGATATAAAATCACGATATAGATTCAGGGATTCTCAAAAATATAAAAAACAAATTTTATTTTGATTTGGAGGAAAATCGATGATAATATTTTGCGGAAAACGAACACAGTAATAACGGTTTTGGGTTACTCTAGCGGAAAAAGGGAACTTCCGTCCGCATTGGTTGACCACGATTATCACGGTTTCCCGTCGTCACCACATTCGTCGAATTCACTCACACCGAGAACACAGATCACGCGTTGTTTAAATGCCCTTATTTTTTTCTTATTTTTTTTTCATATCCGCTCGTAAGGGTCGTACGAAAGTTATCGGAACGAGACGAAAGCGACTCGATTGAAAAATGAATCGCTTCGATAATATTCATGCACGTTATTCGGATCCAATGTCCCGGAACGGTGCGTTGGAACTTCGAACAGGGAAATGATTAACTTAACTTTACTACTGAACGAATCAAAACTGATTAGCAACTGGATGATCTGGTTTTGAAAAGGTATTAGATCGTTTGGTAACACTTGTATTCGTTGATTTTTCAGAATGAGAATCAATAACTCTTCACCTAATACACTTGTAATACGCACCAAGAGTATAGACGTAGAGTCACCTTCATTCGCACATTAATTGCACCTGTTCTTTGTTATTAGCTAACCACCACATTATTTTCATTTTTATTCACTCTAAATATTTTCCCTTCTTCTACGTTCATTATAAATAACCGATTGGTGTATATTTTTATGTATATATATATATATATATATATATATATATATATATATATATATATATATATATGTATATATGTATATATATTCAATTCATATTTCATTATATAGTTAAATAAATAAATAATAATAATAATATATTTTTTTTACATTCTACAGGTTGAAAACAGAACGCTTCGAGTTGGATTCGTTACGTTGTTTTCCTCCATCAGTGTTCCAATTGGAGCCGCATTATCAGGCATTCTGTTTCAAGAATACGGGTTTTATGGCGTTTATATTATATCCACAGTACTATATTTGCTTACCTTCGTTTATGGCGTAATTGTCATCAGAGACGTTAAGCCTACGATCGACGAAAACTACGATAAACCCATCGCGGTCGCCGAACGCACGGGAAAATTTTCTTTTTTGTGGAACATTGTTGAGTTTTTCGATTTGAAACATGTAGCAAAGGCCATTCGAGTTACGTTTAAGGAAGGGGATGACAATAGAAGGACTAAAATTATTTTGTTGATGGTTATCGTGGTCATTCTTTTGGGGCCGTTGAGCGGTTAGTATAAAAGTCTTATTACCATAAATAGCATAATCATATCGTGTGCGTTTTAATTGTCATGAAATACATGCTTAACTGTCTACTAATATAGTTTAATTTCAAAAACCGATTTCATTAAAATAATGATTATGTAGAAAAAAGCTAGTAAGATCCTCAATCAGGGTACTGGTGCAGTACTTCGAATTTAAGAAACGTCAATAAGATGTTTAAATAGTTTTTGTTATATTAATACTAGTAATTGAGTACAACAATAAATCATTTCATTCAAATTCACGCATAAAATTAATTTACATTTGAATATACAATTAAGTATACATTAAAATGCGAGTGTAATGATAAAAATAAAGAAATAAACTTATATTATATATAGTTTCTACAACTATTATTACCAATAATAAAAATAAATATTAAAGGTAATGGATGTAGGTACTTTGATTAGATTAGATTAAATTAAATTTATGATAAAGTTATAGTAAAATTTTTTTTTTCTTTATGTTAATATCGTTATCTTTATCTTGATCTTTATACTTGTTAAGGACATCAATATTCGAATCTAAAAAACTTCTATATTTTATATTTTATTTCTGTTGATATTATTATAAATATTTAATAATTTTTAACAAATTATTGCTGTATTGCATATAAATATTCTGTTAATATCAATATTTGATTTTAAATATTGGAGCTTAGCCAGAAATTTGTATGTAAAATATGTGTTATAAATATTTATTACTTGTACTCGAGAGCGAGTTTTAAAATTTTTGATTCTATTTTGTTGAAATGTATTCATTCACAAATGAGTGTAGATCCCTATTAAACACGTACATATTTCGAACAGTAAAAAGATTGCCAGAGATATTGTTTATTGAATTTTAATTTAAAATTATTGTTAAGATTGAAATTATATTATTTGTAAATATAGAAGTTTAGACTGTTTTATGGAATTTTTATCATAAGGATATAAATATATACTACGTTTGTTCGAAAACATTATACATTTGCTAACATAATAACTATTAAATGAATGCTTATACGTGCTAGAAGGATGATTAATGCTTGTGTGGCTCACAGAATTAAAACATTCTTATACATGAGATACACTATAATAATAATTAACTAACTGGCATCTCCACTATTTCCATGTGGAAGTTTTTCAACGACATTGTCTCGGTAAAATTGATTTACTGATCGGATAACCTCGTCACGAACGTCACAATCTAGTTTTCTTGCATCGTTTAATTGGCGTGGTTGTAAAAAATTTATCAGAATTATGTTGTTGTAGCCTGATATAGTTAATGATGAACTTTTTTCCTTTTTCTTTTTTTACTGTTTAAGAGAATATACCATAAAAGTTCTAATACTTAGAATATTTCCATGGGCTGAATTTGGTTAACGAGCTGTAGTTCGACCATCACTGATCTAGATTCTAGTGTTAAACGGAAAATCGTCTATATATATATATATATATATATATTTATAGATTATAGCCTTTCCACAATAACACTTGTACGTTCTTAAGCTTTAAAATGTCATGTCACTCGTGCATGCATAGAATATCATCTATAATTATATTTTCTAAATAATTTTATATTATGATTAGTATAGGCAATGTTTATTAAAGTTTATTTTTCTCAATAATTGATCCGCAAATTATATTCGATTTCTTTGCGAAATTGTTGCAATTATTATTTTATCGTACATTCTTATGTTTCTTTATTTTTCATAGAATTTAATGGTGCACATTTTTTAGCGTAAAACGTTTTTTATGGGATTAATTAAAACATGTTTCAGGTGAGCAATCATTAATGTATTTCTTAACTCGACTCAAGTTCAACTGGAACGAATTAGACTACAGTTTGTTCTCAACGTATTACTTCATTTGCAATCTTATTGGTAAGTAATTACCATAATAGCAATTGATATGATACTAATTATCATACAAACGTTGACGACTGTGTTTTTGAATATTCTAGGTATTGGATTTACATTGTGCGTGTTAGTTAATCGATTCAGCGTTGACGACAAACTAATAGGAGCTATTGGATGTCTAAGCAAAGGTTTGGCTGCATTTGTTTACGCTTTCGCGCCGACCGGATTCGTATTCTACATAGGCAAGTTATTTTTAAAATTTACGTATTATTACAGTGTGATACAGATTTTTTAATTTTTTAATGCGATTACTTAATAACTATGTATTAATACATCACAGGTCCGATTGTTGACATTTTTCACGGTACGGCATTTGTTGCTATGAGGTCGATACTTTCGAAGCTTGTTCCAGCAAACGAACTAGGTAAATATTTCACCATGAAGCACCACAAATCACACGATATAATAATAATAATAATAATAATAATATTATTATTACTTTAACAATGTTACTACATTTTTGTTTTTATATTTGTCACCTAGGTCAAGTGTTGGCGGTATTTTCCCTTGCTGAAACCGTGGTTCCTGCTATATTCCGACCGCTGTACAGTGCACTTTATAAAAAAACAGTGGATTGGTTGCCTGGTGCGTTTTACATTTTCGGAGGAACGATTAATCTTCCCGGTGTGTTGATCTTCTTGTAAGTCAATGTTGATATTTACTACAAAATGCTTTCACTTTACTGATTATCACTACGTTAGTCGTCGAACCATATCATAAGAAATATAAGAACGTTTTATAAAGGGCTGAACTATGGTTATAATATAAGAGAGCTATTACTTTCGGCAGTGTTGTCACAAGTTTAGCGGTACAATTTCATTACATTTATCTAATTTTTCTAACTTGACTTAATTGTGGGTCCCTGAATATATTTAGAGTGCAAAAACCTTAAGTGGTTGCCTAAGTTGCCTGCCCGCTAACGACAGCACTAACTTTCGGCTAGTTCCATTCACCCAAAACGATATAATTTTTATTTTATTCAGATTTATTAATTAGTAATACATTTTAACTTAAATAAGTATATTATATTTATATATATTATATTCATCTAATCAATATTTAAAAAACTTTTATTTATTTTATAAAATAAAAGCGAGATGACACATTGTGGTCCGGGACTATAGTCCCTCTTAATCCAATACTGATTACACATATTTACATGATGAAATTATGCAAGACAAATATTACTTTGTTGGCATTGGCGTAATATTCACATTCCAAATGTATATTTTTGGTGTCGGCGGGTAACTTCTATGCCCAGGCAATTACAACGAAAAATTTAGTAATTGATTTATACAAAGTTTTTTTTAAAAGAGATGTGATGTTCAAATTATCATCATACATATTAAAAATGTTATCTTGATAATCATTATAAATGTTTCACGTTTCAGTCAAATATTTTTTAATATTCATTTCGATAGACGTATAATACAAAATTAAACATACATATTTATACTCTGCTTTGCATTCTGAACAATTATTATTTTAATTTTATAATTTAGTATAATATTTCATTAAAAATTAAGCAATTCTTGTTTTGAAAATGTGTGCGAAAACTGGTTACGTTTTAAGAATATGTACGTTAATAAGATGCCCCTGCGGCGCTATTATACATTTATGTAATAGCTTAATTTATGTGATTTTTTGACGATTATCGTCTGTTCACTAGTAATAAAATATATGAGGGAAGACGATCAGTTGTACTGCCCAGACAGTAATAATTGGTGTTACTACTCAGAGTGCATCCAGTTCTCAAGCGAATGACTATCTGAGAATTCAGTGATCATAGGTACCTCATAATTAATAAATATTTGTACAGTATCTAAAAAAGTAATGGTCGTGATACAAAAAATAGGGAAAAGAATAAAAAATAAACACGTCCAAGCGTGAAATGTTAAGTATTATCATACTATGTAGAATATAAATAACGGCTAAAAAAGGGTTAACGAGTAAAAACATATTGGTGGCGCAATATAAGGTAGTTCTTACTTGTGTTTTAACGTTAGTGTTGAAAATTAAGACACAAAACATCTATGATAGTAATGGGAAAAATCCGGATTCACAGAAGTTCAAAAATTTGGATTCTAGGAATTCGAAAACCGAAAACTAGATTTTAATTTCGGATTTTGAAATCCGAATTTTATACTAAATTCAGATTTCGAAAAATTGAATTAGTATTTTTTTTAAAGTAAAGTAAAGTTGTATTAAGTTTAGATAACCACACATATTTTGTAATAAATTGATTTTTTAGTTAGAATACAGAATTCCACCAAGTTAACTCAATATTTGGATAATGAAATTCATAAATCCGAAATTTATATTTTGAAATCTGAAAGTCAGATTCCGTAATCTAAAATTCATATTAAGTAGTTCCGAAATCCAAAGTTTTTTTTGGATTTATATCACATCATTGGTGTCCGGTATGATTTTATTAAGGCCATAATTATAAATTTCAATACCTAACACCATTAAGATAACTGCTTACTACGCACACCGTGTAAACGATAACATATGGATACATATTCATATTTTAATGATTTTATATTCAGATGGATGTACAATACCCAGAAAATGGAACAACCTAATTATGATCGACGAAAATGCGAAAGTCTGAAGTCGTAAAGATGAATATAAATGTTCTCTCATCATTCATGCAAGATTTATATAACTTCTTTTCACGTGAATACACTTCTTGGCCTACTGTAATTTTAATTTATCTTGACGTTACTATAGTATGTATAGTTTTCTTAAAAGAAAAAAAATAACATTGCGCTAAACTGTTCAATCGAGATAGATTTGCTAACGACGATGAAAGATAATTTATCATTTTATCAAGTGCATGATTAAAAGCATTTTCAGTTGATTGTTATTTTAAGTGGTGATGGTCAGAAAATTATTATGAACAAATCGTTTGATAAAATAACGATGCTTTTCATAAATAATAAAATTTGTGATATTTATTTTTAGATGGATGTATTTTGAAAAAAGTAAGAAACATGAATTTACTGAAGAGAAACAAGCTTTATCATCAGAAATCGATGGCCATAACAACACTAAAATATGCAAAAATTATTAAAATGTTTAATTATTGTCTCAAATTGAATTGATAGAAAAAACAGTTTTTACTTCATTAAACTATTTTCCGATAAAAGTTACTAACATAAGTTACTCAACTTCTTCCTGTACTAAGAAGAATGATTTTTATAATGGTTTGTAGGTTTTTTAAAAATCGTATTTCCGTTGAATTTTTATCCTATAGCTTACTTTATGTAATTCTACTTTATATAACTTTATAAGTTTTAATTTTCATTGTTTATAATTTCATCGAGTAAACGTTTTATATGAAATAATGTTTATTAGAATAGTATTATAATTTAGTGTCTTGTAAATCATTAAAATCATCCCATCTATTCTTAAAAAATAGATTACGTATCATTAAAGACTGAACTTATTTGTACTTAGCATAACACGATATGCCAACACATATATTATATTTAAATATAAAAAATAAAAATAAATCAAATAAGAATTATTTATAAGCCGAATAATACCGCCAATAATTTTATAAAAAGTAATGTTTAAATATTTTTAAATACATAAATGTTATTGTTAGTTATAATCCATGTTACTTTTACTTTTGAAATAAATTGTGTAATTTAACTTATAATTTTATTTTTACGGATTACAAAATCTAGTTTAATTAAGCAAATAAGTGTAAAATATGTAGTGTTTTTGAATTATTATTAGCATTCATTTGTTTTTGAAAAATGTTTTTTTCATAATATACACCAACTTATGTTGATACATAGAGTTTAACTGTTTTACCTATCTACTTATTTTCCTAAAAATTAAAGTTAGTTAGGTTAACATTCCGGTTAGACGGTTTAAACCAATCTCCTTTGACTCCAAGTAATTTTGTACAAACATTTTCAGTTTATCTAGGTCATTCGAAACGTTCAAAGAACTACACAATCCACGAAATTATGGTAATTACTCGAGCTTAGAAATAATAGAAATTAAAAACGTCAAAATATGCACGAAAAATGTGTGTTCTCGTATTGTATAATATGGGAAAAAATAATAATAAATACTTAAAAAACATGTACTTAGCATACTAGGAAATGCATTTTTAAGTTTTTATTGATTTTTAGATTCTGAACGGAGTGAAGAATGTATTGATTTTACAATGATGTGTGTTTTTTTTTTTTTTTTTTGTGTCTGTCGACACGATTTGGGGCAGAAAAATGCTTCGATTTGCTTATGTAGCAACTTTTCTGAAAGGAAAGTGAATCTAGATGGTACTTTGGGAGGTCAAAAGTAAAAAATTTTCAATATTTTTTAAATGCGACGGGAAAAACCCTAAAAAAAGAGGGAAAAACGGGAGTTTTTACGCAAAACCAGTTTTCGACATAATCAATTTTTTTATTTTGCTATAACTCAAAAACTAATCGATGTAAATACTTGAAATTTTCACCAAATGTTTAGATTAGCGTTCTCTATACACCATTAAATTTTCAAAGTATTTTGAGTTTTATTGAGCTATTTATAGACAATTGAAATTTTCAATTTTTTTAAGTATTTTTTTTTTAAATAACGATAAAATTTTTTTGGCTGCCCAGAAAATCTTGAAAATTTAATACAAGGTTTCTTATAAGTTGTTTCTTAACTGATAAAAAAAAATCTAAAATCGTAAGTCACAATTTTTTTTTATAAGTGCTCAAAGTTCCAATTTATACGAAATATGTAAAAATCACGATAATTTGCAAGTTATTTTGTAGATAAAAATTCATAAAATTTTTTTTGTTCATACTTAAGGTTCAAAATTTTAACACTAGGTTATCTATGAGCTACTCCTCAATAATCTTTAAAAAAATTTCTACCGGACTAAGAGGAAAAAATTGTATGACTGTTTGAAATTGAAATATTTACGAAATTGCATAAAGTAGCGATTTATTCTCAGACGATTTTAAATATTTGTTATAATTCAAAAAGTGTAAGTCGCAGATTTTTGAAATTTTTACCAGCTGTTAAGATAGGTATTTCCTTTATGTCATATTTTTTTCAAAATATTATATTGATTTTTAAGCCATTTACAGGTATTTAAAATATTCGATTTTTTTACATTTTTTTTTTATAATCGGTGATAAAAAATAAAAAATAAAAAATTTGGCTCGTACAAAATACTTGAAAATTTAATAGAAGATTCCACAGAAGTAGTTCTTAATGTCATTCAAAAACTATTAAAGTCCATATGCAGAATTATTTTTTATAAGCGTTTGAACAGCGAATATTGACATAAAATTACATGTAAAATATAATATAATGTATAATGTTCTAGACTGACAAACTATATTGCTGAATGCAACTGCCAACCCATCCTAATTGAAAAATATATTTATCGTTTCAAAATAAAATATACTTTTTACAATGTTTATAAATAACAATGTATTATATCCTAGACAAACATATGAACTCCGTTCAGAATCGTTATTCGTATACAATGATATCATTGCATTCAAATTTAACAAATCCATTATAATAATGACTAGGGCTCGGATTTATATGTAAATACATATTTTTACTGTGACTTGATAAATTAATTTAGGTAAGTGATAAATTCGTTTCAAGCGATTACCAATGTAATGGACTATATTTTATTTTACATATTTTTACATATTTTGTCATAAGTACATATTTTTACATGTTTCTCAATAATTCCATTTTTTCCTACATATTTCGACAATTTGTTCATTTACGATTTATTAATAATTATATAAGATTGTATTTTTCAATATAGACAATTTCCCATGTTTCCAAAAGTACGTAAACAAAATATTATATATACTATATATATATATATATATATATATATATACTATAGTATTTATAATCAATGATATTACCAATTATTGAACTTACGACCAAACCGTAGATCATTTAACTTTGAAAATTTGAGCATATATATGGTATCTCATTGCTTTCAAGATCAAGATCAAGATGAGTAATGTTAAAATAAAATAAGTAAATTAGATAATAATGTAATTTATAAAGCAATTTTTTATATTTCTTTGTAATTTTTTTATATTCCATATTTTCATATGGTACAAATAAGTAAATTAGATAATAATGTCATTTATAAATTAATTTTTAATATTTTTTTATGTTCCATATTTTAATTTTTTTATCACATATAAAGTGATTTTTTATTACATATATATTTACATATTCTCATTTTTTTAATACATATAAATCCGAGCCCTAATAATGACCTATCCTATAAGCGAGGTGCACTCCACCCCTAACTGTACAGCAGAGCGATGCCCATCCGGTTCTTTTTTAATTGTTAAGCTGATTTTGATGGATTATTAGTTTTACAATAATATATATATATATATATTTAATTCGGTAAACATATATGATGATAATATGACAGTGGTAATTTTTTTATTCTTGTGATTAAACAAGAATAGTATGGTATTATAGATAAATATTATATAGTTATATAATATTATATTCTATTTATATATCTAAAATTTTATAATTAATTAATAATTATAATAATAATAATAAATTAACTTATATAATTATAAATTTTTATATATTATAATTTTATATTTTATATTCATTATTATTATTAACTTGTGTTCACGCAATCCTGCCATATACATACGCACATTCGTGTTATCAGCATGGATTTGTTCGTCTGTTCTTTGCTCTATTTTATTTCTCACGTTTGTAGCTGCATTTGTTTGATGGCTCAAATCCGCTCCTTTGCGTCTTGCTGTTATTGTTCAATAGAACAAACTTTTTTTTTTTTTCCGACAATACATTTTGTCTGACCGTTCTAATAAATTATAATATCTACGTTTATTTTTATACTATTTAGTATCTTCACTATAGAGTTTGAAACCTATTTAAAAAATGTTTGTTTTGATTTTGATTTTAAACATGGTTTTTAATTTTTATGATTTCAATTTCAATTTTTTTATATCGGTTTTAATAAGTTATAATTTCGATTTTAATTTCGTATACCGCTTTTTATGTTTTTACGGTTACGTTTTCAGATTTTAATACCGGTTTTGGTTTATAATGATTTCGATATCGATTTTTAACCGGTATCTAAAAACGATTTTGAAATCGATTTCAAGCCCTGATATTATTATGTCTTAGATCAGTTCTGTGGCAGGGCCATACCCTACTTGGCCCATTCCTACCAGTCACACTAATGTTTCTGTGTTATCGGTGTTTCGAATGTTTTCAAGGCGGGTTCCCACGGTGCGGGGCTCGGTGAGTTTCGAGCGGCGTGCTTGTTGTACCGAGCTTACTACCTTGCTCGAAATATCACGAGCCTACAATGTCTACGTTCCCTCGGTACGTGACTTTTCGAGCCACGAGCTTACCCGAGCCGACCAGAGCTCCTTCAAAACTAAGCCGACGGGTTTTCCAGTTTAAAATGACCAGTACTCTAGATCACATGCAAACTGTTACTCGTTCAACTGCGTATCTTGTAATATGCGGTGAGTATTTGAAAAGAAAAATAGATTGAAGATCAAAAAACAAGTACCAAGAAGAGAAGATTCTGGACGCATAAAATGTACAAAAGCCGTACAAGGTAAAAATAACGAACAATAATAATTAATTTTTAGTTTTATTCGTTCGATATGTTCCGCATAAATATATTTTTGTATATTTAAATATAAGTAAACGACCACAGATCATGATTGATTTACATCAGTGCCGAATGTGTAATCAGAATGTACACATGCAGTGAGATAAATATCCACTATACGCCTGAGGGAACGCTGTTTAAGTGCGTGGTCCGTTTCCTTTGGCTCGCCGAGCTGTACCGCGCCTTGGCCAACAAGAACGTTCCCCCGGCGCCTATTTGACTCGTGGCGAACCGCGCGCCGTGGAAACCCGCCTTCGCCACCTGACCGACGCGACGCCGAGTGTCATATCAGCTGCCGTAATCCGAGTGTTACACCGTAACTCATGATTCTGCCGAATCAGTGCCGGTTCAAGAATTCGCGGGGCCTGGTGCGAAATATTTTTTTTTTTTTATATGAAATAGTTCTCTTTCCTAGATATTTGTACGATATACGTAAATTGTATTCTAGTAAGGTTAAGCGCGGGTCCTTAAAAAGAGCTGGGCCTGGTGTCCGGGCACTCCCTCCTCTCGCGTTGGCCCTGGGTCGAATTGTCATAATATTATTATTATTATTGTTAAGTACTATCACGATTTATTACTCCGATTTCCATATGTTTTAATTGTAATAAATGTTTTTGATGCACAGAACGTCAATCCAGATAAATATTGTACATCTAATTAATACTAAACTGTAAATACCGTTGTTCCACTGTTCCATCACATATGATTTATCATTATAGACTTTAGGTAATCAACATTAACCTTTGTAAAAAAAATTAACAACCTCAAATACTGTGTTCATAGTCAGTTTATATCGAATACACGTATTAAAATCATTAAAATAAAAAAAATGTTCATGATATAATTCAACAAAATATACTAATTGTATTTATATAATTATTATGAATTGAATAAACAAGTATACAAACGCTATTGAGTGATTAATAAATTCATTTTTATGATTTTTAGTAGCATAATTCTATGTTTAACTACCAATCCAAGCGAGGTTTATTCACTAATTTGACTGTGAAATCTTCGGGAACTCTTTCAAATTCTACCATCACTATAGTGTTCAATCCAGGAACTAAATATGGTGCTGGCACATAAAGTGTAATTTGAGGCCCAACTTGAGGCCAATATCTTCCGATGTTTATGTTATTGATAAATGCAACACCCTAAAACGTTAAAAATGTCATTTACTTTTTTTTTTTTGCTTTTATTAAGTTCATTTCAATAATAAAATTATATGTATATATATAGGATCGTAGTAAGAGGAGCGCATGTGAGGTACCTCAGCCCCGGGCGCAATTCCTGAGAGGACACCTAAATTTGTATTTATTTAAAAAATCACAATGGTCAATATTATTTATTTTATTTACAAAAACTTCAACGTTATTTTTATTAATTGAAGCAGTTGATGAAATTAATATCTAATAATTATATTATTTTTAAATTAAAATATATAAGGAAGCATTTTGAAGTTTCACCCCGAACGCAATATTTGTTTACTATGGCACTGTTTATATATTTAAATACAAATAAATTATGTATAATGAAATAAAAATACAAGTGCTTAAATTATGCAAGTAATAAATTGGTTTAATTACATTCAAGTATTTTTAGAGGATTCTTAAATTTTAATTACTTTAATTATTTTAATATTTTGATATCCTAATGAAAACTTTTTAATTTATTTTAAATATATAGGTACGTAACTAAACTACGCCAAAATATATTAATTATTTTATATAATCTGCATTCAAGTAATTTACTATAATGAAATTTGTGCCCTAATTATAATCTTACTTCAAAAAATAAACATAAACCGCAAAAATTCTTGGCTAGTAGGCGAAAATTACGGCAATCTTTCTATTCCCGATTCTCACTTACATTAAATTAGCCGCCAGCTTTTTACTTCTTAAGAAGGAACTTTGAACTAACGTCCCGCATCATGGTTACTATTAAGTATTAATATTAAAGTATGATCCACTACAGCAAATTACGAGTAATAGAAAAATATTTCCAAAAAATCGAGACAGACAAATCAAACCAGATTTTCAATTACATATATACTTATTAAGTATTTATTAAAAATGACATGGTATATAACACGTCCAAAACTAAAGCTTCTTGAGTCCGCGTCTAGTACCAGATCTAGCAAAATATTTCGTAATGTTTTTATGAGGATGTTTTTCGCGAAACGTGATTGTTTGTTTTAATTTATACTTTTTATACTTTTTATATTTATGTTTTTTTCTTTTTTTTTTAAATTACACATTTTTTTAAATTAACAATATTGAACTAAGTATAAATCAGATATAATTTTTTTATAATTTCAACCTTAGTAGAAACTCAGCTGTAATTTACTTGATTTAACCTTTTGATACTTGATAACATTATATGTATGATTTTGTGATTGTATATACTTTGGGTGCAGTATACAATTGGCAGAAAATCTTTCCAAATCAAAATTACGAGTAATCTACTATGTAACTAGTAATCTTACTAGACGTTGGTTTATTTGTGTGATAAATATTTCTATCGATAACAAATTATTTTTTTAAACTATTTTCTTCGCCTATCTCAATTATTATAAACTATAAACTATTTAAAACATTGTTTAGCCTTTGTTTTTTAATTAATATTAAAAAAATATGATTGGACTTATAAACAATTAAGCATTCTAACTAATTTATATTATTAGAAAAAAAAAACAAAATATTTATTTTAAACTTTAAGTTTCATGTCCAATTTTGGGTTTAGCTATACTTAATATTTCTTTACTATTTCTCTTACATTCTTAATTATATTTGTATGTTAAACACGCAGTTGTACTGCGTTTGTCATACTTTAATACATTTTGAAGTATAATTATTTTTTAGTTTATTTCAAACTAGTTTTCTAAGTAGAAAATAATCGATACCATATGATATTTTATTATAAATCATTAAAAAATGAAAACTGAAATTAATATATGATACTAGTTAATTAATTTTCAGTCTTATAATTATAACTCCAACGTCAATTATATATGTTACGGTTTAAGTTTTTAATATAAGTGGACAAATCAGTTATAGACAAAGTAAACAATACGTATTTAATTTCCACATAGACTAGTTATTGTAATACAATGCCTAGTCATTGTATACAACGCTATAACTGATGTGGGCAATGTGAATATTTGAGGTATTTTAGAGTGTTATATTTAATAATTTCTTTTAGGCACTGTTTCCTACGAGTTACAATAACTGTAATAAGGAGAATGAAAACAAGGAGATGCAAGTATAAAGCTTTTGGAATTTTATGCAACTCTAAATCCCATAATGGTAATACTTGTAAAAATAAATAATAAATGACTCTTTTTTTTTTTTTTTTGTTAAAAATAAAATTAACTAAGATATATATATATATTATATGTATTTTGTTTTCTTGGCACTTTCAGTGCCGGCCATTGTATACAATATATAGTTTAAGTGAATAATTGAATAAATAAAAGAAATTATTACTAACTTTTGACCATCCAGTTGTATCTAAGTATGTATCCAAAGGTTTTGAATGTTTATGATCTTGAGGTATGATGAATATTCCTCTATAATACGCAGGTGGTTTCACGTCCGGTTGTAGATTTTCAAATTCCAACCAGGATGTGTCGTTCAACGGATATCCAGTCATGACCCACGGGTTTAGGATATTCTTTCCAAGTGTTACATTAGACAAGATCCCCTAAAAACCGTTTATTAATACGTTTCATGTAGAATATGTTATAACTGAACTACTTTTTTGTCCTTTAAAAATTTTAAACTGTTAATTCTGCCTTGGTTTTCAACTAAAATGCTCAGTTTTTTGCTATCTTTAGTTATCGACACTTCCATTGTTGTATCTCCATTAGATCGGCTCATCGTTCCTATTTTCACCTGAACAGATAAGAATTATAATAGTTTGTCAATCGAGTATTCTATAAAAGTTTAAAAATCATTGTATTATGTTTCGATCGTTAATGCAACTTTAATATGTCATAATTAATTATACGAACATAGTCTATAAATATGATCGCCCGATCCCGAAGTGTTTCAATGATTAGTGGTAGCTTGGTTGGTCGTACTACCGTTGGTAAATTTGTTTCATACAAAACTAGTCCTTGATTTATATCCATATCTTCAAAACTCAATGGTATTTCATTTAAGACGGGTTTTGTGTGCAGAGATGATTGGTCAAACAGACTTACAACAGGTAATAGGTTTACCGTTCCATAATTTCCTTTGGGTGCACGTTTTGGCATTGAGGTTGTTGGATAATTCTAAACACATAACATAACGTACTTATATTTAGTAATTTATGCGTATTTCAAAAATATATCCAAAGTCATAATTTTCTTTTTATTTTCAACCTTATTTATGTTTAATGAATATTAAATTACCGCTTCTTTAAGGACCTTCTGAATATCATAATATTTGTTTGTAGGATCACCGGCCTCGTCTAATGGGGCTTTGAAATCGTACGAAGTTAACTGAGGTAGATAGCCGGCTGTGTCTAAAGTTAATCCTAATGTAGTAGCACCTGTAGTCAATCCAAAATTGGTCCCACCATGAAACGGAAGTAAATTGAACGATGCGTTGTTTGATAAAAAGTATTTCAGTCCATGGATTATGTCCTTGGAATATCTGTCTGGTCGTGTTTGGTTCCAATATGCGACCCATCCGGTGTAAAATTCAGAATTGACTAAAGGACCTTTTTTCTGCACTTGTTTCATGTAACCAAAACACTCAGTCACTTAAAAAAAAAAAATAAAAATAAATTATTATTACTTTATTACAAAAATTATACTAAAATTTACCAAAGTTGATTATAATATAACATCAACATATAGAGTCAAATAATTAATTAAATTTTTATAAAAAATTTGGATTTTGAGTGAAACGAGAAATTTATCGATTTTAACATCTGGTCTTTTTTTCTCGAGACTGTCTACTTGATTTCTACAAAAACTTTTCCAATCATCAATAGTTTATTTTTGTTATTGGTTGAAAATATTGACAAGTTGGTACCTTTAGAGGTTTTTTTTTCATTTCTCAATAGTGTGCATAATAATTGAGAAAAACTGATAAAAGATTTAAAAAAAAAAAAATTTGTTAATACCGGTTTTCGTCATTATTTTTTTGTCATTATTCAAAACATAATACATTTAGATACTTGAACTTTTTTTGAAACTTGACACTGATATTACCGTTTTCTAGAGAAAGTATGATTTTTAAAGCAGGGTTTTCCATTTTTTACCCACTATTACTGGGTACGCTTATCATAGTATATAAAAATATTAATATAATATAATAATTTAATACCTTCGATTGAACCCATTTATTAAATAAAATAAATTAAGCTTATGATAACAATAATTGCACATTATCTCGAATGAAATCGGTTATATCTGATAATAATTGTCGGTTAATTTTCTTTCATCCTGAATGAAGTTAGATAACAAGGAACGTTTTAATTAATTAGTGAACATTCACAATCATCTGTCTCAGATTAGATAAAATTAAATCAGAGTGTTTTTTTTTGGTCTATTTTCAAGATTTCGATCATCAAGAGGAGAGATGATTACTGATAATAAAAGATGTCCAAAAGTTAGTTACAAAAAATAAATTTTTGAATTTTCAGTTAATGAAAAATTGCATTTGCAAAAAATCAACATTTCTATGATGTGTTTCAGTTTTTAACAAGATTATATTTTTTTCTTCATTACTCAATAAAATAATAATTATAAAAACCTAAAATATTCACTGGAGTGTAACGATATGGTATTTTATAATATTTATGATATAGTTTCAAAAACATTTTGACAATTTTCTGGCTATTTTTGTAGACATTTAAAATCGTCATTTATTTTTAATTTTATTGTATGTTATCAATGTTCTCCAAATTACGAAATTTGAATTTTTAAAGTTAAAATTAAATTCATAAATTAATTAGTTAACTATTTAATTCACAGTCAAAAAGTTTAATAAATACATATTTTTGTAAAAATATATTCAAAATAAATATATTATTTTAAATATATTTAAAATCGTCATGTATTTTTAACTTTATTAAATGTTATCAAAGTTCTCCAAATTACGAAATTTGAATTTTTAAAGTTAAAATTAAATTCATAAATTAATTAGTTAATTATTTAATTCACAGTCAAAAAGTTTAATAAATACATATTTTTGTAAAAATATATTCAACCGATTTGATTACGATATTATTAGTCACATATATTAATACAGTTATGTAAACTATACTTAAATAGTAAATAGCTAGGATGATCCATCTAATCTCCTACTTCGCTCAGAATCGTTTTTCGGAACCAAAGTTTTATCGACTTCGAATACATGTAAACGATATTTATCTATAAAATACAATTGCGACCCGTCATTTTATATCACTTGATCATAGTTTTTAACCAAATCCCCGTGGTTTATCATTCTTCAATTCAGAATTTAAAATCAGATATTTACATTTTTTAACTGTGTAAGGCCATAATTCACAAAATACGGTAGTTAGTTACCGTATGGTCGAATTTAAACTTACTGTTTACTGTTGGGGAAAAATCTACTGTAGAGTATACATTTGGAATATGGCCACATTCCATGTAAGAAATATTGCATTCATCAGTTGTGTAAAGTTGTGCTTGATTCCCAACATAATTCAGAACCAAATCCCTGAGCCATAGAGTATATTCTTTATCACAAACGTCGAAACCATTGTGTCCGTACTCATTTTCTATCTGAGAAAACACATTGTACACATTAAATCTTGTTCTGTTGGTATATAGATCGACATAAAAATATAACAACATAAATTACATTAAAAAATATATTTTTCAAATAAGTTTTGTAGTTTTTTATTTTTATATTCCGCAACGGGTTATAATACAATTTCAATTAAAATATGTGACCGTTTTAGATCTCACAATACCATATCTGTCTGTACAAGTTGATAGGATTTATTAGTATTATTATTATTGTTTATTATTTATTATTATTAATCGGTGTCGCAATGTAGCAAACATTTTACACAGTTAATCTCACTTCTGTCTAGTTATGTTTACTGTAAAGTTAAATATGCACGTTAGTAACTTAATAGAACGTTACTAAACGCCGTGTAGTTACTTTATTTTATAATATTTATTCTAATAGTCAAATAATATATTCGAACATTTTCTAACGAATGTTTAACATTTTTACAGACACCGTCCTTAACACTGTCTACGGCACTTGACACCGATGCACACAAGATCGTTCACGTATACTACCTTCAACGTAACTCATTACTATTTTCATTATACTATCATAAATTAGTGGTCGAAACAACACAAATACTGATTTATTTGATATAACTCACCTGGATCATGATAATGTTGCCTTCATTTCCGTATAAAAATGGAACTATTTTTGGCATTAACACGGAATACCATCTTATTACGTATTTTTTATAATCTGAAAAAATATAGAGAATTAATTCCATATGATTATACGACTAACACTAATTGAATACGTCAGAATTTTTCTTTTATGATAGAATTATGCAATTAGCCATAAGAATAAATAAATAAACAATGTATTTTAAATACATGTTTTATTGAATAACCTCTATATTTTTATTTGATTACCCAAAATAACTATCAAATTAACTGAATCTTCTTCTTCTTCTTCTTCTGCCTCGCCTTCCTCCCAACTATTTGGGGTCGGCCACCCTTATCCTACACCTCCACTTCACTCGGTCAATCACATCTCCTCTGCACACATTGACAGCCCTCATGTCATTCTCCATAGTCTCCAACCATCTCTTTTTTGGTCTTCTTCTTCCTCTTTTCCCTTCAACGTCCATCTTCATAACCACTCTTACTGCATTCGTTTCCTCTCGCCTCATCACATGCCCAAACCATCTCAGCCTATTTTCTCTCATCTTGTCCACAATTGACGCTACACCAACACCACCTCTCACGTATTCGTTCCTTATTCTATCTTCTCTTGTCATTCCATTCAACCATCTAAGCATTCTCATTTCCGCGACACTCATACTTTGTATTCTCCTGTTAACCGCCCAACACTCTGAACCATACAGCATAATTGGTCTCACTACACTTTTATAAAATTTACCTTTCAGCCTCATTGGAATTCTCTTATCGCATAACACGCCCGATGCTTCTCTCCATTTCATCCACCCGCACTTAATCCTATGTTTTACATCCATGTCAAAGCCCCCGTCCTTTGAACAAAAGATCCTAAATATTTAAAGCTCTCAACTTCACCTATCACATCACCATCTATTGTCAGTGGTTTCCTCATTCTTTCAACTTCTTGATCTCAAACCCTTTACTTCGAGGGCTATCCTCTACTCATTTACCCTATTATTGACAACTTTCAGGTTTTATCCTACCAGAACTATATCATACGCAAACATCATACACCATGGTATCTCACCCTGTATCTCCTTTGAAACCTCATCCATTACCACTGAGAACAGGTAGGGGCTTAGAGCTGACCCCGGGTGCACACCTACTCCTACACTGAAACCTTCTGATACTCCACACCGACTTTTGACACTAGTATTTGACCCTTCATACATATCCTGGATCAAATTTACATACATTTTTGGGACATTTTTCCTCATTAATGCCCACCTTAAAACTTCTCTTGGCACTCTGTCATACGCCTTTTCTAAATCAATAAACACCATGCATAGTTTTTTATTATTTTCTCTGTACTTCTCTACAAATTGCCTAACACAAAATAATGGCTCCATTGTCGATTTCCCTGGATTAACTAAATGTTTAAAATATATTATTCAACTTTGTTAAGCTACACATGTTTGTTCTTCGCGTTCTTCTTAATATTAGAATAAAAAATAAAAAAGTTGAATTACCTACATTTCTAAATCATAGTAAAATTGTGTATCAATAATACATCAAAATAAATACCTACAAT
Organism: Sipha maydis; assembly: GCA_034509805.1. NCBI lineage: Eukaryota > Metazoa > Arthropoda > Insecta > Hemiptera > Aphididae > Sipha > Sipha maydis. The sequence goes on from JASXSY010001499.1 coordinate 65,816, forward strand.
TTTCCTTGATATTTTTTTTCTGTGCGCTTGTAAATAAGCTAAAATACGATATTTAATAATTATGTTATTTATTTTTTATCTGTATTTATTAATTGCAGGCGTGTTATTATTTAACCTTTGCCATGTTTATCATTTTCCGTCAATAATTGCTTCAACCGAAAACTCTTATCAAAATTAAAAAAATTTTATAAAAATTTAAACAGTATTAATTGTATACAATTAGTTATTTTTTTTTTCATTATCGGAACAGTAACGGGAACATGTATTGATTTTAAATGATGGTTCTTTTTTCATTTCATTTATGTGTTTTTGAGCTTATGTAATCAAAATTGATAATTCATTTCTTATCAAATAACGAAAACCAAATACGTAATGTGTTTCAGTAGCACATTTATAAACAATTAAATACATATATATGTATGTGTATAAAATAATACATTTTTAACCTATCAAAAAAAAGTTTTTGCACTAAATACTTATTAGTTATAAGCAGTATGATTAACAATAAGCAATTCTGCCATTCCAAATAAATTTATTAAACGCTAACTTTTAAACGTTAGTCTTGAAAAATTTATAATTAACATTTATTGTTTTATATTACTTGGATCACTAGATCTGAGCTGTAAACTTGGTTTTTCTTTCAACAACCAATATGGAAAACCACCCTGAAATTAATATAAATTAAAAATTAAACTATACGTAAAAAATGCAAATTTAATTTCTTAATGGTTAATAGATTTGAAGTAACCACCAAGTATTATTAAATATAATATTATCATATTACCAAAAAACATTAAAAATTCCAAATAAAATTAAAAATAATAATAATAGTCAAAAATAAGAGTTCTTATCTGGAGAACTTGCAATTAATATTTACGACCGGTTTCAATTTGTAATAATTTGCTTACAATAAAATTTTAGATTAAACCTTTTTTTTTAAAATTTTATATTTTGTGTTAATATGAAATAATTCTATAAAATGTTATGTATGTATTGAATCAATATAAGATTTAATGATTTAATATAATCATAAGACCCAGATTTATATGACTATAAATTACATATTTCTATATTATTGTATAAAAATGAATTTCTTATAATTTATATTTATATATTTATAATTAATAAACAAAAAAATTTTTTTTTTTGTTATATAGGTAATGATATATAAACTTGCAATCATATAGTTCAGTAATTTTTAATTTATCATACCATATAATCCATTATACAATAATTGTTATGAAAACCCGACACTAATCATAGAAAAATTCTCAAATTTGTTTGATATGTTAAAATAGAAATGTTGTATAAGGAAGAGACATAACATTTTCTAAACTTAAACTACCTCAAGTATTGACAAAATATCAAAGGTGTTTTTCTTAAGTTAAATCGTGTAGAATACTACGTTATTTATTTATATTAATTTATTATTAAGTTATAAAAATCAAGGTATTGAACATAAATCATATAACATTTTTTTGAAATTTAAACTCACATCTATAAACTTTCTTGTAACGCAAAAATTGTTTTAAATATAAATCTATGATGCGTGATAGTCAAAGAAATTTCGAGTTTGGAAATCTAATAACAAATTGGTAAATTCGTGTTGTAATCGTTCCACAATATTTTCTGTATTTAATTTTACATTTATATAATTAAAATATAGGTATGATATGATATGAATTTATTATAATTTTCTAAGCATATAATATGATTTTTTTTATTTAATTATTATTAACATATTTTTGAATTGTTGTATGTATAAATGTTCATATTTTACAATTTTTCTTACATCAAATTCCTGGTCTTAATCATATGATATCGTTTTTAAATTACTCATAATAATTTTGACTCAAATTACTAATATAATTAAAAATTATCATTAACTATTAACTTCTTTGTATTTTAATGTTCAATAACTTTTTATGTTCAAATTATTCTACGCCATAGTTTTGTCGATCCGTCTTATATTTAAACATTTAACTAAATAGGTAAATTTAGTCTGCTTACAAAATCTCTTTCAGCTGATATATATGGTCCAGGTCTAATGAGTACTAACATATTTTCTTCTTTTAATACCGTCAGAAAATGCTCCAAATCTGCTTGCCCTTCAAAATTGTATACACCTGAAGTTGGTTCATGAAAACTCCATTCTACGTAACTACAAAAAATAAGTTGAAATACATAAAAATGAGGATGATATCGTATCGGCTCCCGCTGGACGTTAATGAATCCGTATCGGCTCCGGGTCGTTATTCCTTGCCGTCCGTTGAATGGCCGTATTGCGTCCGGTTTCGATAACGAATTTTTTGATAGGGTTGTATAGGCCTGATCAGGTTGTAGATTATTATGTAGAAGACTTATTTTTTCTAAAACCAGAAGGTAACCAACAACTCATAGAATATTTCGACTACATTTGTGCCAATTACTTAGATGACGGACACTTCCCCCCGGAAATGTGGGCTGATATGTCGAGTACAGGCGATCGCACCACGAACTGCTGCGAATCTTTCCACGCAAAATTTAATGCTGAGTTCACGTCTGCTCATCCTAACATTTTTAATTTCATGGAAATTTTGAAGCAGATATAGGCTGACACGTATATAAAGCTCCGTATTAAGAATATTAGGAAAAAAACTAACAACCAGCAAAAGATTTGTAGTGTTATTCAGAAATTTATTGATGAATTTAAAGAAGGAAAAATTACCAAAGCGGAATACGTAAAAAAAGTTTCCTTCAAGTTCAAACCACAAGTTTTTTAACTTTTAACTTTTTAATTTTACATTATTTTTAAAACTCAAAAAAAAAATTTAAGTCAACACAATTTTTTATTTTTTAACATAATTTAAACATAATTTTTTATTTTACGCCAACAACATTTTTAACCATGCCTACAGAGAATTTCTTCTCATCGTAGCCAGTCCTCAGCCTATAAATGGGAAGGAAAATGTTGATTGGGAGCCGATACGTCCATACCACTGACATCGGGTCGGAGCCGATACGGCCACCTTCAAATGAAAGTAGGGAGCCGAAACGGACAAACGGGAACCGATGCGGATACTTCCAAAAATGAATATTTATAAAGTTAGCATTTTTTTTGTAAAATAATAAGACTTATTATTATTAAATCAATGAAATTAAAGTCAATAGATTAAAAATATTTAAATTTTTTTTTAAAATATGTGTAAAAGAAAATCTATGATGCAAAAATAGCATTAAGAACCGCACTCAAATATTCATAATAGACCACATGAGCTATAGTTTAAGTTAGGTTAGATTAATTAAATAAGTTAGGTTTGATTAACCTTAACCATAATGATTTAAAAAAAATTAAACAAATCGGTCAAGCCATTTTAAAAAATTTTCTTATACACATTGAATTAAGGAAATTAAGGGCAAAATTACTTGATGATGTTTTATTTTTATTGATGTGTTAATTGAAGCGTTTCATTGCATCAATAGATTATTTTAGTATAAAGTTGAACAAGAAAATGTAATACTTTAAATACTTATATTGTTTTGATAATAGTATCACATTATTCTCTTTTGAAGTGTCAAATTATGTACGAGTAAACTGTCAATTATTGTCGTTGATTCAAATTGTCTCAAATGAAGCAATTAGTATTCGAACAAATAATAAACCAACAATACTTATAACTTTAATTTGTTATTATAAACTACGAAAGCAAACAAATGGAAGGTTATTGCTTGGTACTAGTCACCTATGTCGATATATTTAGGAGGCGAGAACTGTACCTACCATGTGAATGAAAATAATGTATTTTTATTGCTGTTTGCACAACGGCTAGCCCATAACATTGGGTTTGCCGGACAATACTCTGTTTGATGAACAAAGTACAAAACTATTAACAACTTATACTTTAAGTAGAGATGAGCAAATGTTTTATTATTTACACCAATCGAACTAAATGTTTCCAACGGTTATTTTTAATTCATTATTCTCACTGTGAAATACTTCTGTTGTACCTATTATAATAATGAATATATATATTTGAATACATAATACCTTCTGAATTATCCATAGCTTACATATTTATGTACAAAAACATTAATAATTAGTACCTAAGCAAATATTATAAATAATAAATTTGGAAATTTAAGTAAGTTCAAGTTTGGCTATTTAATACTATTACGATAATAAGGATAATTAATTTTCCATAAATACTTCAGATGTATTTATTTTATGGCCAGGTTATCAATACATACATAATATGTATATTATATATTTATTAATTTAGTACATAGTTAATTACCCGGCGTTCCTCATAGAAAATATTTTGAAGGTAATTCCTTTTAGGTGTATTCAATATGAAAGTAGTCTTTTTATGTGTAATGGTTAATATAGTTAAACTATTTGCTTCTATGTTAACATGAAATGATTATATATATATATATATATATATATATATATATATATATATATATAATATAATTTAATTTATGGATCCTCAAATAATTATCATGGTAATTATAAAATCACATCTAACTATGTTATTTTTTGTTTTCTCTATACCTACCACATTTTTAGTTTTTTTATCGGGCTGCAGAATGTATAGAATATCTACTGAACTTACTCTGGAACAAGTGACGTACTAGTTGTCTATGAGACAAACATTTTTTTTTTTTAAATCTACACCAGTTATTTCTATAGTTTGACATTGAGTCTTAATAATTGTCATTGCATAACACAATTTCACTAGAAATTGGAGACGTTTAAATTAATATTGGTAATCTGATCGTATTAAAAAAATCCGTGGAACAAAAACTTCTCCTTGATTTACGTCAGTATAAATTATTGCCTAATTAAAACATGTTTATATTATGCCTTCATTTGAAGCCTGGTTCCATTACATAACTTAGGACAGTGGACGTTACGTAGTAAAATGATCGGCGCACCGATTTTCAGATACATAATATGAGGTGATATTATAGGTAGGTCGAGTGAGTGAAGAAACTGATGAACAAAACCAATTGTGTTTGTAATTATATTGTATATGTCTTAATGATTTTATGTTAAAACAATATTAGATTAGTGTTATTTCCTACTGTACATGAGCCCACATGGGCGTTTATACTAATAAATAAATAAATAAATAAAAATAATTCACAGAATCATCGATTCCTAAAAAAGTTTTCATCAATTCATATTTTAATACACATATTCACTTTTAAGTACACAATCTTAACTTTGCGCCATAATTATGAAGATTTTAGGCAGGCTTGGATTTCGTCTACACGTGTTCCACGTGGTACAACAGGCAAAATTTGTCTTAAGTTCCTAGCTAATAGAATTATAATTCTATCCATAAGTAATAGTCTATTGTAATTTATAATATTCTAATGTGTTCTATCTAGAGCCTCGATACTTTTTCAACATGTGCAATTGTGTATTCATCTTATATGACAATTTTGATTTTTAGACAACATTTATGCCACGTTACTTTGTTTTGATATATTACATAGGATAATTTCAGAATATTTAAGATTTAATAACCCTTTTTAATCCCTTCAAGAGTTCAATTTCGCAAAACCTGTTAATAGCAGATATCGTCTATTTATATACTACCTATTTACCATATTTCAGTCTTATCGGTCATTTATTTTTCGATATTTCGTGTTTAATCAAAAATACCACTTTTATTTATATATACACACACAAACACCAAAACCAATGTAAAATGTATCATAATATCATTATTATAAATCATTCTTATAACACGTTCACCACCCAAGAATTTTTTGTACATCTTTGGAAAACCCAAACCCCAATATGACTCATTTCTAATATTTCTCATTTTCAAATTTTTGATGTGAAACATCTTATGGCGCGGTACAGTAGTGAGACCGACTGTGGCGTGGTGACGCCCGACTCATAGCTCGTCGGCTCAATTCTCCGAAGCTCGGCGATTTCCTTTCTATGTGCAGTATCGACTTATCTATTTTTATATGATTTATAAACGTACAATATGTACACCTATATTGTTGCGTATAAATAAATTGATTGTATATTACGTTGATTATATTGTTACGTGTATGTATATTGTATATTATGTTGTTTTGAACGGACTGTTGTAATAACGATATATATTTTCTAACGAAATATGAGTGACAGTGACAGTGAAAATATTACAAATATAATGGAATGAGACAGTGCACCGCCGCCAGAAAAAAATAATTAAATTTCAAGTTAATCAAAATGCAGGTCGGAGTGAAATGTCTCCGTCATGTGCCTTTGATGTATATCCCGATTCACAATTTACAAATTAATTTAAAAAAAAAATTAATTAATTAAATTTATTATTACATTTGTATATTTTTGTAAATCTTTTAAGTACTTCATATGCAAATAAAAAACAAAATAGTCCTATGATATTAATTTAGAAATTATTTCATAGTCATCTTATTCACCATCTATTTTCAACATTATTACTAAAAAGAATTTTTGGAGAGGTGGAGGACGCGTATAAGGATGTCACTTATAATACGACGCGTTCTCTGTTTTATGATCCGTAAACCTTTCAGTCCGCATTCGTTTATAGTATGAACGATGTATGAGTTACTTGAGTAATTACGAATAGTTAAAAATATCGTATAAGAAATCGAAATGCACACAGGACACCAAACACATTTAATATTTAAATTTATAATTTTTTTTGTCAATTATAAACATTAAATTATTAATAATGCGTGTATAGTATTATTATAAATTTATAAAATTGTATTACTATATATTTTGAATTTAAAACAAAATAAAATTATTTTTTTTTATGACGAACATCTTTCAATTTTTTCAGGACAAAATTAAAATTTCATAATATATCAATTGTTTTCCATTTGTAATTTTTTCGATATGAAATGAAATACATAACCACAATTTTTTATGTTTAACGGAATTCATAATGAATAGTGAAATAATATAATGAATAGGGTGAGGTACTGTATTTTTGTGGATTAAGTAATTTCGTGGTGCCTATTATTTGTTGAACATATAATGCAATTACCTATAACATGATTGATTTGAAAATAACATTGATTCTTAAAAATACAAGTCATTTTAAAAACTAATTTAACTTTCAAGTTTAGCGTATAATAAGGAATTACATTATACGATTGACTTTAAAATTACATTAATCCTTAAAAACACAGTAATTTTAAAGATCATTATAATTTTCAAATCAATTGTATAATATGTAATTACATTATACGTTCAACAAATAATATCACGAAAATACAGAGTGCGGCAGTGAATCGGGCGATTATAAAATAACTATAAAAAACTAACCTGGAAGTATATAAAATAGTATTAAAGAACTGTTAATAATCATAATAATAATAATTTTTTTTTTATTTGTTTCTCAAAATTTTCCGTGACATTTTTCACCTTTTCTCGTATTCTTTGTTTTAGATTAACAAGTGTTACTTGGTGTACCCTACTCTTGATATACCCCCACAGAAAAAAATCACAGGCATTTAAATCAGGCGAACGTGGGGGCGATGGAATACTCCCATTTTGAGAAAGTATAGGGTTCGGTGATTGCCTCCCCACGTTCGTGCTCGAAAAAATACGGAATATTCTATGGCCCCCACGTTTGCCTGATTTAACAGCCTGTGATTTTTTTCTGTAGGGGTATATCAAGAGTAGAGTATATCAAACAACACTAAAGGGGCGAGACACTTTTCGACCAAATTTTGAGAAAGGTCGATTCCCTTATCGACCAAAAACGTACCTACCTTTCCCTTTTCGACTGATTCACTTTTCGACCAAAAAAATATTATTAAACAATAATTATAGGTCTTTATATAGAAAAAATAACTTTTGTTAGTTATTTTTAAATATAGTAGTAGATTACAAATAAATTATGATAATAATTACACAATATGTAATTATTATCATTATTTAATTATTTATTTTTACTTATATTATAAGTCTTTATGTTATACATATCATAAAAGAATATTAAAAAATATGTAAGTTGTATAAAATACTATATTGTATAAACTACTGATTATTGATATTTTATCTTGGCTATAAAAGACTCGCTACAATACCTATAACAATCAGTCTGGGTACATTCTACATATACAGCAACCTTTATAATATTATGGTGGTTGCCAATTGTCAACACATCAAAATCAAACTCGGCGACCACTATTTTCGACAAAACATTATATTTTTATTTTTTTTATTTAATGATCTTCCAGTAGTAACTATTACAGCTCAACAATTAATATTAAGTATACAAAATAATATATCTAAATAAACATTATATTATATAAGTTATTATTATAGGTTTTAATAATTTTCGATTTGTATAACATTAATATTGTTATATTAAACTTTTTTTTTTTGGTCGAAAAGTGAATCGGCCGAAAAGAGAAGGGTACGTTTTAGGTCGAAAAGGGAATCGACCTTTTTCAAAATTTGGTCGAAAAGTGAATCGGCCGAAAAGGGAATGGTACGTTTTTGGTCGAAAACGGCCATGCCCCACTAAAGATACTTGATCATCTTATCATCTTAAACAAAGATTGCGAGAAGAGGTGATATAAATTTCACAGGTAATTTTAAACGTCATGGCCAGTTTTCAAAGACGCCTTGACGAATGCTTGCTTCAAAATGGACGCCATCTTGCGAATATAATTTATAAAAATTAAATAACAAATTAAGAGTTTTTGTTCTTTAATGCTATTTTATATACTTTTAGGTTATATAAATACACACTATACTATTGAAACACCACGAGTCACCATCACAGCAAATCTTCATTGAAAACCGTGTTACAAACCGGTAATGATTGTTTCATGACCGTTGATTAATTCTCGCATTGTTTCCGCGGTTGGTTTGTTACTTTATACTTGGATTGGATATGATCATATTTCGTTGTCTTTTTCACCACAGGTATTTCCACTACTTTTGGCCGTACGACTCGTAGTTTGATCTCGGACACGTTCGCCTTCACTATGTTTTTTATATTTTTTACTTTCATTACACGCGATTTTAAATATGCATCTTTCTGTTTGATCCATTCGTGTTGGTACTCCATAGACATCAAATAAAACATATCCGGCTTTTCACTTTTTTTCTGGTAAGTCATGAATGCCGGTACATCGGTATAATCGGAAGATACCAAATTGTCCCGTGGTTTCACCAGAACGGATCGTTCAAATTTGATTTTCTTAACATACGCCATTATTATTATTTGCAAAAGTGATTTAAAAAAAGTGTTTTGTGCGGAAGATAAAAATCACAAATTAACTGATGAAAATTTAATATTATTGCGCTATGAAATATTGTTAGATATCACTTTAGCAACGTGAATTTTAATTGCTATGCAACAGTGAAAACAAAAAATTTCGAAGAAAAAACTATTTCACGTAACAATAATATTTATATTAATATACATAGACTGTGTGGTAAATTATTAAAATCACATCATGATAGTACTTTTCTAATAAGAATTTTCTTAATTATTTTCTTCTACTTAAAACTAGGTCATCAATCTAAAATACATTATATTTGAACAACGATAAATCTAATTACGTAGCATTTTCCTCCATAACTTAAATTATGTACATCGTAATGATGAACAAACTTATTAATTTTTTTAATTATAATTTTAAATTCGTTATTCTTTCTACATTTATGTGCAATTTATTTTTACAAATTATTATCTATGAACTTTGATTGAATATTTAATGTATGTAATTATTTTTAGCTAACGTTATTTTAATTATATTTATATACTTATATAGTACGTACAATATTATTTTTATTTAACTGTATTCTTCTCTATAAGTAAATAAATTAATAAATAATAATAATAATAATAATAATGTTTTAAATTTAAATAAATAGTTCTCAACAATAATAAAATTCTTAAATTTTCAATAATAATATTGAATTAATAATTAATATTTAATTATTAAATATTTAGAATATTTAATTGCTAAACCAGAAAAATCAAAGCATTTGGTAACCTCATACCGCCCGATAAGTTTACTACCGACGTTTGGGAAACTTTTCGAAAAATTACTTCTTAAAAGAATAACCCCTATTATCAAAGAGAAAAACATCATCCCAAATACTCAATTTGGATTTCGATCATATTATTCTACAATCCACCAAATACATAGAATTACCGACAAAATATCATCATCAATCGAAAAAAAAAAACACTGCCCCGGTGTATTCCTTGATATTGCGCAAGCATTTGATCGCGTCTGGCACGACGGACTATTGTTCAAATTAAAATAATTTCTACATGCTCAGTATTTCCTCATCCTAAAATCTTATATTGAAGACCGATATTTCACTGTTAAATTTAACAATTCCTACTCTGTCTACCATAAAATCAAAGCGGGAGTACCCCAGGGAAGTGACCTATCACCTATACTCTATAATATCTACACATCAGATATGCCCAAAACAAACCATACTACTCTAGCGACATATGCAGACGATACCGCTATACTAGCATCAAATAAAGACCCAAACATAGCCACCCATGATATACAATACCACTTAAATCTAATCTCCAATTGGACTCAAAAATGGAAAATTAAAATAAATGAAAAAAAATCAGTTCAAATAAATTTTTCTCTTAAAAAAAAAACGAATGTCCACAACTTTTGCTCAATAATTCACCAATTACTATCCAAAATGTAACCAAATACCTTGGAGTTCATCTAAGATAAAAGACTTACCTGGGCCCAACACACAAAACAGAAAAGAAAACAATCAAACACACGTCTACATCTCCTCCGTCCATTATTGTCTCCTACAATGAATTTAAAAAACAAAATATTAATATACAAGACGATTATTACCCCCCTCTGGTCATATGGTATCCAAATTTGGGGCCAAGCCAAACCATCCAATATAAGACCCATACAGGCTTTCCAGTCTATATGTCTTAGACAAATAACTGGAGCCCCATGGTATATGACCAACGACGCATTACATAAAGATTTCCATATCCTAACAGTCAACGAAATAGCAACTCGTCATTACAAAAAGTTTCACTCCAAACTGCACTCGAACCAAAACCCTCTAATTTCCCGTATATCCTATATAAACATCCCCAACAATCCTCTGAGGAGGTTAAAAAGAAAATGGCCAAGAGACGCTCTTGCCTAACGGTCTCCATATTATGAAGCCATCAAATTAAATAGGAGGTACTGTTGTTGGACGTTTTCCCCCCTCAAGACACTCAAGACATTTTATTATTACCATGTATCAAATTTACTTATTGTACAAACTGTATAGATTGTAAATATGCTTTAATAAATGAAAAAAAAAATAGTTATTCAGTTTTCTCAATAAAATCTTTAAATTCCAAAAAAAAAAAAAAAAAAACTTGTCATACTATAGCTTTGTGTTAATTGTATTATTTTATATATTATACAAAGCTATTAAAATGATAATAATTAAAAATATAAGTTAAAATTCTTAATTATGTAAAAAAAAAAATGAATTATAAAAACAAAAAAAGAACCGGATGGGCCTCGCTCTTCTGTACAGTTGGGGGTGGAGTGCATCTCGTTTATAGCATAGGTCATTATTACAATGGATTTGTTAAATTTGAATGCAATGATATATATCATTGTAGACGAATAACGATACTGAACGGAGTTAATATGTTTGTCTAGGATATAATACATTGTTATTTATAAATATTGTAAAAAGTATATTTTATTTTGAAACGATAAATATATTTTTCAATTAGGATGGGTTGGCAGTTGCATACAGCGACAATTTGAGTGAAACGATCTCCAAAATTTTTTAGTTACGATAAGTTTAACTTATTATAAACCTTGTATTAAATTTTCAAGAGTTCAAAAAACCGATATCATTTGTCAGTCTAGAATATTATACAATATATTATATTTAATATGTAATTTTATGTCAATATTCGCTGTTCAAACGCTTATAAAAAAAATTGTGCACATGGATTTTAATAATTTTTGAATGACTTTAAGAAATACTTCTGTGGAATCTTCTATTAAGTTTTCAAATATTTTGTACGAGCCAAATTTTTTTTATCACCGATTATAAAAATTTTTATAAAGATTTTTGAAGAGTAGCTTATAGATAACCTAGTGTGAAAATTTTGAACCTAAAGTATGAACAGAAAAAATTGTATGAATTTTTATCTACAAAATAACTTGCAAATTATCGTGATTTTTACATATTTCGTATAAATTGGCACTTTGAACACTTATAAAAAAAATTGTAACTTACGATTTTAAATTTTTTTTTTATCAGTTAAGGAACAACTTATAAGAAATCTTGTATTAAATTTTCAAGATTTTTTGGTGAGCCAAAAAAATTTTATCGTTATTTTAAAAAAAAATACTTAAAAAAATTGAAAATTTCAACTGTCTATAAATAGCTCAATAAAAGTCAAAATACTTTGAAAATTTAACAATGTATAGAGAATGCTAATTTAAACATTTGGTAAAAATTTCAAGTATTTACATCGATTAGTTTATAGCAAAATAAAAAATTTGATTATGTCGAAAACTGGTTTTGCGTAAAAACTCCCGTTTTTCCCTTAATTTTTTAGGGTTTTCCCCATCGCATTTAAAAAATATTGAACATTTTTTACTTTTGATTTTCCAACGTACCAACTAGATTCACTTTCCTTTCAGAAAAGTTGCTACATAAGCAAATCGAAGCATTTTTACTGCCAAAAAAGGTGTCGTCAGACACAAAAAAAATAAAAAAAATAAAAAAAAAAAAAAAGCACACATCATTGTAAAACCAATAGATTCCATCACTCCGTTCAGAATCTAAAATATAAATTATTTGAAAATTTGTTGTCGGCAGCTACGAAACTTTTTGATTTTATGTAAATGAAAATTGAAAGGAATGTAGTACTAATAACTTTTATTTAACCCCTTAAATAAATATGAAAAATATTTTAAAAATAAATGTAGTACGGTACTAACTACCTTCGTGGACATTCGTATGGTAATCACGCATGTTGAAATAAATTACACATGAACTGCATATTGTTATGTAACATACCTACATTACAAGGCGCATCGGGCCCGCCTGACATGACACTGCCACGATGACCACATACAGTTAAATTACAATTACGTTTGTCCTTTCCTTTATAACCAACATAAAAACAAAAAATCAAATCATATATTTCATATACTGTTAAACTAAATTGTATAACTAAAAAATTTTAATAAAAAACAAAGAAACGTCGTTAGATGTGAACGACTGTCTCAAACTGAAGTCATAACCTGAGCCAAAAAGATGTTCTATAAAAATAAAATAGCTAAAAAAACCAATAGAGTCAAATTTTATTCTACGTAGTCCGAATCAAATGTATAAAATAAAAGTAAATACCTTAAATGTAAAGCTCCACTGTTGATATAGCAGTCTTTTACAATGCAGTTCATGTAGTCATTGGTTATCTTGTAATGACGTCTATCATTCAAAATTGTTAAACTATCGAAAGTTAAAAATAGCGTACCTTTCGTCGTGCGTACAGAAATCACAAGTCAAATAATAGCGTCCAAACCTACTACGGAACAGTGATTGCGCACTGAACAGCATTAGTTACAGTGATGCCTTTAAGTATTTTGGAATTTGAAACGAAAACTGAATACTTATAACATTAGAGTTTTATATGCATTATAATTAATTGTTTTATTGTTATATTATTAACTCAATGTAATCATAATCCATAGGTTATAAATATTTTTTTTTTACTTAAATTAATTGTAAAGCGATTAAAAACTACGACTACACGGGAAATATGAAAATTGTCAATTAAATCGTCTCGATTTTATTAAAAAGGTATCGTTCAAGTTTTCACACTCATATTTTTAATCTAAATTTAATTTTTTTAATTTTTTAATTTTTTAATATAATTTAATTGACATGCTTACTTCAAATTGCTTAATAACGACAAAAAACCATATTTTTAATCTACCGTTATAATTTGCTGTTGATCGTCTAAGTATGTACGAAATAGGTAGAAATTTATTGTTTTCAATTAGGGACGTAATTCGTGTATTCGTATAGAAAACCAGGGATGAAATTCATGCAAAAAAGGATTTCAGGACGCAATCCATATGCACCAATAGTAAATATGTATATAAAAAAATTGAACCCAAATATTTGTAAAATATCATCTGAGCTATAGATAACCGACTTTCTAAATAATTTACTTACCATATCGTATTAAATTATATTTTTCTATCTGTGTACACAAAATAATTCTTTTTAATTATAATTTACCAATGTAATTGTACAGTTGTATATTGTTTTTATTTCTTAATTTCGAGAAATATCCTAATGGATACAGTGTTGCAATTAAGGGGAGGAATTCAGTTGTTTTGACTCCTATAAAATATGTTGTTTATTTAACCTTACTTCATTTTCTCCACTTCCATCTTTAAAAATTAATTATTTTTTAAATGTAAAATTCCTCCCTCTTTCCCCAAAGAAAAAAGAAAAAAAATTCCTGTATGTACCACTGTATGGGTATAGAACATAATGGAACATAGTCATGGTCATGGTTACGAGCCTGCGATAATATAACCAAGGGCGTTTCTCGAACCATACTTAACAGTATAGTGTCTCCTACAAATAAACAGGTTTTTGATATAATTACATAAACGATAGCGAAAAAGATGGACCATGCTAGACCATGACCTAATGCTGGGCAATTACCGACGATGTGTTAGCAATTATAATATTATGACTAGGGATGCTTCATACTTCCCTAATTATATGGGAACGTATAGAAAAAAATATCGTAAAACTGTCCCGCATTATGAAATTCTTGTGTCACATGTCTCGTAAAAGTAAAATACATCATTGTTTTTTACTAAATTGTATAAAATATTCAAAATATGTTTTCAAATGTTAAGATTAAAAGACCTTTTTTACTACTGATTAACCGATAGCATAAATGCTGCTAGTTCAGCCTATGCATTCCTACCTTTCCCCGTTTTCCATAATGAGTTATGGAAATGGGTTACGGTAACCAGTTCTCAATCAATATCCGAGACTCACACTGTATAATATTGTAAACCACTCGTTTTTCATCAGTGAGATCCAAATGTATATGCAATAAAGTTCTATAAAATATGCAGATTCATATCATACATTTACATAATAAATTTTTTTATAAAATTGTGTTTAAAAGTATTTATATTAATTTATACATTTATCCAATATAATATAAATTTATTATTATAAGATTCAGGATCTATATGTTAAAAAATATTAAGTACATTAGGGTATTGTTATATGATGGATACAAGCATGAGGTAATAAAAATCGATTTCAAGTTTTCGAATTGAAAATTTATACAGTTATTTAGAAGCCTACGATTCGTATTCGGAAACACTTTTTTCTGTGTTAGAGGATACAATTGGTATATATTTAAAACCAGTGGCATATTGAAGTACAGTGGAATTTTTTCCCTATTTATAACATTATTTACAACAGTTACTATGATATTTATGAAGACAATATAATAAAAAAATACGCGAATAAGAATTTGACGTTTGACCACTCGATATTTTTACGCACTTCACTCATGAACGCATATGCAACATAATTCCAAACAAATTCTTAGGCCAATCAAAAAATATTGTTCTTATGAGTTGTATCATTTATTGTGTTACCTATTGTGTCTCAGTATTTTTACCATACGTCGATTTTGATATAGCACAACTAACTGAATGATGTGTTAACCATAAAACAATATTTGATGGTAATAAGTTATGCAATTTTTTGAGGACAAAAAAATACTTCAATTTTATTTATTTAGAATTTAATTGTATTTTCAAACAAAAATCACTATTGTTAAGAAATCAAGAAAAATATAAATTTAAAAAGTTATTTGAATTTTATTGATTTGAATAAACGCCCATTAGGGCGCAAGTACAGTAAGGTAATATAGTTTAACTAACATAAATACAATAATATTATACTAATATGATATTATATGAGAAAGGACGGAGTTCAACGCCCCATTCAAAATCTTTTAAAAAATATATTATTTATCTAAACTTAATGGTTGATCGTTTGGAGTTAGAGATTTGTAGATGTTGATTTTCTGCAGAAACCGTTGTCGCATCGAATTGAATGAAATCAATAAATGCTTTCTTATTCAGAAAAAAAAATATATATATATATGTATAACTTGTATAAAGATAAGTGATGGAAAATCGTTTTTATTTTGTATATACATGAATAAATAAGAATGATGTAACCCCTGTGTTTGTTTATTGTCGTTTATATTTAATGAGTTTTACTCTTACTTAACAGAGATGAATGGAAAGGTTATCTATTGATTTCTGGTAGAATTGTTATCAATTATTAATATTGTTTTTTATTTATTTTTTGTTGATATTATTTACTAATTAATTTTTAAATACCCTAATTGATGGTTTAACTAAAAATATTTCAGTAGACCAAAGTTTTATCTCTTCTTAAAAATGTATATCCAAGCAAATTTGGATTCAGTAGTTCAAATGTTGAACTGATGATTTTAATATTAAATGTAATAAACAGGTTGAAAAAAGTGTAGTAAACTGTATTTTGTTAGTCGGTATTGAACAATATTTTAATTTTAAGTGAATTACGAATTAATGAAATATTAAAATTTTATATTAAATAACTAAAATATCATAAAAAACTAACCCAAGAAAACAGAATATATTTGATAACAGTTCAATTTAATCTTAATATTGAATCTATAGCAATACAATATTTTAACTAGGCATTGTACAAATTTGCTATGTAATATGTTTGTACAATTAAGAAAACACAAGCCGGTGTAATGTCCTTTTAAAACCTTTTAGTATTCTGTTGATAGTTTAATTCATGTATTATATCTGAGTCCAAAGATCACGGAACGTAACATTTGCTTTGGTTTATTGTAGAAATTATAAAAAAAATTATTTGATTTCAATTGTATTAACGTATAAAAAAAATAATAGTTCGAATATTCTTAACTTTTTATCAGTTTTTCTCAATGGTGTATTATATTTAAAGAATGACCTCTCATTTGTAGTAACTAAATATAATTTGCTATTAGAATTTTCAGAAAAATCTTTTTTGTTGATATTAAATTAACAGAGAAAAAACACGTCATAGTAAAACCAGTACAGTCATGAACCCTACACATAAAGTAATTTTTTAAATTAAATGTAAAATGTACATTGCTTACAAATACGTCAGGCAGTTCAGATTGTTTGGAAATCGTAATTCAATGACCGGTAACAATAAACAATTGTAATTAACCAATCGCCATGGTCCAAATTTAAAAGTTCTAAAACCACCCAAAAATGCTCTAAAAATAACCAAAAATTCCCTTTAATAATGAACAATACAATTATTTTCATTAAACGTATTTTCAATTAAGGAATAAGTTTTAATTTATAAAAATTACTAAACTTTTCCAATTTATTTACAAAAATTGTTCTGAAAAGTTTGATTTTACGCTAATTTAACATCAATAAAACGAATTAATTATTTATTTTTAGTTAATATTTTAAATGTTGTTAAATTTAAATTATAAAGCTGTGTAATGTACTAATATGCAGCAAAACTAACAAAATGACAAGAAATGCTAAGAAATTCCACTAGAAATGAAAAATACAGAATAAATCTTACAATATTGGAAAGTATCTGCTACAAAAAACAAATCATGTACTCGGAAAGCATTGTCTAAGATTACATAAACATAAAATGCACAACTAATGGGCACATTTTACATGATGTTAGGTTGTAATTAATGCGACACGCCACTTTATCCATAATGTAACAACCATATTGGGAATATTTTATTTATCCATTTTTTCCTTTTAATTCCTTTATTTCTTATCTATGTATTATAAAGATAACCATGTAATGATATGCATCATTCAATTGTATATCATGTTTAAAATAAGTTGTAGCGATGTACAATCTAACAAGTAAAAATCAAGTAAAAGTCCAATAAATAATCATTCTTTCGACGTGCGCACAGACAACACAATTCAAATAGAGGCCCAACCCAATAATAATCTATTTAAAAATTATATAGGTCAAACCTTCAAAGGACCGGTCCAAGGTTCATCCCACCATACGTCACTATATAACATGGGCACAAGCCCTTTGCCCCTGCTCTTGATCTTAGATTGTCAATGCGTGCGCACTTAGATCAATTAATTTAATTATTTATTGTATGGTTGTGACGAATGATTATAATATGCGACTGTTTTAATTTTAAATTAATTTTTCGATATAAGTTTTTTCATTATACTCTTACGATACTTATCAGCTCGTAGGTATCCGAATATTTACTACGGGACTACGCGAGTTACACTGGACGGCTCTAAAAACTTTGTAACCTCGAGAGCCCTCCCTTAAACAAGGAGGAAGGTAACGAACTCACTATATCCTATACACCCCTTATAATCTTTAATTTTTAAATTTGCATTTTTGGGTCTTAACAATAATTATTGTATGGTTGATTAATAACTTAACATACATTTTCTTTAAATAATATTTAATTTTAATAAATGAAAAATAAAACCCGTCCAATTCGACGATGTGGTTTACAAGGGTCTGGACAACCGTAGAACAATAGATCACGGTGTCATTGCGCGAGCACAACATACAGGTGCAACTCTACGAGTGCGATTGTATTCTTACAACATAGGGTACTTGTAACTGACCACCACAGGTCACGGAATGATCTGTCTAGCCAGTGGCGTAGTTAAATAGGAAAAAGTCCAGTGGCGAATCTAGGATTTTGTTTTGGGGATCAACATTTTTATTTTTTACATTACATTGATAAAAAGCACTTATATAAGTATAAATAAATTTTTTTGAATCGCCTTGACATATTAGTACCTTCATCGTATTCTTACTTTTTTTATTTTTAAATTTTATTTCTCATAAAAGTTTTAATTACACCATATGGACATCAGATGAACAATGGGGAGGGCCTAGGCCTCTTTGGCCCCTCCACCCTTAAATCCACCATTTAAAGGGCCTCAGTACATTAAATAAACTAACTAATATTATCCTTATACAAAATTTCAAAGTACACATGTCATACTTTTTTTTCAACGTGAAGACTTATTATAAAATGATAGGTAAAAACAATTAACGGACAATCAACAGATGTACTAAGTAGAAAGGGATTCCAATTTATTACTATAAAAGAACGTTATTAAAAGTGAATTATTATTCTCTATCAATGCTGATTGTATGTAACTGGAATTACCACGTATAATTTGCAAATGTACTGTTAAATACATCAACATTGTCAATTGTTCTAAGGAATAATAGTCTTAGAAATGTCTAAGGACCCTGTTGGCTCCTTATGCTCTAGGACCCCCGGGGGAAGGGACACAACAACAATTTGCTTCGTGATAGCACTTCACTGTGTCCAGCAGTATTATTATAAATTACATTTCCATACGAGTGAACATACTTTACCATCTTTACCGTAACGCGATGCAAGGATTAAGAACATGTACCGTAAAAAAAAACACTGAACGAAAAGCCTAAGCGCGTTCTATCAGACCTCGCATGTGTTTCACTGCGACACAAACCGTAATTTTCTGTCTCTGTGTATTCACACACGCATACAGGAATTTAGTAACCCTTTATATTGCTTTTATACATCCGATACATCATACATATCTAAATCCAATCTAGACGTTACTGATCGATCAATCGATGTGATAAGGATTTTGAAAAGTAATTCGAAATCGGTGTTGAACTAGTTTTGTTCAATTTTATTTTCCTCTCCGATTGCTATAGGTTTTGGGTCCACACTGAGATGACGCAGAAACAAAACAAAAACAAAATACAACTTTTTTTCTTTTGAAAAAATTAAACGTACGTCCATACTAAGTTGGAAAAAATGAACAGAATTCAAACATTTTGTTGAAATTCTATTCCTCCTCCAGATTTTTTCTTAGCTTTATCATTGCGCATTGTTAATATATATTTGAATATAGATCTTAAACATAACAGAAGTTAAACAAATCTAAATTCATTGACTTTTTAAATTGTTACGCACGTCAACACTAACGACTGACCGATCGACACCGGACGGTTGACAGCGAATTCGCAATCACGAAAAACGTATAAATACAATCGTTATAAATCACCACGGTCGGTAGTCGCGAAATCTCGAAGACCATTGACCCGTCGGGGTTGTACTCAAAACGTTGTCCGGCACACGTTCGACCGTGTTCAACGAAACGAAAACCACTCGTTGTTTGCCGACACCGTTTTCTCGTCGATGGGGGAGGGCAGAGGGAACACGATGAAACCGCAGCAAGCAATTTGTCGGAAAAATCAAATGTCTTGGTTTCGTGCCAGGAGGAACACAAGAGCATCGTTTCAACGGTTTCGTCTTTCCGCGTGTGGACTCGCCGCCGACTGGTTCCCGGCCGGATGGTGTACACGGAAACCGGTCGAGAAACCGTCGCACGCTGCGCCCACGACGCGCAACTGCGACATCGCATCGCGTTACTATTATTGTTACTGTCCAGTGACTCGTGTGACCAAGTACCCCGGACGTCTATTTTTAACTTGCGTTACGCAACCCGGTCATCGTGCCGCGCGTGAACGTCGTTCCGTTCCGTCCGAACCAGACGCGCGACGTAGTCGGCAGGGGGGGAGCGGCGGTAGGAACGATTCACTCCCCCCCCCCCAATCTGAGATCGTGTTGTGGTGGCAGCGAGAGATACGCGGTACGCACCGCTTTGTTGGCCGTCAAATAGTTCCGCAGAAGGTCGATCTCGCTCCTCCCACCCCTGCCGCCCGACAAAAAATAAACCTGTTACGCGTCCGTTCGATCGTCACCGACCGGAACACCGACATCGATCACGGTCCCTTTTTCCTCGCGTTGTTTCGGCGTCACCAACGTTGCGCCATCGACGGCAATCGTGTCAGTCGATAGCTCAACACTCTCCGCGATTTTTTCCGCGTTCCGATCGATAATTTTTCACGCGCAGGCCAACTTCGTTAGGCTGTGTTAGCGCGTACGGGTTTCGATAACCGGCCGAAAAGTTATCCGTTTGGAACTCGATGCAATTTTATCATCAGATCGTTATTGTTATTTTCGTTAATTTCTTCTCAAAGATAATGGGCCTCACTGAACAGGTTTGCATGGGTGGGGTGGGGGGCATGTACGCTATGGAGATACTATTCGACGACGGTAAAAACTAAAACGTGTTGCCCGCTATGCGCATGCGCTCCGCAGTATGTAAAAATCGGAATTTGGAAAAATTCGCGTTACGGGAAGTGTCCATGTGCTTTTTGTGCGTTCGGTATGCAATCCAGCTATGATTTGAAATTTCCATCCAGCACATGTTACCGTGGTTGTATTTGACCGTCATACGTTTCAGCGTAACTAATAAATAAAATGAAACTACAAAAGGCTGAATGTTATCTTAAACACAGTAGTTGACTACATTTTTTTTTTTTTTTTTACTTGAACGGGAAATAATATTTCAACATAGTTTCACGACGTGCAATTAGTTTACTTTTTCAAAAATTAAACACTCATTGTCTGGTTCATAATTATAATAAAGAGATTACAGTGTTTGATAAATGCAACATATTAATATTAATATGATAAAACCGTTTTTATTATTGTAATTGTACAAAATATAAACATTATGTAATTCTCATTTTCGAATTATAAAGCAGCCACAGTGAATTAGTGATAAACTAAGTAGCATATAAAATTGTTCAATTAAAATACGTATTTTTCTATTATCATTTAAATTTATATGGGCTGTTTTTAATTTGTATAAATACACGCACGTATTTATGCATTCACACACACACGCACACACACACACACACACACACACACGCACCCACATACTTAAAATCAAAAATTACTCCCTAAATAAACTCATATATACATATATGTACTCGTATAAATTGGTATTGAATATGAAACATTTTTAGATATTTTTTCTCTAAGAGAAATTTAAAAAAAAATGTATGCCAAAATTTGAAACGACTCTAAGAAATCCAATAAATGTATGTAAATTTAAAATTTACAGAACTAACTTATTTATACTTACGAATTTTAGTTAAACATATAGTGTAAATATATCTCAGTTTAGAATAATACAATACCATTAATCATTGATAGTACTGTAGCATAATACTGTAAGAGTAATAGAGTGGGAGTATTATTAAATTAGTACTATAAAATGTGATGTTATTTTTATGACTCGTATTTACGTATAGGTTATCTTGTATATTTTAAAAGCTCATATGGGTAAGTTAGCCTTAAATCTATTGGATTTATTTCATTAGCATTTCCTATGTATAAGATTATATAATAATATTATTGAAGTACCAGACTGTTTGAATATATTAACAAGTGATGCCCATTTCATGCGCTCAGACTTCAGTTTAACAACATTACTCGTCGAAACCGGTTGATTCAAAGATGGGAATTCTTTTTTGGAAACGTGATAAATCGTCAAGTACTGAAAACGAGTGAGTACATATTTTAAAATAAATTTAATAAAATTTCTACAATTAATAATTTCTATAATAATTTAATTATAAATCATTGGTATTAATTGTGATTAACGTAATATAATATTAAGCATGCATATTTTTACTAGACTTTACGTACAGATATTAAAAAAAATAAAAATATTTTGTATTCTAGTACAGTTTAAAGACAAATTATTGTTAAAATATTGATTCAATGATCATTTATTTTATAATTTAAAATATTTCTCTGTGTACAATTATTAGTTTATGTTTTGTTTTTAAATCTTTAAAGAAATAATTTTTTCGAGTATTTATTTTGGTGATTAAAAACGGAAGCAATAAAAAAAATTTGTTTTTTAAAATAATGAATGAATTGAAATTTGGAAGGGAGTCGAAATTGATTAACTTTTCTTGTGTTTGGTTAACGGGTTAAATCGAATTTTTGTTTTCTCGGGTTTCGTTTAATATATTTAATTTTTAATTTTATTTATTTTATTGAATTGAACACCGAGTTTGAAATAAAATCTGTTAATTGTTTTCCTGGTTTATTTGTTTTGGACTTCAGTTTGTATTCAGATTTAGATTTTTTTCGCGATGCTTTAAGTTTTAAAACCTGTATAATTACAATTACTGGACACTATTTTATAGGTAAGATTTTAATGTTTTGTTTCAAAGTCCTGAATATGAATTACCTCTTATACTACCTGATATACACATTCTATTATATTTTTACTCCGTACTAATTCGGTAACTTGAGTTCACACTCTTATACTATAAAAAAGATTATGTATATTTATAGATTTGTATATATAGGTACATAAATATATCAAAAAATGTAGATATTTTTTTAAACAAATGTACTAATTATTTTATATTATTTATTTTTTATTTTAAATAATAATAACACTAACACTATCAATAATAACAATAATAATAATAATAATAATAATTATAATAATAATAATAACTGTATTTTTGTTTTTTTATTTTTTCATTAAAGAAGTGGCTTTTTCAATATAAAATTGACCTTTACTAGAATATTTTTATAATTATCATAATCTACTATAACTATTTTAAAATATATAGATGTTATACATTACAGTGGAATATTTTTTTTATAATTTTGTTTTTTCAGCCCTCTCTTAGGAAAAACGACTCAATCAAAAAAGAAATGGCTTCAATTGTGTAATGTGTTGCTTTTAATATTATTAATAATCATTGTATTCTTCGTAATCCAATATATATTTAGTACAAAAACTGAGGTAAACATTATTAATCTAATAATTTTAACTGATGTAAATTTATTATTAAAATTAATTTGTTTTACTTAAGGAAAAACAGCCGATAGCACTGAAGAGTTTGGCGACGATTAATAATGATTATTTCAAGAAATGCGCACCATCCGTAACATGTGATTCAAATTCAAAATATAGGACAATCAATGGATCCTGTAATAATTTACAAAATCCTACTTGGGGTGCATCAATGACTCCTTTTTACAGATACATAGATCCAGAGTTTAGCGATGGTAATATTATATTGTTATAGATTTAATTACTATTAATATTTTTAACTTACTAAGATTTAATGTAATATTATCACTGATGAATAGGGATATTTTAATCAATAGTTTTATTCCATATTAAGATCTATAAATAAATTTATCTGTCATATGTAATGGTAGATTTAAATAAAAATAATTGTTGTCAATGTTATGAATCAATATTCCAAATGGTTGTCTTTATAAGTCTGTATTTCTTCAGTATATAAGTATAATGTAATTCAAAATGCCTCGATGCAGTATGTCAAAGAAAATTATATTATTTTAAACGTTTCGGTACCGTCACTGACAATACGTATGAATATAATATGATATGAAGGGCTACGGGGAAAAACGATAATAGTCAAAAAAGAAAATAATCTGATAATTATAATATAATATTATCATCATGTAATTTGTTTAAAAAAGTAAAATTAATTTTTTTTTAAATTAATTTTATCAAAACTTTCACTATCACTATACATTATTTTGAATCATTTCTACTCGTATTTTATCTCTTGGGATTTTCGGATTCTGAAACTTTAAAACTGCAACACTGTAGTTTAAGAATATTAACTATTACCGTTTTTCTCTGTAGTTCTTCATATGTATTAGCCGTGATGCATGTTTGGTTGCCTGTAGTACAATTCGTGATGGCAGTATATATGCAATAGTTCGTCTGTAGTGAAATTTACTACATCTAAGATACGAGGTTCGACCTCAGTGTAGAGTAATTTATAGTAATAATCTACTCGTATATTTAAAAATATTTATAATGCATATTTCTTGAACTAGAACTTAAAATAAATAAAGAAAATGTATAATAATAATAATATGGTTTTATATCAATTATAATATGCATTAAAAATTTATGTTTTAGGAATTTCAAAGTTCCGGTTGCAATCTGATGGAAGTTATTTACCAAATGCTCGAGAACTTACTATTAAACTGTTCCAGAATGACACATTTGTTTGTGACCCGAAATATAACGAACTCTTAGTGCCATGGGGTCAATTTATAACACATGATATGGCTTATTCAGCCGTTAACAGTGTGAATTCATCTTTCCCGGGTAAGAATGTTTATATTTAAATAACGTCATTGATTCGTATAAATAATATACCAGTATAATAATATTTTAATATTTATTATACTGTGAATTCATTAAAACAATTTACTTCACTTTAAAAAAAATCTTGAATTTTCTTGCCTAATACTGTAATTTGAGTTTTGATAACTTAATGGTTGATCAAATTGTGTGATAGAGAAATCTATAGCATATTATTAATGTTCATCGTGATGTTTATAACAGATCGACTCATAATAAATATAATTTAGTTTTGAGTACACTTTGACTGTCGAATAATATATTTAAATTGTTTTAACCATTTAATAATGTAAAATTATTCAAAAGACAGTATATATTTGAAACAAGTGAAAAAAAAAACGAATTTATAATAAAGTTTATCACCAATACCTCCCAATAAAAATATTTTTAGAAATTTTATATCTTATATCTTATATGTTTAGAGTTCTTTACACTGAAAAAAATAACCGTTTGCCTTTAATACAGCTAATACGAAAATAATATTTGGTTCATTAACCATTTTGTTTACCGTTCAGCTGCCCTAGATCATTGTCATGACAAGAAACAACCGGTTGAATGTGAAGCGGTTATCAGATTATCCCCAGATGACCCGGTGTACGGAAAATTCAATTTAACCATTTTGAAATTTATGCGCCTCGTCACTTCGGCTAACTATAGTTGTCCCTTAATTCCTTCCACTGTTGTGAGTAATTTATCAAGTACTAAATTGAGTACTACCATTTACGACTTATTTAAACCTTTCTTACGTATTACTTTTATAGCTCAATCAAAATACGCATTACATCGATGCCTCAAATGTGTATGGGTCTGATCCTGACACGGCAACTAAGTTGCGTCTCTTTAAAGGAGGAAAATTGCTTGACCAAAGTATAGGAAATGAAAAGTATTGCCCTCAAAATCCAAGTGCAGCCATTAAAGTGGGAAATAAGACCGAAGAGCCGGTATCATTTTTTGCAGGTAACCAAAAATTTATAATCATTATAGGTTTATGTTATTTTATATTTGTTGCTATTTAATTCATAATTTGTATTTTTCCAATTAAGTCGGAAATAACATTTTAATTTCAGTAATAAAATTATAAACTCAAGTTTAAGCACTTAATTAAAAAAACTTATGAATTTTTAATTTAATCAATTTTAAAAATTGAAATTATTATTAAAAATAATAAAATATAATATTAATAATATTAAATGGTAATCTTTATTCAGTTGCGTTATCGAATTGCGTACACTAAACGTCCCAAATACATTTAATTATACATCCATATTACGTATAATGTATTATGTACACGATATTCATAAACTGTATTAATTTAGGGGACGTCAATGTCAATCAGAATCTAGGAATTGCGTTGTTTCAAAATTTGTTCTTGAGGTTTCACAATTATATTGCCGAAAAGTTGCAAAATAATCATCCTACGTGGACGGACGAGATGGTCTATCAAGAAACTCGTAGAATCGTTGCCGCTGTCGTTCAGATAATTACCTATGAGCAATATTTGCCAATTATTTTAGGTGAGCTGCAAGAAAAATATCATAATAAAAGATAGACGATTCACAGTTGACGTTCACATTGATTTCAGGTAAACAATATATGGAAGAATACGGTCTGAACAGGGAAACAAATTATGATCCATCGATTACCGTCGCTATGGCACAAGAGATGACAAGTGGTGCTTTTCGACTGCTTCACAGTATGATTCCTGCCCAATTTAAGTGCGTATTAAATACACTGATGTAATATTTATGAAATTTAGTGTTACAATATTTTTATTTCAAATATCGTAGTAAAATTGATTTAAAGAATTTAACAGTGCGGTATGACATCAAGCTCGTATAAACATTTATTGGCAATATTTTAGTTTTTGATTCTATCATTTTTCATAGTTATCAAATTGACGAATTTATAGGTGTTGTTACTTAGCTATTATATTGCTTGTCTTTTATTAATACTGACATTTATTTAATACTCTGTGTGTTCTTTTACCTTTTATTATTAAAGCAAGATTTTAACTTAAAAAATTTGATGATATCAATGTAGCATGTAAGTTTTAATAAAAATTCTCTATGGTTCTGCGTCTGCATAGTTAAAGTGTTCAAAAATATATTGTGTCCATTACATACGAGTACATGAATGGTAAAAGTTTTAAATAACAATCGAAAAAAGTTGTAACTATATTTAAGATATCATTATATTTACGAGGATTTAATATACTAATAAAATGTTGTATTTTCACCTTCAGATTTTTATCAAATACAATTTTTTTAGCATTCATATAATGTTTGTTATATTTAATGTTTTACAGTTATATGTCTAATAATTACACTACATATGAGGTTGAAAAACCATCAGAGTCTTTTTTGAGACCAGATACTCTGATTAACAATGTTGATGGGTTCGTCAGAGGATTAATGGAAACTCCTGGACGTGAAACCAGACCAGAATACAATCACCTTGTAATAACTAAATAAATGTCAAATGAACATTCCGATTTTAATTTTAATTATTTATGTTTGAAGATATCAAATATTGTCATCAAATCTGCATTAGTTAACACTACTGGATTTGACTTGCAATCTTACGACATACAACGCGGTCGGGATGTAGGTCTCCCGCCATACACTAAAGTAAGAACGTTGTGTGGATTACCAGAAGTAAAATCATTCGACGATCTATCTGATTATATACCGTTGGAAGTAAGTATATTATTATATATTAAGTATATTATTAGTATATTGTAGTATATTATAGTATATTATTATATTATTAGGTAATATTTATAATTGATAATGATAATCACATTTAATGATATTATGATTAATATTAAATATACCTTTATAATATGTTACATTTCAACTAAATGTTTTATTTTTATTTTTGTAGAAAATCGATCAGTTAAAATTATTATATGCATCAGTTCATGATATCGATTTACACGTTGGAATGTTATTAGAAAATAAAATTAATGATTCAATGGTAGGTCCAACGGGTAGTTGTGTAATTGCAGATGGTTTTCGTCGAATAAGAAATGGTGACAGATTTTTTTACGACGTTCAAGGACAACCAGGAAGTTTTACTTCAGGTTTGTATAATAAAATAAAATTACCATAACGAAAGAAATTTGATGGAATTTTAGGAAAATCTTATTTTTTGTTTTTCATTTATTGTCGAAAAATTAAAAAAGAAAATATTGCAATGTTCGTAACTTTTCTAAATGATTTTGAGATGTTGTATGAATTATCCAGGTTTTAATAATATAATAGTTATAGTTAGGAATTATCAGGTTCTCATTTTTACTATTGTTAATTTTAGTATTTTTCGGCATTTTATTACGTTTTTTAATATTACAATAACAAGTCGTTTAGTAAAGGTTTATTTAAACATTAAATTCCGTTTATCATTATCATTAATAATTTTGAATATTTTGAAATTCAGATCAATTAAGTTCGTTGATAAAAATAACGCTTAGTCATTTAATTTGTGCAACATCGAAAGTAGATCATGTTCAAATGGATACATTTAGCTTAATCGACCATATGTAAGTAAATACATAATTTTTTCATTTTTATTTTTAAATGAACTAAACGTGATTATTATATTTTAGACGATTGATGAAACTCAAGCCCAACTGCACAACGTACAAAATTGACTTGACTGCGTGGTGAATAATTATTACAAAACGTTTAAACAATGCCACTACAAATGTTTATTATTTATATTATGTAAGACTGTTTAAGGTTTGCATATGCACATTTTTAGTTAACTTCAGAGAGTTTGAAAGGCAACATAAATCAAAATATGTTTTAGCATACAGTTAATATTTGTGATGTACTGATTTATAATTTTGTATGTATTATAATATAACTTTATGTATTTTCATTTTTAAACACACGCAGTTTTCTCATGGTCGAATCTATGCGTATTTTCGTTATTATAATAATATATGTCTATTCGTATACAATAGCAGGCATATGCCAGTATATTGTTTATTAAACAAATAAAGAAATGTTTTATTTATAAATAAAGTCTAATTTATTATAAGGTATGATTCAATCTAAAAGTATTTTTTTTCTTCAATCACATTAAAACGGTTAATGATATATGATAGCGGTTACCAAATGGGGAAAATTGGTTTTTTACCAGCGGAAGCAGATATTACACTTGTTGCGAAGCATATTTTATCGCTCATATCTTAAAGTCTGAATTGGTGACCGTTTATGGAACGTACCGATTACACGTCAACGACAGTTTATCAATTACCGTCGATCCGCGTTGACTTAATTCCTGTTGTACTACGTTAATACTGACTTAGTTTTAATATATATTCGTTATTTTTACTTATGTATGGATAATAAAAAAAAAGCAGTTGAATTTGAAAACAGTTTTTGTCTGAGTAGATGAAATCATATTGTTTGATTTAGCGAACCGCTCAAACGTTATTGTGAAACTAAATATATTATTGAGAATTTTGAAAATGTTTGGGGCCTTCAAAATTTAAAGCAAATATGTTTAATATAATAAAATACAAAAAAAAAGTGTTTGGAAAATAATATATAATGATATGTAAAATATGTCGATGTGGTCTTCTAAAAATATTAATTGGTAACCCCTGCTATACTCTATTGTAACTACGTATTTGAATAATTGTATATCTAAGGAGAGGGTGTCCTGACCCAAACCTTCTTTGGTTTTCAATGTAAAACATCTTAGTGATGGTCAGGCTACGGCTGTTAGTATGATTAAAACATATTTTTCTTGCTTTTTAGTTTGCAAAATTGTTATATTTTTGGTCAATGCGCTTTCTTTCTACATTTAAAATTGAAATATTATTGAACTATTATTATTATTATTATTATTGAGTTATTATTAATGGGAACTTGTGTCTTATTAATAGTATACGAATATAAAAAATATTTTCTACATAATTTCAAAACAAAATAACAAGACTTTAAAAAAAATTAAAAGAGAATCAAAAAATATAAACTAATACAGAACAGAATAATTCTGTTAAATATTAACAATAGAGGCCCAATTCCTAATTAATATATAAATGTATTAAAATAAGAAATAAGTAAATTAAAAAAAAAAAATTAGATGAACTAAAAAAAAAGAAAAAAAGAATTTAGACCTAATTTCGAATTATCAAACAACTACTGTAATAAGTTTTTCTAATTATATTAAATATAAATACAAATTTTGTAAACGTTAATTATATTTTATAACGTAGTAATTATAATAATAAAAAGATAGAGAATATCTATATAAATAATATATAAATGTAATGTGACAGGAATATATAAATCTACAATTTAAAAATAAAAAATAAAACAATTTCCAAAAGAAAAGAGAGGAAGAATCAAAAAATATTCGAAGAGTATGTAACTGATCGACGCTTATCAGCTGAATATCGAAGTAACGAACATTTAACATAAATGTTGGTTAATCCAGCAATGGACAACTGTTATTGGTTTCTCGAAATTCTTGATGAAACGTTTGACAGGTGAATAACAATAAAAAGAAGGGAAAAAAGCTGCAACCTTAAAGACAAAATATTAAGAATAAAAAAATACCTATCTACAAATATCTACTCAGACAGGAACCATTATATTTTAAACCGTCATTAGTTTACAATAATAAAAACACAATATACCTACGACAAATTTTAATAAACTATATAAAATGTGAGGACATATTTGTTTTTTGACAGTTTTTTAACAGTGAGAACTGTAGTATGAAGTAATATCAGCAACAATAAAATGCAAGTCACAAGAAATATAAGATACAATAAAAGTACTGTATATTTATATACGTAATAGGAAATAGTTTAATATAACATTTTAGAATATAAGAAAATAATTGTAGAATAATCAATATTTCTCACTACCATGTAAGCAATAATTATGATGAATTAGGTTAAACGGGAGAAAACGTGTAAACAAAGGGTATGTGAAGTTCCTGTGACTTGGCTACTATAAGAAATACATCAATTATTTTAAGTGTTACCTTAATTATTTTTGTACGTGTCTATACGTTTGATTTGATTTGATACTACATAGCTATTCAATCACAGTGTAAACATTTTATTTTTCATAGTAATTTATAACTATATATTGACTGAATTAATTGTTATTAATCTAATTTTTATATTAATGGATTGGAAAAATATATTTAAAAATTTACAAAAAACAACATTTTAGAGGGGTTATACATAATAAGTACGGGAAGTAATTATATGAAACGTAAAATCCCGGAATTTAATATAACGAACCATAATTTACTAGAAGACCAAATATCGGAACATAATAACCCGGAACGTAATATTGCCGAATTTTAAATCACGGAAAGTAAAATTACGGAATGAAATGTCCGTAACGGTAAAAAATTTCGGAATATAATATCATAAATCGTAATATTCCGAAATGTAAAACCACGAAACATATTATTCCGGAGTGTAAATATCCGGAATTTAGTGTGATTCAATGGTGCCTAACATTTTTATATATTAGACGTATACAATAATTAAGAATTCACCGTACCTGCTAAAAAGCTTAAGACTAAAACTTTGAAAATAATCGAATTTGAAATAATGTTGGATAATAATTTTTATATTCTAGGATCAGAGATGCATAGATGTATTTTGAAAACAAAATAGTTAAAAAGTTATTTACCTGGTCGTTTTAATTAGAAAGGAAATATTCTCACATAAATAAATTTTTATTTTTATTTTTTTATTGTTTCAGTATCAAAAATAAGGTTATTGTTAAGCTTACAATTAGATTATATAGTAATGCACATAGGAGTGTTTACAGTGATGTTAAAAAAATACTATAGATTAAATAAAATTAAATGAGTTACTATATACTATAGTTTAAATTATAAATGTAGACTCTTCCCAGTAAAAACATTAGGAGTACATGAAATTGCAGTATTTTTCTAGCCTTTTTGAGCACGCTACCTTAAGATGCACAAGGATTAAAGTAGGAGAAGGACGAAGGAGGATTTCCGACTCAGTCTCCTACCTCTGGCAGTGATTAATAATCGTCCCCTTTAACAAATTATTCCTTTAACTATTCGATGATATTTAGTATTAAAAGTAGGAAGTATACTTACACAATCATTGTTCTTATAACTATAGAGAGACATATTAGTCCCATCTGAATATTTTCTCATTATAAGGTTGCAGAGTTTCAGTGGTACTTATAATACAACACTAAAAATTGTCTAAATAGAATAGATTTTTTCATTTTTTGTAAATAATTATTTAAATGTATAAAAAAAAGTATAATCGATAAATTTACATTCTTTTTTAAGTTTATTTTTTGAAAAAAATATCTCTCTGGAGCATATTCATATGTTTAATATGATTTAAAAACCAAATAATAGAAAACGCGCAGTTTTACTCCAGGTTACTTTAGCAACTTTTTTTTTTAGAAAATTTAATTTCTACTAAAACTTAAGTTGTATTGGACATGCGTGAACCAAAGGAGTTAAAAATGTTATTTAAAATGTAATCTTTTTTTTTATCCAAACATATTCCGTGCAATTACGACTCTCCCTATTGGCCACCTCTGTAATAGGCGATGTTTCTTGCACAGGACGGCAAATTAAAATAATACTTAAGATCCAAAACCCATTCGTTCGATTTATTTTTAGAAAATTCATTAAGTATAATTAAAAATTGGGTGGTGAACAGTACTAACCACCATGTGGAAAATAATTGATACGCTACCTTATTTAATATGTTAAATACCACCCTTGACGCCTCGACGCCGTTTATAATTGTAACTTTACTAATATTTTTTTATATAAACCTAAGCTTTATTTTGTATCAAAATACTTTTCATGCAAGGATTATAAATCAAATATATATATAAATATTTAGAACTAATACAAAAGCTATTTTACTAGTTCTGTCTTATAACTGCTTATTTACAAAAGTTATGTTTTTGACAAGGATTTTTAAATTTTCTTATAAGGAATTCTGAATGGAAAATACCCACTCTTACAAATTGGAATTGTATGCATATAATACAACAATATTAATTTTCTAAACAGTGAAATCCTATAGCTATGAGATTAGGTAGGCTTAGATCTTAACTTATGTTAAATTAAAACAAAAAGTTTTCGGTAAGTTAACGGTTTAACGGTTTCGGTGTTTCCTTTCTGAGAAATAAAAAATTTAATCTGTTCAATATGTATTAGAATAAAAAAAATTAAAAAATATGCAACATATTTATTTGTTTTGAGAAAACTTGCCCTTATGATATTCTTGCGATATTCTTACAAATTTAAAATATAAATACGTTTTCAAAAGACTGTTTTAAAAACATTATTTTTGGCGATTAGGGCAATATACATATAGGGCGATATCATTAAAGATCTAATGTTAATCAAAACTTGTAAATACAGTAAAACTCGCTTAAGACGCTCTCGCTTAAGACGCTTTCCCGCATAATACGCTGTTTTTAGTCGGTCCCTAGACATTTCCTATACTAGTCAATTTAAAAATCACCGTTAAAACGCTCAGTTTTTCTCTGTCTAATCGGGTAAAACGTTCTTTTATTCAGCAAGGTACGATAAATTTTAGTATTTTTGTGAAAATAAAAATAGAATTTTTAGTATTATACGCGTTCTTATCGTTTTATTTTATCGCTATACCTATTTTATGTTAGGTTGTCTTAATAAAATTGAAAACTTTCTTGCTGAAACACATTGTCAGAACCTTAAACAATCAAAAATAGATAATTTTTTTAATAAACAATAATAAAATATGTAATACTAATATTTTTTTAAATTAAATTCAGTAGCATAAAAATATAAGTATATATATTGTAATTATAATTAATTTATAAGTGTATTTCCCATTAAATTATGTTTAATAATAAAAAAATAAACTCGATATTTCAATCACATCATTTTATTTCATTCCCGGATAAAACGCTTTCCCGCTTAAGACGTTTTAGAGAGTTTGTCCCTTAAGAGCGTCTTAAGCGAGTTTTACTGTATATTGTAAGATTGATCCATTTATATTGGGTTTCCTTTTAGTTTTTACTCAGAAATAATTGTTCTAGTAGTTAATTCGACTGCCCATACAAATTGTACACGTAATCAACCTGTTTATTTTTAATATGTTTAGAATTCGAACAAAATTAATATTATATATTTAACTAACGAGTGTACAATATGTTTGCTGAACGGTAAGTATATAAATGTTGATATTGAATATATTTATTACTCACGTTGAAACAGCGTTTAAGCCCGCAGCTTTCATTTTGCGTATCCGGTCTCGCCAATATGGTCTGGGCACCCGGAAATAATGAAGTGACCCTGAAGCGTATCGAAATACTTTACCGTCTTTGATGAATTCGTTTTTTTCATAGTCTATGTAAAACCTCTGGTCACCACACTAAAAATCCGTGCATATTGGATTAGCAGTATTTTTTTATTATTTATCTTTTTTTTTTTACGATTGAATAACTATTTTACACTTACTACGCTGTCAAAATTGGTGAGTATTAACTTCAAAACTATTGTCAAAATAAAAAAAGGGGGAATCGTATACATTTTATCGAGATCGATTCAAAATAATATATCCAGTACTAACTGCAGTTGTCTTGAACTATGAATACTGAAATTATACTTTATTATATTATGATAAGATTATCAATAATATTATATTTATGTATAAGTAATTCTCAAAAGGTAGAAGAGAGGGAAATATTATTATATAAGTCTGCGTTGTTTTCCAAAACAAAGTTTGATTTTGAAGTCTTAACTTAATCGAGGATTAACTTTTGAGTATACACGAATAGTAATTTTGATTATGATGGTTTATTTTGAACAAATAAAAATTTTGTACATTTCATCGGTGATTGGTATATTCAACACCATAGATTGTTTTATTATTTTTTTAAATTTTACTCCTTGGAATAGCGCCGTAATAACGTTCCTGTATTCAAATTTGTGTGAAAGAGTTGCAATTTTTTTTGTATAATCAGCCACTGTAAATTAGACCAATAAACGGTTTTTTATTTATTTTTCTTCAGCATACAAAGTAATGTTCAAATTACATCACTGAATAAATGTTCCAGAAATAGTTTTACGATTTTATTGGATTTTCATTAGTTTTCATCTAAAATCATAGTGTGTAATATAAAAATAATTTTATGGACTGTGAACTTTAAGATAATAAAAGGCAATGTTGGAAACTCAGAAAATATATAAAAATATAAAGAAATGTCGATGAAACGAATGGAAAACTATAAATGTTATAAATAACCAAACCTCTATGAATATATCAAATGGATTAACTATTGGACAAGAAGAAATCATAGGATTGCAAAATTACAAGGTTACCTGTAAAAGGTCATGTACAGTTATTAGCTTAGATATACATTTTATTGAATTTCTTAAATAATTTAGCTGATATTATAATACCTGTAGTGCACTTCAGCTAAGAACGAAAAACGGGATGCTCTTATGTAATAGATAAATGTATATTATTAAAGGAAACCACGTAGAATTTGTCGATCACCTTTGCACCAGCAATTGACTTTGTAAAGGATTGAATCGAATTATGTACGAAAATACTTGTTATTTTTTATCGTACAGTAAAATTATTTAATCTATACCGAAGAAGTCATATATTCACTGGATAGCTTGTTTAACGTTTTGATTGAACATTGAACAATGTTGATAAAACACAACTACTTCCACTACACTTTTACACCGATTTTATGTAATTATGTATTGATTTACTGATGAGTTTGGATTAAATCTAATTAGTTACTAACGCAATATTTATATCGAAAAGCACAAGTACATACACGAAGTAGGAAAGAATCACGCAAAGAACAGCACTCTAACGTTCATTATATATTTATACATTTTTATATAGTGGTAAATTATTATTTTCTCATAAATGTAATACTGTTGGCAGTTCGTTGCCATCACTCGGTTTTAAAATGGTTAATATTTTCAAAAAAGTTGATAACACTTCAACATCTGAAACAGAGTGAGTACCTATTACATTTATGTCCACGCTATTAAGTAAATCTAGAAGAAAAAAAAAACAATTGTACGCACGGTATGATTACGGGTTTTATGAAATGCATTTTAATGAGTGTTAAGACAAATGTAATAACTCTTGAATGCTTTTTCAATGCCTTTTGAAAAACATTTTTTAAAATGTGATCTTAGAATATATATTTGCTTAGCTGTTTGCAACTTATATATATGTAGAAATACATATTTAATAAAATATTATACAACTAAACGTTTTATTTTATGTTTAATACGGTTGATCAACACTAAATGTTTTTGAACCAGAATTAATAATTAATATATTTAATTAGTAAAATTCAACAATGTATAACAATAGTAGTTAAAAATACGAGGAAAAATTATTTTGTTTCAGACCGTTGCTCAACAATAAAAAAGTTTCACAATCATTTTTTAAGAAAGCGTGGTTCGTCTTTTTGATATTGTTACTAGTGATTGTTGTCGCTACAGTTGCAATTATTATAATTTCGTTGTTACAACCGACGGATAACTCTCTGAACGCTGGTAGTTCCGAGCAAGATGCGTACAATAATGTTGCATTGGGATTGGAGTTAAGTCCGGTAAGTATCGGCACCAAACGGCAGCCGACGATCAGACTGACGAGTGTTGCGACGACCAACGGAGACTATTTCAAAAAATGCGCTCCCGTTGTCGTTTGCAATCCGGGCGACAAATACAGATCGTACAACGGGTCATGCAACAATTTGCAAAACCCAAGCTGGGGTGCGGCGTTGACACCGTTTTATAGACTGGCGGACGCCGATTTCAGTGATGGTAATACTTTATTGAAAAAAAAAATAAATAAATAAAACGTCTACACTTATCTTTTACGAGATCGTATGTGATCACCAAGAATGTAACAGAATAAATTATTGCGAACGGAAAATCGAACCGATAAATTAATTAATTAATTTAGATCTTTTAAGAATTTGGAGATACATCATATAGTATTTAACATCCACAGGGTAAGATAACATTTATGTTCAAATGTTGTAACCGGATATAAGGGTGACTAAGTATTCATCATAACACCAAAAGTCTAGACTCAAATAGACATCAACTTCGATTTTGCGGTTTGTTATCTATAATTCGTTTAAAATACACCTCAATATAATGATGAAACACGTGAATATTTAGCAAAATAAAGAAACGTAATTAAACTTTCAAATTTATCCACCGTAGTCACTAGAGTACATTCTTACATTTTTCCGTGTACGTATATGTTCCACATCGATCCTAGTCCAGTGGCACTGAGTACATGATCGAGGTCTAGCAATAGACATACCTAATTTTGGAGCTGGCGGATAGTGGATGTGGTAGATGGTTATATCAGCCTCGATTGGTTTTATGGTCGAATCATAAGTACCTATAAACAGGCCCGTATTTAGAGGAGGGAGGGGTAAGTGTTTCTAGTTGCTCCGGGCGGCAAATGTGTACCGACATTGGTATTATGGCGCATTATGTATTTGATAACACATAGATATATTTAGATTTGTTTTATAATTATTTATAATACAGATGAGAACACCTTTTTTAAATTTTAATATTAATAGTATAATATACATATTTGGGGGGGGGGGTGTTATGACTTATGAAAAGGCGGCTATGGAAATGTGTTGCCCCGGAGCATAAAATATCTAAATAAAGCCCTACCTACATACCATTAATATCGGTACACGGTTGTATAATATTATTTTATCGAAATTGAGATCTACTATAGAACAAAAAATATTAGTACAGCGCCACTGAGTTGTACAGTAATGAAGTTTTTATATCTATTACTTATACTAGTATTTGATTTATTCAGGTAATTATACGCTGCGAGTTCAATTAGATGGAAAACCATTGCCAAGTGCTCGAGTGGTAGGCCTGAAATTGTTTTACATGAGAGACGTCCGGTACTCGGATCACAAAAATAATGAGTTGTTGGTTCCGTGGGGACAGTTTTTGACACACGACATTTCTTATTATCCAGATGATATTAGAAATGCAACTACACCAGGTACACGTAAAATCAATTTTAATCAATAAATTAATCCGAATCAGTGGTATTAATACAATTTCATACAATATGTTAGTTAATTGAAAATTCAAAATTCGTACTAAATCAATTTATGATTTAAGAGGAATATTTGAATGGATTTTTTTTTTTTTTATTTAGTATTTGAGTAATGAAAATCTTTTAGGATAGTAAAAAAAAATTAAAATAACGTACAACGGTTTTAATTTTTCCAAACTTTATTTTCTTCAAAATGTCAACAAAGCCATTCTGCAACGTACTTGAAAAATGTATTTTAGAAAAAAACGTATAAAAATTTATTTCATTTTCGATGAATGAGAGCAATTCGTAGTTTCAAATATATAGTAAATATTAAAATTATGTTGCTAACCGCCGGCGTATTACAATTGTAATGCTAAAGAATGGTTAAATAACCATTATCTTAATTACCAGAACTTTACACATGCAGTTTTTTTTATAGTACTATTAAAAGATATTATACATTTTTCTTTGACTTTTCAAGAATTCTGAGAGATCAAAATCAATACCGTGCACAAGATTTTCTTCTAACACAATTATTTCCGCTCTAAACTTGTAAAATTGTTTTTACAACAGATCAAAATACATTTTTTGAGCAGTTGTAAAAATAAATACAAATATTTCATAAAATATGAATGAAAAGTGTACTACTGATACTGGTTTAATTTGTTATTGGATTTACCTTAAGTTTTTAAATTTCTTGTTTTCTTTATACTTTTCAATCAATGAATATTTTCATTTTTAATATAATCATTCAGTAACTATATAAAACGGTCGCCTTCAAAATTTAAAAAAAAAAAATGCCAATCTTTGTTGCAATCTTTTTGTTGAAAACCATTGGGTTAAACCTTACATTAAAAAACTTTACTGGAATATATACTCTATTTCGAAGGTTTTGATAACTGACTTTTTAATTATTTAATTTATTATACCTATACATATTTATGTAAATAGTTATTGTAATATATGAAAAAATAATTAATTTAAAAAATTATTGTGTATTAATATGGCAAAACAAGTCGAGGACCAAAGTATCTAATTATCTGTTTTATATTTATCCATTTATCTCTTGAAGTATTAATAATTTGGATTTTTCTTACGAAAAAAATCGAATGAAATAACTATTTTTTACATTAAATTGATACCTATGTGGTTTGTGAAAAAAAAATCTGTTTTATAAATGTTTTCAAAGAATATGAAGCCTAAATAAATATATTGTAGGTCGTAGGTTGTTAAGTTTTGATATCAATGTTCATAAATTGTGAATAATAATTGATTTACGTACACAGATTATTTCAAAATCAATTAAAATGTGTTATATAATCCATCATCTATTTAATCTATGTATAATTAGTAGATATTTTCTATTTTTTCGAATTAAAAGGTGATATACCATCTTTATAGTTATATAATAATTAAAAATGTTCTAGATTTTTTTTTTTTTTTTGTTAATTTCAAATCGTACTAATTGTTATTATTTAATAAAATAATTTTAAATAATTCAAGTATTTTATATTTAATATTAATTTTTAATATCTAAGCACAAAACTAACGATTTGAAAAAGACATTGGAAAGTTCTACCATTTACGAGTTTACACAAGCTTATCGTTTACCAACTTGCATTTTCTGTTTGTGGATTTAGCTCATTTGGATCATTGTTTTGAAAAAGATAAATCCAAAATTCCCTCCGAATGTAAATTTGCTATAATGATACCAAAAGATGATCCAGTGTATGGCCCGTATAATGTATCACTGTTCAAATTTGTTCGGTCGGCAACTTCTGTGAATTTTAGCTGTCCGTTAACACCTAGAACTATTGTAAGTTAAAAAATGTATGTTTAAATAGAGAATATTTTTGTTAAATTATAATTTTTTTTTTTTTTTTTTAAATTATTGTTTGTTATATTGTACATTTCATATGTTTATTATGCTACATATCCAACCTATTTTTATGTTATCATACTTATTGTTAATGTATTATATACCTGTACTTGCGCCTACCAGGCGTTAATTCGATTAAAAAAAAAAAAAAAAATTAAAAAATATACTTTGCTAAATCACCGAATTAGTAAAAATGAATTACCTTAAATTTTTTATAAAGTCCAAAATATGATTTCATATTCATTAAATTAATTAAATTAATACTCAATTTGTAGTTAAATAGAAACACTCAATACATAGACGCGTCGCACGTGTATGGGTCCGACAAAAAGACAGCGGATGATCTTCGAACATTTAAAAATGGACGACTTAAATCACAGATTTTGAAGAATGAAGAATATTGTCCACAGAATCCAAATTCTGAATTTAAAAATGGACCATTGGGGCCATCTAATGTTCAATTCGCCGCAGGTAAATCGAATGTGAAAAAAAAATAAACTGAAAGTATAAATCATTCATTGTATAGGTGATGTTAATGTCAATCAAAATTTGGCAATCGCATTGTTTCAAAATTTGTTCTTAAGATATCACAACCATCTTGCCGATGAAATGCAAAAGATCAACCCGTCTTGGTCAGACGAGAGAGTGTACCAAGAAATACGAAGAATCATGGGAGCGATTATTCAAGTTATCACCTATAATCAATTCTTGCCGATAATTCTGGGTAAAAAAATGAATATATTTAATTATTTACTTATGAACGTGTCATACCAATACACTTTCAATTAAATTATATCCTTTAAATAAATAAATTGTCGACAGTATTTTAGGTAAAATATATTATAGAAAATATTATAATATCTTAACATGGTTCTTAAATAATATGAATAAATTTAACTAAAATTCTAGAAATCTAAATATTTTCTAAATATTTATTTGAAAATATTAGTAATTAATCACATATTTTACTAAAATATAAATTTACGTGCAGTTGGTATACCAATATCAAAACTATGTAATAATTGCCTTTCATTAAATAAATGTTTATATAAATATTAAAATGTTATACTTATATTTAAATGTTTTACATACTTATGTATGTCCTTTAAAATTGATTCGAAATAGATAGGTTAATTAATTTTATTATTAATTCCAGGTGACGAATACATGAAAGAGTATGGATTGACTGGGCCGACTACCTATGATCCTTCCATCAATTCAGCTTTAGCACAAGAGATGACCAGTGGTGCTTTCCGAGCTGTTCACAACATAATTCCTGCTAAATTTAAGTTTGTTGAAAACTTGTTCAGAAATGTATGCAATAGCTATAACATAAATTTATCTTACTTTCTAGTTTTATGACAGCAAATTATTCAATCATTGATGAAGTAGAACCTTCCAGAGTGTTACTGAAGCCAGACTTACTCATAGGAAACTTTGACCACATGTTACGAGGGTTCTTGGAAACCCCAGGTCGAGCTGCACAACCATCTTATAACAATTTGGTAACTATTTTAAATATATACCGATGAATTATAAACTAACACATTTAAATTGATCTATATATTCTAATATATATATATATATATATTCTCAGATAACAAATGTTGTGTTTAAAATACCAAATCTGGACGGATACTCTGGTTTTGATTTAATGTCGTACGATATTCAAAGAGGGCGAGATAATGGCCTTCCGCCATACAATAAAATTAGACAAATTTGTGGATTGAAAAAAGCTATTGTATTCGACGATCTATCAGATTTAATTTCATTAGAGGTACGAAATAGTTAATTTTTTTTTTTTTTTATTATTATTCTTTTAGAATATCTCCAGTAAAATGTTTTCATGTGCAAATTGATTTTTTAAATTAATCGCATGAAAACAAACGGTTGTTTATTTAAAATTCAAAATCTAAAATTTGTTATACTTTCGGAGTATTATATTTTTTATAAAAAATAATACACGTTTTTTATATTCGTGTGAAATGTACGTGCATTTATAGATCGGATTATGTTCGTACTGTAGTTCTTGTTTCGTTTTAGGACATCGAAGCTTTGAAGACGCTGTATTCTACAGTGCATGACATTGACTATCTCATTGGTGCTCTTTTAGAAAAACCCAGAAACGGATCAATGGTTGGTCCGTCGACAGCCTGTATCATCGGAGACAGTTTCTATAGGTTTAAAGCTGGCGATCGTTTCTTTTACAATATTCAAGGACAGCCGGGAAGTTTTACCCCAGGTAAACAGAATATTCTGGATTATATTTAGTTATTACGATAATCCGTGCATTACTTTATTTCTCCACAGAACAAATTAAATCACTCGAAAAAGTCACTCTCAGTCACGTCTTATGTTTGTCGTCTAATTTAGATCATATACAAAAAGAAACGTTTAGATATGTTGACCATAAGTGAGTAAATATAATATATTTAAGAATCACGATGTAAAATCGCATTGAATCTTTTTAGGTGGATGTCGAATATAAAACAGAGTTGCAAATCATATAAACTTGATTTATCCCCATGGAAAGAAAACTAGTACTATGAAATGGTACAAGTTGCATGAAAGACTAATATATTTTTTTATATGACTAAGCGTTTATACATTATGTAATCCTAAAATTTTTTTTCAGAGCACACTTATTTGTATTTAATGATTTCAATATTTTTTTTTGCTGGTCAAATGGATATTAGATTTAGTGTTTATATCAGTTAAATATAAACCGTTTTCATTTTTATGACAAGGGGTAAACGACTGGTATAACATAAATGATGCATTTTCTTTCATAATTTTTTAATAATAAAAATAATATTTTTTAAAACTAAGTATTAAATTTTAATTTTTTATGAATTGTTTATTGTATTATTAATAAATAACCAGAATATGAATCGGATAAGGATGTATTTTTATTAATTTATTTATTTTTTATATCGATTGTCAACACAATAGTAAAAATAAAAGTATGTTAATTCTATGAGCGCGAACTGCCGAATCCGAAATTTGGTCAGGGTGAATACGTGTCAATAATCGCTGCATATAAAATGTAGGAAAATTTAATTAAAAAAAAGTAATTTAGCTGAAGAATTTAGCGTAAAATAGCTCTATATTGTAAAATAAGTGACGCGGCAACAACGAACGTAATAATAATAATGAAAATAATGACATGATTGCCAATATTGCTATTACAAATAATAAACCGATCAACCAACCAAAATAAAACTGTAATTGCCCGATTACAGTGGTGTGAGTACTCGTATATAGGTATATCGTCACTGGGCTGGTAGGCGGGTAGGTTAGGAACAATCGAAACATATCGATCTGATAAGAAGACGTACACCTTAATTGTTCCAGAATAGTCAAGAGCAGATACCTAATAAATATTTTGTGTTTCGACATTCAGGTCACAGTAAATCCCGTACACGCTAATCTTAAGTACAGGGATATTGGTAGTTTTCCATAACTGATCATTAATAGAAACAATATACGTATAGTAAGGTGTATGTATGCCGTAATACTATTCTACATTCTATAACTATGTTCTATAGAAAACAGTTATAGAATGTAGAAAACTATGTTAATGAATGTCTATGTCTGCCATCACGGTCCGGCCGCCTACCTTGACTCTTGCGAATCTCGAGAAGAGTTGGGCGGTGGTTGGATCCAACGTGAGACACGAAAGGATTGTTCGGGCTACGTTAGATCCCGTGACCCGCGGTGGTCCGCGGGGAAGCCCGTACCGTCACCTCGGGGGGCATCGATTGACGACTTTGGAGTAAGCTCTACAATCGCCAGCCAGGCTTTGCAGCTCCGAGCATGCTTGTTTGTTACCTAGACTAACGTCGTTTTTATATTTGAACAAGTTACCGAGACATCCGCTGGAAACAGTAGCGTAGAGTTACTCAAATAATCGTGGTAACTAGAATTAATATTAGTGCCTGTGATTTTAAACGTATAATTTAAACATATGTATACACGAAACACGTTTAATTATAAATACACGTGTATTTAAAATAAATTAATTTTGTTACAAATTTTAGTTTAACTAAACGTGTTTATAAAATTATACTTGTGTTTGAATTCGTACAGTTGATTGAGAAAAATTCCATCAAGAATAGTGTAGGAGTAAATAATGTATTAATATAGTCTAATGAAAAAGTATTTACTAGCATGAGTCATATGAAGGTAAAATAAGAGTACTTTACTAAATAATAAATGAAACAATAGAATCAATGTAAATAATATAGCATAACAGCACAAAATATATAAAACAATAACTAATTTATGTAAAAATAAAATTATAGTATAAAGTAGGTATAATCATTAGTCCAATCACAATGGATTATAATATATGGGCTATGCCTATCACTTGTG
The DNA here is from genome assembly GCA_034509805.1 of Sipha maydis. Lineage (NCBI taxonomy): Eukaryota > Metazoa > Arthropoda > Insecta > Hemiptera > Aphididae > Sipha > Sipha maydis. The sequence goes on from JASXSY010001499.1 coordinate 110,347, forward strand.
TAAAACGGGTAGAATAGTATACGCGTTGAACAAAAATAACAGAGTAGTAGCTAAGTTTTAAAATATACTTTTTATTAAAGTTTTATATCTGGTACGAGTATGATACATATTATTGAACATAACGCCGATAAGTTTCGCATTTATTATCAAAACGATTATAATGGTCCAGTTGGCACTTTATTATTTACTATTTACTTTACTTTCATAATTGAGGCACGCGTCGCCGTTTAAAAATATAGTATACCCTGTGGCCTGACTGAAAGTCAACCACTTCAATACTAGTGAATAATATTCACTTAAGAAAAAAACTGAACGATTAAGTCAACGTTGATTTAACTTTTATGTATTAGTAAAACATAAATATTAATTACATGAACTCGGACATAAGTTTACATGAAAAACGTGTTAACTCAAATTCAAATTAATAACAAAATAAAAATAAAAATAAAAATACATATGTATTTAAATACACGTGGTTTTATAATTACATGTGTTTGTTAATTTTACGTGTTTCACCTATAATCAAATACATGTGTAATGGGGACCTCTAATAAGCATACTCGCTTCGATCGCATAAGAAAAAATAATTTGCATCGATAAGTTTTCTCCATGCATCGTTTAAAATTTTAATAATAAATGTTACTTAATAATAGAGTTTTTGTGTATGATTTAGTAAATTAATTACACAATATATTATATAATATATAAATTATCTAACTTATTAATTTTTTGTAGACTATTAGTTTTATTGTGTACAGTTAAGATCTATAAAATATATTTATAAAGTTTGATTCCTTTTAAAGGTAACAATAATTTATTTTGTCCTGTGACATCGGATTAATATGTGATTTTCGGGAGGCAATAGAGAATGCATAAATACACATTTTTCAATAGTTTTCAAATTTTTAACTCTTGTATTGTGCACACGCTCAAAAAAACTTGCATTTTTTTAAATAGCAACACTTACTTTTAACAACAGATTTGGACAGACCGACATTTTTAAATCAATTTGGTCCTTTTTACTATAGCTCTAAAACCATAATTGACTAAATGACAAGAAGTTATCTTTCGATAAAAACATTATCAAATGTAAACATTAATAAATTATTTTACTTTGAAGTTGAAAGTTTTGAACTTGGAGTTTCTAACTAATGTTTTACCTACATAAATAGACGACATACTATTAGAGACTATAAATAATGTATTTTTCAACAAGTAGAGCACTTGCACACAAAAAATAGAATTTTTTGACATAATTAAATAATACAAATTATTAAAATTATAAGAATTATATAACTTGTGTTAATTTATTTTATGTTTTTTTAGTAAATTATTAATTAACTAAACTTTATACCAAAGGCGTAATTTAAGTAATTTAATAATTTAATTATTATTTAAATATTGTATTTATTATTTATTAATTGCTCAAAATTAATATTGTCTGAAAATCTACGAATACAAAAAAAATATTGCAAATAGTTAAAAATCTTTTAATATTAATTGATGACTTATTCATAAAATCAATATAATAAAAAAAATGTTGTAATTATAATAAATATATCATAACTTTTGTGATTATTTTTAGTAGAAATGTATCTTTATTGTGTTAGGACAATTCATAATAATGTATGACAAAAAAATTGCTACAATGTTACATTGTTACACATACATAGTTACAATGAAGACGGTAACAAGTAACAACACTAACAACAACAGATAAGTGTTAACCTCTAAGGCGCACTGTAAATTAGATACCAGCAGTCACAATTAAAACATGCCAAGTTATTTACAAACATATTTTCAGCATTTCTTGTTATTGTGGTAACTAGAAGACCTATAGATATATATTACCATTGATTATAGAATAGTACCTATATAATAGATATAAAATAAATATATTATTATATTCTATAATCAATAATACTACGTAGTAAATAAAATTAATATTATTATTGATGCAATTCCTATTGCATTATTATTAGTTGTTACTAATATTTTATACTCGACCGTCTGAATTTTAAAGGTACTTGTATAATTATTTTTGAATGTTATAAATTTCAATAATAATAATATTATATTTATAGATTTTGTTCAAATAACGATTTATACAAATAAAAACGATGAAATTATAAAAAAACCAAAATAAAACGCGAAAAACCTTTACAAAAAAGTGTCGGTTCTGGTGAGATTCCGGGTTTAAATGTTAATTAAAATTAGGGTTTCGGTGATGTCACGGTTCCCAATTTCAAAAGATTTCGGTTCGAAAACCAATTCTTTTCGGTACGGTTCCAATTCCTGCTATCACTAAACATATTAATGACTCTAAAACTGTAATGTTTATTTTGATCATAAAAAACCTATAGTAAATAGTCCATCTTATAATTAAAATGTTTTTATTTTTTCTAAGTCAAACATTTTAAAATATTTTATAGTTGAACCAGTTTTACCAAAACTTAATTTTTGATTTTTTATATATCGTTAGTACATTTTTAGGTAAGTACTTGCTTAAAGCAAAGGTAATGTGAAAAATGGATTATACTTAACTTCAAGTAAAATAATACTTGAGTTATTTTATTTTTTCATTAAAGTTAAAAAAAGTTTGCTGCGTGTTAAGGTCTTCATGTTTTCAGCGGCTAGTATTCAAGATTTTAAAATTTTTGAAGAATTTCGACTTAGAATTATAGCAGGATAACAGTTTACTGAATATATAGCTTTTATATTTAATATGGTAATAACAATATATAAATTTAATTTTTATTTATTTCGGTGAGAAAATAATAAAAGTTAAAGAAATACCGAAAAACTATTGAAGCATAAACTTATAAACATGTTTTACAAACCTATACAACTATACGTTAAAAACTAAAAAAAAATTTTGTATTAATGTGCGTTATTCAATAATGTAAAATTGTATTACTTAATGAATAACGGCTTTTTTGGTGCAATAATCATCCCACCATAATATAATAACATCTTATAATATAAGATTACGAATATAAATATAATATACATTATACAACACGTACATGAAATCCATTAAGCGTGCAATATGTTGAAAGCTGTTTGAACTATATACTTAATATTAAATAATTAATGGTTCAGCATGAGTAAATAAATATATCGATAACTAATCATTGAATTTGTTTAACTGATTGAAAATGCTATTCAATACTTATCGTGCATTTAATTTTTAATACATATCTGTAATTAGTACAAGTTGACTGAGATAATGTTTTTTAAAATTAACGAATGTATGTCGAAATATAATTGACTATGTACACAGATATTGGTAATTATTTTTTATTATGGGATGCATTTAAATTTTAATTATATTCAGTTATTATTTGTATATAACTCAAAAATTCACACATAATAACTCAAAAAAATAATGATTTATAATAGTTTTTAAGAATGAACAGAAATCTGTCGACTACTATTGTGACAACAAAGAAAAATTAATAAATAATACCTATAAAAATAAAAAAAATAAAATAAAAAATATACCCTCAAATTGTATTTTGTTATTTTGTTAGAATGTTGTTTAATGTGCAAGTATAAAATATTACATATACATTTTTTTATTGGAACTCAGCTCATCCACATACAAACTTTTGTTATTGAATGAGCTTGCATCTTTTTTAACTTTTATTCTTACTAATGTTCAGGGGCGGATTTAAGGCACTGCGAACTATGCGGCCGCAAAGGGCGGCAAATTTTGGAGGGCGACAAAATTATGTTTATTTTAAAAATTTAAAAATTTATTTTTATTTTGTAAAATTAGGTTTTTAAAATTGTATTTATCACTTCAAAATCTTGAAATTGTGGATTTTGTTTTTTATTTTTAGCAAAATAATATTTATATTTTTCCAGGAACTCGTCTACGACAACGACGATAGTATTGTATTATAGCTTATCTTATTGTTTAAGAAATGTCTCGTAATACTATAATAAGCAAAAATAGCATATTAGGTAGGTATTGAAAAAATTAATTTATTTGAGGATATTTTATTAAAGAGGTATTAAGTTTTTTTTAGATAGGAATGGCAAATTTAATTTGGCATAGGGGCGGAAAATTGTTAAATCCACCCCTGCTAATGTTACATGTTAAATTTGGTTTTTGTTGGAAATAACCAATTATTATTATTATTATAAGCCATTTTTGAATGAATTTTTAAATTTATAATGCAAATTCATGCCAACTATGGAAATGAAAAATTTCGAGTTTTCTTATATGAATACAGAAGTATAATGTATTGTATTTTAATTTATATAAAAGTTAAATACGATTTTTTTAATGTATTTTTTTCTAAAACTTACAATGTATGTTTTACAACGCAGTCGGTCAATTAATGTTCTACGTATGATTAAAAATATTTGAGAAGGTTAAAAAAATTGTCCGTAGTTTACATTGCATGTTAAATTTCACTCCGTTCAGAATCTAAAATATATTTTGGTAATGGTTTTTAATGTTAATTTAACAAATGAATGCCAGAACTAATTATAGTTTTTGGGATCGAATAAGATAATATAATAAATATTAAATAGTAATGATTTAAAATTCTATAAATATAAGCTTTTAAAAATAACTTTACAGTTCTATATACATTATATTATACATTATACCACAAGCGGACTCCCCTATGAAAAAATTCTGATTGCGACAATGGTTATGCCTTCCGTGACTGACTGTTACGTTCCATAGATTCTCAAAATGTTGATCTCCTATCCCCACCAAAATGATGTAAGTTTATAATATATACTTACTAAATTTATACAATAATAATTGTATTCATATAAATTAAATCATTACTTATAACCAATTTTAAATTATAAGCAATTACAAAGTTATATAAAATAATACACAAAATATATAACTTTTTTATTTGGTGCTAAATTATTGGTGACCACCACGTTACGTAAACTAATGCCTTAGATTATACGTTGTTGTTTGCATGGGTAATATATATAGTGACTAGACGCACTATTTTTTGTAGGACAGTAGGTACTCTTTTTTGATGCCTTAAAAATAGTGTTAAGTACATGAAATTGTACTCTTTTTTTTTTTTTTTTTTTTTAAATATTATAGGCTAAATATATGTTTATATTTATTTATAATTTGAATTATATAAAATTTATAAAGTTTATATATTTTATAAATATATAAGTAAAGTTTTGTATTTATTTGTTTAAATTTTACACTTGGTATTTTTACCTTTAAAAAATAATTTATCCTTTAGTTTGTTTACTTTAAATTACTTAAATTTCAAATAGTTTCATCATAAGAACACACACGAAATAAGTTAATACTATAATTTTAAATAATTGGTTTTTAAAGTTGATAATAATAATAAAAAAATTAAGTAATCAGATGAAAAAAAAAAACAGTTTTTGTAGAAGTATATGTCCTATGGACAATAGTATATGAGCTATGCCTATGATATGAGTAAAATGGGTACAATGGTATACGCGTTGAGTAATTATGACAGAGAAGGCGCTAAGTTTTAAATGTACTTTTTTTTACATTTTTATACCTGGTCTCCATAATTATATGCCATTTCTTGGTACCTGTTGTCAAAATGTTCATTGTATTAAAATTATTATTATTATTGTTATGTTTTAATCAGTAGCCAAGGAGTATAGGTACAAAGGTGCAAACATGGGATCAATGTTTGATATTCGCTTGTTATACCGACAATCATTAAACAATCGAGATTCAAACCTTTACGATTTTTCATTCATCAGCCATTCTGTCGGCAACATACGTTACCCGTTTTTCTGAGTTATTACTATTTAACTAATTATCTATATAAACTCATGCGGTATAGCACGACGTAGTAATAGAAGCCAAAATATTTCTGTCGGTATTGGGTCGTCCAGCAAATTGTTGAATGGGTAATATTCTTATTTAAATTATGTTGTACAAGATTTCGCGGATACCGTGTTTTTAGATCATAATAATTATTTCGTTTCTGATTTGTTATGTCAATGTTTTCGAATATTTTTTTCACTCGTTTTCTACTCGGTCATTGAAAAAAACGTTTTCTGAATTCAACATTTCACAATTTTTTTTTTGCTAAATCTTTTTTCTATTTTTATTTTCATCTCATTTCCTTTTTCCTCTAATCGTCTTATTTTGTAATTATATGTACAATTCCCGTTTATCTTATACGAATTATTATGTAATAATTCTGAATATTAATTCTTAAATATAATAACTTATAGCTCAATTTTTTTTTTTAAATATTCTTACTATAATAAATATGTAAATATAATATAACATATAATTTATACAATTATTTTAAATAATTTTAATAATTTAATAAAAAAAATATTTTTGTTTGTATTTACGGATTAAATTGTTCAGGCGGTACCAAATTGTTCTGATAATGTGTATATTGTCCGCTATTCCATATTGCTTGTAATATATCTATAATTATATAATATAATAATACAAATTTATGTATTTGTAATATATAAATAATAACAATACCTAAATATTTATAATACGTAGAACTAAAATTTATTTAAAATGATTTTTTTCGAAATTTAAGCTAGTTCCGTTCCAGACCTATAATTAATGTAGCGATCTTTGAATGGAACAAAATTCCGTTCTTCTTCACTCTTCAGCGGACTTGAATATTACTTTATATGATGATATCTGTATATTGACTGAAATTTAGTTTTTTCAAATTCTTATCGGGAAAAATATATATTTCATCTACGCGACATTTGAACCTCATTGGTTTTTCCCGTCTCCTTTGCCGTTGCCTTTGAAAAAAAGGATATTTTTAATATTTAAATAGGAGCTCCTCTAATCCATTTCAATTTAAATTTAATTTTTATATTTAAATCAATTTTTATATAATTGGCTTGAGAAAGGACATTTTTTAAATTGATGCTTACAGATATCCCACCATAAATGAGTATTTAAAATTCCATATTTCATTCGTGTTTTTATACCATATATCGTTGATAAATATAAAATTTGTTCATAATAAATATTTTACTATGCAATTTGCTCACTCAAATTACTTAATAAATTAAATAATTTTCGATTCATTTTTAGTGTATATTTTCAATCAGATCGCAAACACACTAATGAGATGGGTGCGTTGTCACAAGGCAATGAAACAAAGTAAGTACAACATCAAATGTTGAATTTATAAACTTATTGTCCATAAATTGTTTTACAATAATAACTATATATTCATTTTTTATATTTTAAATTAATGTATGACGCTTATACTTAAGATAAATAAATGATAACATTTGTTTATAAATAATTAAGATATGAAATAGCATGTGTACTTAACCTATTACATAATTATGTAATGATAATTTAATAATTAATCGTTACATACTTAACCATATTATATTAAATTCTTTATTCATTATTAAATTATCCATTTTATACTTAAAATATACTAATAATTGCAAAGCTTAATTTTTTATGAATTTTCTGTAAGCCAGTGATTATCAACTTGGGGAGCGCGCCCCTCTAGGGAGGCATGACAAAATTTCAGGGAGGGACGTGAAAATGTTGAAAAAAAAACACAAAAAATGAAAACGTTGCTGTTTTCTACGGTGTGCCTTGTCGGTGTGTTGGTCGCCGCCGTGGTAGATCAGTAGATATATATCGAGCGATTATTACGATTATACAAGATTGTACAAATGACACAAATATACAAATTTAAGCTCTCTAGTTTTCTAGATATTAATAAAAGCAAATTGTTATAATATTTTTTTTCTTATGCAAATAAATTAATTTAATATTAAAAAAACTTCATAATCATATAACCAACATTAAAGTATAGCTTACATATAAATATTGTGCATACTCAATCTTATAGTAGGGAGGGGTATTCATAAAATAGTTTGAAAGGGGGCGTGGACCTCAAAAGGTTGAGAACCCATGTTGTAAACAGTGTCTTATAATTTAAAATAAAAAAGGAATGACCGTCAAAAATTAATATTAATATTTAACACTAAAAATAGCACAACATTTATTTAAAATCATAATTTTAGATCTATTTTATAGCTTTAATGCTTATAGGGCATGTAATGCAGTGGCTACACACAAATTATGTCCCGAAATAAAAAAAATGTGATAAGCATAGACAGGATTTGCGTCCATCTTAATCTAAACTGCTACACGAATTACGTCCGGTTTTGTTTATACAACTATATGGACGCACTTAAAGCATATAATAATTTAATCTTATAATTTTTAATTTTATATTTATAACTTTTTTAATTATTGTTTATTCTAATTATTATATCCGATTTTTATAGTTTAAACCTACATATTTTCATAATATTAATATTAATATTAATATTCATAATATTAACTATATGGACGCACTTTAAAGCATATAATAATTTAATCTTATAATTTTTAATTTTATATTTATAACTTTTTTAATTATTGTTTATTCTAATTATTATATCCAATTCTTATAGTTTAAACCTACATATTTTCATTTTACTTACTACTAATTCCATAATAAATCTTATTACAAATTTAATTTATATTTTAACTGTTATTGACAATTAACAAATACATGTTTGTAATTAATTACGACTGTTTTAATAAACATATATCTAAGGTGATGAACATTTTTTATAACTATTATGCTAAGTATTTTATTTAATAATAATTATAGTATTTTAACTTAGAATTAATTCGTTTTCTCATTTCAGACCTTTATTAGGAGGAAAAATAAATTCAAATACAAAATGGAGCTCCAAATTACTTTTCAAATGGGGTCTCAAAGTATTCATATTATGCTTAATCTTCTTAGGTGTGATATTTGTTATATTCAAAATTGTGCATCAACAAGTACCCAATGGAACTACAAAGGTATCAATTTAAAATAAAACTAAAAACTTTAATATAATTTCCACTCATTGGTATTTTCTATTATATTTAAGTAACAGTTATATTAAAAAATTGCAAGAGCCTGATGACAATTATATTTTAAAAATATCAAGTTTTAAAATATTTTAAAAATATTTTCTTGGGCAAAACTGTATTGATTTTATAACAATTATATGTATACGTGCATTTTATTCAAATAATTTAAAATTATCATTGAGAGAAGTTTCTTGATGTTCATAATACTAATAGTCAACATAATATTTTTATGTTCATAAAAATATTGTAATGTTAATCACTTAACTTATTTACTTGTTTGGTGTTTGATGAAATGACAGACAGGACAACATAAACTACACATTTCGAGTATTGATACAACATATAATGATTACCTAATGAAATGTGCTCCTCAAGTAAAATGTGATCCAAATTCAAAATATAGAAGCATGAATGGATCTTGTAACAGTTTGTTTATACCTACTTTGGGTGCATCGAAAACACCTTTTCTTCGTATGCTTAATGCTAACTTTGCTGACGGTAACTAATAAAATTTATTTTGCGTCAAAAAATATACGTTTTCGTCACAAAAAGCCCATTTAAGGTAGATTAGAAAAAATATAACTAAATAAAAATGAAAATTGTTCAAGGTTATTACCTGTTAAGAAACCAAACAAATGGAAGTGCATTGCCTAGTCCCAGAGTCGTGAACCTCAACGTGTTCCTGACCCGAGAAAAGTATCACTTGGACGAAAACAATGTACTCCTAATGCCGTTTGCACAACTGTTGGCGCACGATTTGTCGGGCTTAACAAATGATGTACCGGAAAACGAATTCAGTAGGTCGATAATTTTTCACCATCACCAACTTTGGGATTGGTTTTGATAGTCTTCTTTTAAATATCACGATCGTTCGCGACACTTATCTCGTCTAATACTTTCCTTGGACGAAAACGTTTTTCAGATGTTGTAACGGATTGCTGTACCGACGAAAACGCGAGAAAAACGTTCTCTCAGTGTCAGCTAGTCGTCGAAAATCCACCCGACGACCCGGTTTACAGTAAGCACAATATCTTTTGCATGGGATTAGTACGTTCGTTAACGTCGAGGAATTACAGCTGTCCATTGTACCCAACGACGTTTGTAAGTCGAATTTATCGAACCGTGGACATAGTTTTCGACTACAAAGATATTATTATGTATTATAATCATATACATGTGGTGCTTGATGTTACAGATGAACGAGAACACCCATTTCATCGACGCGTCAAACGTGTACGGATCGACCGACACTGATGCCCGACGTCTCAGACTAATGGAGGGCGGAAGACTCAACTTCTCGATAGGCGACAACGGTCAGATGTTCTGTCCGTTCCGAAAAAAAAAGAAATACGAACCGGTTGAGCTGCAAAATGCTTCTTTTCAATACGATTCAGGTTCGATTGACAAAAAACATTTTATACTTGTCCTGTAATCACTTGTCCTTTACCTCTATTACATTTACGGTTTTTACTGCATTCCACACCCAACATATTTTCATTCATTTTTATGAATAATTAAGTGAATGCTACTTTTAGGTTTTGGGTCATCACTGATCTCAACTTTGATTTAACAATAGTCAATTTTGAAAATGCTCTTTCATAAGAGCAACTTGTAACAGGAATGGTTACAAACAATTTTAAGGATTTATTAAAATCTGAAAAAATTTCTGAACGTCCACTATCTACTAATCAATCTAACCTTTTGAAATATTAATATTAGATGAACCGCATATAGATTCTATTCTGTTTGAAGTTTTAACATTTTCCCCATATATGTAATTAAATTCAATGTTTCTTGTGAAAAACGTTCATCAATTCTTCGAACTATTTCATCTAACATTGGATAAAAAGTAAAATACCTCATTTCTTCAATTTTACTATTAACTATTTTACTATTATAGTGTGTAGAATTGTCATCAATTTTTCTGGTAAATTTTCAGTATTTAGACATCGTAAAGTTAAAGAATAGATGTAATCATCGTCATTTCTAGGAAAATATAAATAGTAAATATTTACCTACACTAAAAATAAAACCCATATTTCCTTAAATTATTGAAAACCGTCCTAAATGAATTTAAAAACAAATCCATACTTCAATCTTAACTATTGATATCGTATTACCATGTTATAACCTAGGCGAAAATTATGAACTCAGACATTGTTCATGTGCCCCCAAGTGTCTGGCCGCGGGGTATGCAGGTGCATACCCTGCATACCCCGTGCATACACCTATGCATTAGAATAATACAAAATACAACATTTTTTGAAATATACATATACACTCTTATATATTATATAATTGATTTATTATGTAAGTGTCATGATAAAATTTAATTAACGAAGTATTATTTGTAATATCCACTAACTAGGTGATCCAAACAATGGAAATCAAAACTTAGGAATATTAGTAATGCAAACAACATTTTTAAGATATCACAACTATATCGCATTTAAACTATCGGCATTAAATCCTCACTGGTCCGATGAAACACTTTATCAAGAATCACGAAGGATTGTCATTGCAACCATTCAACGTATAGCTTATGAAGACTTTTTACCCATTATAATTGGTACGTATTTAGTGGGAGAACAAATTGACAAAACTGAAATAACTTATAATAGCATCAATATATTGAAACGTACGAACTATAATATGACAGTATTATATGTATGTTTATATTTTTTGAAATCAGGAGATGATTATAAACAAATGTACGGATTTAACAAAGAAAATATTTACGATCCGACGGTCAATCCGTCGATGGCCTTAGAGTTGTCAAGCGCTGCTATACGTGTTTTACACGCAATCATACCAGTCCAATTCAAGTATGTACTGCGATCATAACCGTATTGTTTACAATAAACATCGAACAGATAATTGATTTGACTTATCTTTTTGCAGTTTCATGAACAATGATTACAAAATTACATCGTCAGAAAATATTACGGATTGGATGCTGCGGCCAGTTTTAATCCCCATTAAAGATAACTTTGATAAACTGTTAAAAGGTTTCCTGGAGACACCAGGTCGAATGTCTCAACCCTCATACAACTTCTATGTAATTCCATCACATGTCTCACGGACAGGACACGTTTCCACCAAAAGTATACTTTTTCATTTTCCACCGATACTTACTTCCACCAAATTATATTTTGACTGATATCATTTTCCACCGAATCAATTTCTATTATATAACTCACTAGTTTAAACGTATTTTGCACAATAATATGTATGTTAGATATTGATATGATTCATATTAAGCCCTGCAATAAATTTAATTTTGTTGTCTTGTTTAAATTAAAATATGATAACAATAATTTAAGAACTCCCCGTCAGTACCAAAGTGGTGAGGCATTATTATATGTTATATATAATAATATATATAGTTTCATATTATGCATCTTATACTCATAAATCATAAAACTAAACTAAATTATATATAATTATACGTTGTTGTATTACACATCGGTGTAAAAAACGTGTGTTCTCATGTACTAATATGTACTCTTATGTCGATTAAATGAGATAACTCTAAGAAAATCTATTAATTTTTTAACATACGACTCTAATAATTCGATCTAAGTATAGTAAATTTTTCATACTAATAAAAAAATAACTCTTGTACTCAGTGGCGCCGAAGTCCATGTTAAGGTCGGGCCGTGGCCCGACCTCTTTTTTGAAAAATATGGCTGGTAGTTTAAAATGTGGCTGGTACGTCAAAATGTGGCTGGTACGTCAAAATGTGGCTAGTAGGCCACATTATACTCACATCATAATTGTGTTATAAGTAAATGTATAGCGTTATGAAAATATTTAAGATATTGAGGCCGTAAAGTTTTGAAATTGCCCGACCACATTTTACAAACTTTGGCGCCACTGCTTGTACTTGTAAATGATATAGAAATTGATTCGTTGAAATCGGGTATCTGCCAAAATATAATTCGGTGGAAACGAGTATTGGTGGAAAACGGAGAGGTACACTTTTAGTGGAAACGTGTTATGTCACGTCTTATAGTAAAGACTTTAACCGCTTTAAGGAATGCGAAACTGATACGGTTTTCTTTGTTTTTTATGCATTTGCTACTCAGCTTCCTCCCATTTGTTCAGCACAATTGTTGTATTAAGGCGATAAGAATTGCGGAAAAAGAATTTATGTCGGCATGAGGCCTACTTGAGATTAATGAGACCACTTTTATAGCTGTATATCATCGACGTTTATAAATTAAATTTGAACAAAACAATTAATAGTTTCGAAAATTGTATACATTATTTTAAATTAAAATATAATTAAAAATAACACCTGATCTATTTCAAGTAGACTTCACGAGAATATTAATTTAATTTCCATAGTTATTATTGTTTCAGTCCATCAGTCGTTTTGATTGACAAAAATTTGGTAGTTTTTACTATGTTCAAAGACTACAATACAACAATATATCAGTGTATGTAAGGGGATGAGGGAAGGGTAAAATAAGAAAATATATATATCAAATTTTTATTTACTTCTTATATAAAACGTATACAAATCGTAACAAAATATAACTGAAGACTGTATCATATTATGTACGATATTTATTGTACCCTAAGCATTTCAATCAATTATACGTTTAAAAACATAGGTTATTGAAATTAACTTGACATAACTTATACCATAATACTTTTTTTATTTTTTTTTTGTAGATATCCAACTATTTATTTAGTTTTCCAGGAAAACCTCCGTACACAGGACGTGATTTGCTATCACTCGATATCGCAAGAGGTCGAGATGTTGGCTTACAACCTTACATCAAAGTCAAACATTTATGTGGACTTCCGCTGGCAAAGAATTTTGAAGATTTGGAGGACTTGATACACATAAGAGTATAAAAATTAATTACTTAATGATAAATTAGAGAAATTAGTTTTACTATACTCACCCTGGAATAGGATTCTGTTGTAAACATTTAAGTGTAAACATTTTAAAAGTATAAATTTCTACAAACCCTTTAATTTTCAACACAGACCCCATATTATATTTTTGGGTTCCGTACCCGACATAAGTGACCATGACATAATATCTAATAAAATAATATCAATTAATTTTAGGACATATCCAAACTAAAAGAACTATATTACTCGGTCGATGATATTGACTTAATTGTAGGACTTTTATTAGAAAAAATTAGTGACGGTGCCATTGTCGGTCCAACCACTCAGTGTTTAATCGCCGATGGTTTTTATCGGTATAAAACCGGAGATCGATTTTTCTACGACGTCCAAGGACAGCCAGGAAGTTTCACTCCTGGTAAGTTTAACTTACATAAGACAAACAATTTCAAAAGTGTATTTACATATATATTTATATATATATATATATATAAACTCCTATAACCTATGATGTTTTTACGATTTTTAGAGCAACTGAAAGCAATTAAAAAAATTACACTTGGTCATGTAATATGCGCTATTTCAAATGTGGATCACGTACAAGAAGCTATATTTAAATTAGTTGATCATAAGTAATTATACCAACATATTTATAACTATTAATTTATGTCACATTTTGTATGTTGTTGAATTTTCAGTTCATTTTCGTCTAGCAAATTGAAATGTGATGATGAGTTCTATTTAAGTTTTGAAGAATGGACAGAATCAAACGATCGTCAAGAACTGTGAATTATCCATGTGACATATATTTCCTATGTATTATTACAATAAACTATTTGAATTTTTTTGAATATTATTTTTATTTATTTTCTATCTATAAACATACGAATAATTTCTGAGGTAGTTGAAAAAAAAGAAGAAAAAAATGTTTCGTTAAGACTGATGAAATTAGATTTTTTATAACTTATATTAATGTAGATATTTCTATAAATATTATGGCGATGATTTGAGTTTGTTCAAAATTTATTTTCATAGGTTTTTTTTTTTTTACTATTTAACATTTACATAAAAATTCATGTAAAATTGTTTGTTCACATTTTATGCAAGATGTACAAATTTAAAAAATAGTTTATGGTTTTACTTAAATTATATTATTTAATAAGCTGTTTATCTATTTTTCGTGTGCATAATTTGTATTTTTTTTATTTTGAAATCAAATAATTTCCTTAAAGTAACAATCGTATAGTGTCTTTGTTAAAATTTCATAATCAATGAATCATTGAAAGTTTTTGTGTTAGTATTTTAATTTAAAATTAATTGTATATTGATGATTTTAACTACTGTGTTGGTAAACATTAAAACCGGAAAACTTAAGCTAATGCACAAGTTATTATTAAGCAGAATGTTCCAATTTATTTAGTTTTTTCAAATTACAGCAATTATAAAATGTTATATTTTCTACTGATTTTTTTTTTGTTTTTTTTTGTTCATATATAAAGGGCGTTTTTTGTATTACAAATGTACGTCAATGAAATTATTATATTATTAGACATAGAGTTGGGAAGGATAAACTTGCGATTTAAAATTATTGTTTGTATTAGGAAGCCATAACTTCGGATGAAGATGATAGAGAGTATAATAGGAAGGAGTCGAGAGTGGAGTAGAAAACTGCTATGGGTTGTGTAGTTGTTTTTTTTCATAAGTTGTATGAAAATAGTCAAAATTTAAAAGTGGTAAATAATTTATTTAGGTAATATATTTATAAAAATGAAACATGTATATATGTTATATATATGTTAAATGTGTATTGTGAATTTTATTACATTCTAATTATTTTAGTTCTCACAAACTTATGAATTCCATTTATTCCTCACTCGTTTCCAATTTTAAAAGCAGAAAACTTAAGTTTCAACATAATTGGAAAACTACATAAAATGCTATAGTGTTATTTATTTGACTCCAGAAAAATTCGTTGGTGAGTTGGGTAAAAGATGAAGGATGCTATAGGAAAGAATTAAATTAGAAGAAGTAGGAGGAGAAGAAGATGACCAAGTCATAGGTGGAAAAAGTCTACATTGTGTACTTAGAAACAGACAAGAAAATAGTGGTTGAGGAGAGATAATTTGGAAAATTGTACAGCGCAAGTTTACAACTATCCATATTTGTATAGTTTTACATGTGAACAGTTCTATTATCTACTCTATTTTGCTTTAGTTTTTACACATTTTCAGAAAATAGTGTACGTAAGCGGATACATAATAATATGTATTTATAATATCCGTACATCCGTACACTACCAACTAATAATAAAAAAGAACTTAAAAAAACTTCCAAATAGAACCTTCCGATGTTTATACCATTAATAAACGAAATGCTCTAAAAATAATACGCATCGTGTATCATGATTACTTAATTTAATTTATCTATATTGATTAATGAAAATGTATTACGAGTATTAATGTTATTGTTTAACCTGTTCATCGTTTTTGAGTAATAATTGTATAGACTAAACGATGTTAAAAATAAAAATAAAAAATAAAACTAAAATAATTAAATGCCGAATAACTGTATTCCATAATTATACAAATATACAATTTTAAAATATAGCACAGAACGACGAGAAACGTTGATTTACTTTCAAATTCTTGTTTTAATATTTTAGGACTATGCAACCGAAATAATAGTGATTATGTTTAATTAAGTACTTCAACAAAAAATAATTTCTATGTTTTAGTAAATCATAGTATTTTATGTAGGTATTATTTTATTTATAAAGTTAATAATATATCAAGCCATATTTTTTTCATCAAGTACTAGTAAGTGATAAAATAAAATAAGGAATTCTGCTTGTAAAAATAATTAAAAAAATATCTAAGTCCAATTATTCGGTAATCATGGCAAAAACTTATATCTACATTTTTTTTATTTTACATTTTTTATTATTTACATATTTGCGACACTTGGCATCGAACCAAACGGTGGTTGCTGAACAAACATATTACAAGCAGGTATTACTGTAACGATGAAAGTACGATACATTTAGCGTACGTACAATATATCATTCAGTTCATACGTACGGTCCTCGACCAATATGTATTATCATATTTTCTTCTTTTAATACTCTCATAAAGTGCTCCAAGTCTGTACGTTCAGTGTAACTGTATATGATCGAATGTGGTTAATGAGAACCAAGGGTGGAACTAGGGGGAGGAAGCAGTGGTGTGCTGATAAAATCTCAGACCTTGGCGCAATTATGATAAAAATACAACCAACCCCCCCCCCCTCCACAAAAAAAAAAACCAGAAGATTACTCATTATTGGAGGACACCCATATTGATTATGATTATACTTATAATGAATGTATTCTTTTTGTAACAAAATAATTGTCCTAACCTAACCTAACCTAACCTTAAGAAAGTTTTTCTCATGTAGTTGTGTGTACCTAGTGTGTGAATATCAGATTTAAGTTTTTGTGAGGTTTTAACCTTTCATTTTAGGCTATCTTGTGAATAAAAATAAATAATATCACTTTATAATTATTACCTACTTTTTCACTATTAACCTTAGTAATAACTATTTAACCTTAGTAAAAGTCAATCATATCTTCTTCAGGAACAAAAGCATATTATAAAATAACACCCGATTTGACAACATAGTCTAACCACTTGCCACTTGACCTCATCTATATAGAATTAATATAATAATATCACAAACAGTAATTATTATATAAAAAAAAAAAATATAAAATTATATTCTTTTTGTGTTGTCTGGACCTAGCCCGTGGGTCGGGGGTACCCACCTCCAACCATACATTTTTAGGGCTGGCGCAATTGCATCAGTTAAACACCGATCAACACGCCACTGAGAGGAAGACTTAGAGGTTGTAATTTTTGTAGTATATTTATACAGTAAATACATTTTTATCTTTTTTAATTATAATGTGGTTAAAACTCAATAAGTATGATTGTATGCTTAATATTATAAAAAATTATAAGGAAGGCTTTTTGATTCTTTATGTATGATAGGGCGTAATTTTAACATTTTCCTGGCATAAAATTCCTAGTTTCGTTTCTGATGAGAACAATCTACATTACTGGAAACGAATCAAACTACTAAAATCATTTTTATCAGCGAAATGTTACGAAAAAAATACACAAATATTTCATGTTGTATTAAAACCTCTCTGCGAGTTTGTAACCAATCCAAGAGGGTTCTTATATATGCTATGCAGTGTCCCTTTTAATATTTATAAATTATATCAAATTCTTGATTTATAAATAAATACTTATAAATAAGTTTCAACCGTCATAATATTGCTATAATACATAATATTTCGTTAAAACCTTCTATATAAAAATTTTGAATATCAATTATAAGCTAGCTGATCCCGTGCACTTCGTTACTCTTTAAATATACCAACTCTATATGACTCAAACTTTGTTCAACTCGTTATTTAATATTCGGTGGATGATGCTCTTAGATTTATCTTAAGTTTTCTGTTTCCCAGATTAAAAATTCTGATTCGCAGCAGTATATTATCACTAACTGCGGTAGATCGCGGACCTAGTGCTGTTTGAACGTAAGTGTATGATTTAACTCTAATAAAGTATCAAAGTTATACCAAGTTTGACATAATACGGTGGATTAACATAATCGTTTATGTTTTTTTTTTTTTTTTTTGGTTACCTTGTAACGTCGGGTAATTCATTATATTAATTTTATACATTACCAATGGCAACCACTAATAAATAAATATTATTCTCAAATTTTATAACCCCCATATAGGTACCAAAACCATTTATAAACAAAATTTTCTATCGTAAATCTCAAAATTCCTGTTTGAGCATCTCCCGGGGGTGGTCAATCCCCTTTTTAAATTGGCCTTAAACATATTCTCAGACCTACCAAATATACACAGAAAATTTCATGAAAATCGGTCAAGTTGTTTCGGAGGAGTTCGATAACCAACACATTTTGCGATTCAAGCGGGGGTGTAGGTGGGGGAGTAGGCTATCAATTACGTTAATAAAAACATACCTATAACCTTCGGAGGCACGTGAGTAAGCACTGTGCAAAATTTCAGGACGATCGGTGCAGTAGTTCTGGAATTATTAACGCACAACTTACAGACGTTGACTTTTATATATATATATATTTATAAATATTTATGTATTTTATCTAGATATATTTATTATACTTATTTACAGACACTCGAATTTTGATTTTCTGAAATTATAGTTAATATAAGTAATAATATTTTTACGTCATATGACTATTTAAGATGTCTTATTGTCTTGGACTTTAAAGTTTGTTTATATACTGTATTAAAGATTATCATAGATTAATCACCTATTTTTGTTAATCTAAGATTAATATAATTTATTTATTTATTTAATTTCCCAAGTAGACATTAAAGTACAATTAACAGTAAATAATCTAATATTAACAAGTAACATAGGAGGGTCCAAATCCCAAAACAGCTCTAAATCAAATGTTATTCCTATTTTTATTGATCGATTAACATTATACTGTCCTACCGATATATTAGTACCTGTTATTGTTAAAAAAAAGACGGATGAACAGTTGAAAAGTAGTACCGAAAGTAATATAACATCTAATATCTCGGTGAAAAGTTTTCTTAGACTTTAGTTTTATAACAGTATACGTCGAAACAGCCGATTAAAAAATGGAAGTTCAATCTGGAAAAGGTGAAAATGAGTGAGTAAATTTAAATTGTATTAGGATTAATTTAGAAGAATGAAATATCTCATTAATCATTCAGTTGGTTAAACAATAAATTGGTTTTGTTTCATTTGATATAATAAAATATCAACAGTACATAACTTGAATAGACAATATAAAGATATTCAAAAAAACATACCTAATGATAATTTACTGAAAATATATCCACATATATTATTCTATTTAAATAATAACTATGAGTTTAAAATACAATATTCAAAGTTAGTGTTAGAAAGATAATATAATATATTGGCATAATTGAATAAATAAATATTCAAGAATCAATAACAAACGTCGTGCAAAGATCGAATATATTCTTTTTAAAGAGTAATTAATTCTATAGAACATGGTTTTTTGAGCTATAAAAACAAAAGTTAAGGTACACAAAATTTAGTTAAGCTTTAAATCAGTATACAATTGGTTCCGGAAAAATAAATGTAAAAAAAATAATTTTATCTTATTACTTATATTTAACTATGTAATCAGGTTGACCGCATTATAGAATCAACTTTTGCAAAATAAATAAAATAAAAATTATATAGTAGGTTATATAATATCTAAATAATCATTGATTTTATTCATTTAATATATACAGTAAGAGTTGTCATTACAGTATGTATGCAATTCTAATTTAAGTAGACAGTAAATATTTTAAGTCCTTATTAATATTTTTTTACCAAAATTCCTTGAAACATCCGATTTTGTAAAAATGTAATAGTATAAAAATTGATAAAAAAAATGATTATAGTTTTTGAATTATTTTTTAACTAGAAAAAAAACTCACAAAAATATTACGTTTAATGTCTAAATATTTAAGTTTAAATTGTTAAAATTTTTAATTCCAAAAATATCGCACACAACTGTATTCATAATTTTGTTGAATTTTGAAAAAATATAAAATTTAAACGCTTATAAAAAATTTGTAACCTTATGTTTTTTATAATTTTTATATAAGTAAAAACAATGTATCTGTATACAAAACTTTATAATAAAATTAAAAATATTTATATCTTCTAAATTATTTAATAATCACTTTACATAAACAAAACAATGAAAATTCGATAATTTATAATATAAATATAAATTTAAAAAAAAAAAATACCTACTTATTTAAATAATTTTCATAGTTTATTGTATAACTATGAATAATTCAGCCAATTTGACAACTTCCAAAAGGCATAAATATTATGAACCCTGGTAAAAATATAATTTAAAGACTAAATTATATTTTAAATTAATTTAAAAATATAAGGATATATTTAGTTAATAATTAAAATAATAAATAAAATCAATATACATTTTTATAAGTAAAAAAGAAACAATTAAGTTACTGCTTTGTAGAAATGTGTGAAAAATTGCAAAACAACTTTAAATTAGCAATAAAATGTTTGGCGGAATGATGACGATACTGATGGTTTTACTAAGAATAATGATAATTAAAAATAATAGTAAAATTAAAATAAAACTGAAAATTATATTATAAAAATAAATTTTATCAGCTAAGGTAAAGTTAAACTTCGAGCTCATCGTACCAAAAACTATATGACTATATTGGTACTTATTATAATTGACTAATTAATGCGGAAAATAAAAATAATTACTTTATGTAATATAAGTTATATATCCTAGAGAAATATTATTTTAGATTATTTATTTTTATTTTTAAATATTGCATAATTAGATAATATTTATATAATAAAAAATGTTAAGTTCATATAAACTTGATCTAAGTATTAGTCAGCATAAATGTACGAAGTTTAGTTTATTAAAACTAAAAAGACGCATAAATTTATATAAGTGTATATACCACGTAAACTTTTAATTTATAAATAACAGGAATAAAAAATATATAAAAAAAAGTATAGTATTTTTGATATTTCAAAGTTGTGAATTACAGGAATTACGTAAGATTTAAGTACTAATAAAGGTGAATATCTCATCACATTCGAAATTTATTGTTTTCGGAAAACTATTTTTGGTGAAGGAGGACTATTGCTTCAACAAAAAAAATGTATATAACTATAATCGTGTACTTAATTTATTATTTTAAATAAAGGTGGGGAAACAATTCTAACAAAAAAATTAATTGAGATTATATCTTTGGATTTTAATTTATAAATAATTTAATAAAAACAATGATATGATTATTATAATATCAATTGTTATTATTATACCAGATAGATATATAAAATTGCTATTAAATATAATGTTTTTGGTTTATGTTTCAAGTCCATACGATTAATATTTTTTAACAACAAAATAAGTAATAACTAATATTGTCTGTTCGATGTCTTAAAAATATTGGGATAATTTAACAAGTTCTTTTGAAATATCTGATTTCGTCAAAGTTAATATCATAATATTAAATATACTTGTCCAATATTTTTGTGACTTTCCAGTCAACCTTTTTTGTTGACTACAAATAACATCTTATGAATAATATTGTATTTATTTTTCAAGCCATAAGTATTAAAACTAAAGATTTAATACATTTTATAAAATAAATATTATAAATTCAGATTTTCGTCATTTTGGATATCTTGTTCCAATATTTAAAGTTCAAATACTGATAAGAAATTATGACCAAGTAATTTCCGTATTTTTTTTTCACATTATAGGAAGAAATGTTCATTAAACAGTGAATATTATTGGCCATAATTTTATCAATATTTTACGAAATAAAAAATAAAAAAGAAAACATGATAATTCCAAATGTTTATGATAAATAATACAAAAATTGTTAAATTATTTTGGGAGTTCTACCATAATTTTGTTGAAACCAATATCTCGAAAATGTTGCTGTCTTTTGTACGTTTCTTCGTTTTCTCTTAATTGTTTGTAAAATTAATGATACATTTTTAATACGACCTGTATTCACTGAAAAGATAACAATGAATTCCAATTAGAAAATAAAAAAAATTGACAGTCGAAAAAATCCTTCAGTTCAAAAACGTTTAAGAGGACGGAAAAATAAAAATAAAAAATGTAATTTTTGCACTTTTAGTAATTTTAGGAAGATGGACTATCTTTAAACAACGATTTTTCATTTTATACTTGTTGATTAATGCTGGTCACAGATTTACAAACTTGATTTACTACCATTGCTTTCAAATATATACGAAATACGAATAATATAATACTCAGTATGGTATGTGTATTTTTATTTTGTTATTTTTTAGACCTCTATTAGGAAATATATTTCGATCAAAACAGAAATGGTTCAGACTACGGAACGTGTTACTAATTCTATTATTTATAATCATTGTATTCTTTGTAATCCAATACTTATCAATTCATCCAACAAAGGTAAATATTTTCAAGCAAATAGTTAAAGCCTACGTGACTTTCTCAATCAAATTTATTTTTATCAGAAAAAATCAACAAAAGAATTGAAGAGCGTAGCGACGATCAACGATGATTATTTCAAAAAATGCGCACCAACCGTAACATGCGATTTGAAATCAAAATATAGAACAGTCAACGGATCGTGTAATAATTTACAAAATCCTACATGGGGAGCAGCACTCACTCCTTTTTACAGATTTATGAATCCAGAGTTTAGCGACGGTTAGTATTCTAAATTCGTGATTAATTTAATAATAATTTATTTCGAAATAGGAACATTTTAAACAACAGCTTTGTTCCGTATTAAGAACAACAATTGTAATGCACATATGAAATATGATGTTGCTGTCACGGTGGCTGTAATAATACTTGTAATAAAAAATTATCATATTTATAGGCATTTCAAAGTTCCGGTTGCAATCCGATGGAAGTTTATTACCAAGCGCTCGACGCCTTTCTATAACACTGTTCCGGGATAAGAAAATTATTTTTGACCACAATCATAACGAACTCTTAGTGCCGTGGGGTCAGTTCGTGACACACGATATAGCTTATTCAGCGATTAACAGTGTAAATTCATCTTTTCCGGGTAAATTTTATATAAAATTATTGATAACGATTACGTTATACTTATGAATACTACTCACAATCAGTGTTGGGAAATATCTAGATAAATGTATCTAGATAAGTTATCTAGATAAATTTATACTCAGTTATCTTATCTTCATCTAGATAAAAAACTTGTTATCTATGAGTACCAATCTAGATAATTTATTTAAATGGCATAAAAATAAAATTTGAAAATTTAAAATGTTTTTATATTTTCATTTTTACATTTTTCTGTACCTATTACACATATAATAACTGACAAGATGACTTATGAAGTTTATTTAAAAAAAAACTCTTTATATTATATGTTTATTTTCAAAATGTTTGAAATTTGTAAAAAAAAAGATAGAAATGTATTGTTATTTTATTTTTCAGATCTAAGATTTTTTTATTATTAAGTTAGAGAATAATTTGTCATCTTCTTATGAAGTTTATTTAAAAAAAAAAATATTTTATATTTTATGTTTATTAATGTTTGAAATGAGTTTAAAAAATGATATTTATTTTAAAATGTTTTTAATTATGAATTTTTTATCTAATATCTGTAGGCTGTAGTATCCTGAATATTTTCAAAATCAAACATGAAATTATCTCATATTTATCTAGATAAAAATGTACTTATTTTTATCTTTATCTAGATGAAATTTAGAATAACTATCTTTATCTGTATCTAGATAAGAATTAGTACAGTCATCTTTATCTTTATCTAGATAAATTATTAGTTATCTATTCCCAACACTGCTCACAATGTTCATACCATACACTTAATTGTGTACTGTTGGTTGATATAAGTACAAAAAATGATAAACATTGAATAATGTATTGTAATTTGTATTACAAATAATCAGATTTGGGATTTATAAAAAACTTATTTTTTTTTTAAAATTTTTTTTGCAACTCCTGACTATTAATTTTGTCAGCATAATCCACGAATAACTTCATAATGAGATAAATGGTGATGTTTTTAATATTCATATCTTGAAAAAATACAAATTTTTGCATATCTCCAATAAAATGTATTTTATTCATAAAATATCAAATATCAAAAAAACAAAATGTTAGTAGCAAACTTCGAAAATTTAAATCAATGTAAAAATATATTAAGATCTAAACAAAAATAATCGATTTTTTTTTTTAAATTTAAAACCCTCTCATATTAAATCTTGCCACTCTCACAATTCGTTGATATCTCCCTAGAAAGCTTAAAAGGAATTGATATCGAGATCTTTTGAATGTTTTAAACATTTAAAAATAAACTATTCAAAAATACTATCCTTATGGTTTTGCATGTGACAATACACATTGTCAGTGCCTGATCCAGTTAAAAATGATCGTTCATTAAATATTCTCTTTGGGTTCCCGGACGATTTTACACCTGTTTGGACATTTCGTGACCAATGTCAATAATGAACCGGGCTATGCCTGGGTGATTGCTAATTATTCCTCAATCGAACCGGAAAGCGTACAACTTGTTTTTTAAATTTTTAAATGAATTAATAAATATACTTTGGTTCAAAATTGTTTTTTTTTTTTTAACATCGATAAAATGACATATTTTATATACACCGTAAAAACATATGACTAGTTCGCTAATATTATTTTGTTTATCATACAGCTGCTCTCGATCATTGTCAAGGTGAAAATCTACCGATCGAATGCGAGGCGGCCATCAAAGTATCTCCGGATGATCCAGTATACGGAAGACATAATTTAACAATTTTAAAATTTATGCGACTCGTTACTTCGGCCAATTATAGTTGTCCCTTAATACCTAACACTATAGTATGTTTTTTATAACAGTTCTCAACTAGGATGTGCATTTTCATATACTTTCATGATTTCCTACTGTATTTTTTTATTATAGCTTAATCAAAACACACATTACATAGATGCATCAAATGTGTACGGTTCTGTTAGTAAATTGGCAAAAGATTTGCGTCTCTTTAAAAAAGGAAAATTGCTTAATCAAATAATTAAAAATGAAGAGTATTGTCCACAAGATCCAAGTAAAATCTTTAAAAATGGAAATCAAACCAAAATGACGATTTCGTTTCTAGCAGGTAATCAAAATAGCATAAAACTATTAACATTTATTGTTATTTTATATCGCTTGATGCGAATAATGAATATTTAACATTTTGTAAACATAATTTTTTAATAAACAGTAATGCATTTTATTTTACAATTTTATAATTTATTATTTTATATTCAGACATGACGGTGCCAATGAATTATTTTCTTTAAACAATAGCAGTATAAATTGTAAAATTATTTTATTTGTTATTGGGTCTTAAATGAATTACATTACTTTATTGATTATATTGATTTCAACTATTGTATAGTATAGACATGGTTTTTTTTTCTAAAATAAAAGTGATGCAAAAGATTAATTATCTCTATTATTTGAAATACACATAGTCTTACAAGTACCTATATCGTATTGAAGTAGCCATAAATGCAACGTTATACTTGACAAGTATATCTGTTCATGTATGCATTTCAAGTAAACCTGAATATTCTCGTATACACGTAGCGGAAAAACTGATAATAGTCTCAGTTAAACAATGGCTTCGGTAGGTAGACGCGACTACAATGATGCGTTAGAATTATCTAGTCTGCTCGTAATTATTGGTCTAAAAAAAAAGATACTGAAAAATAAGCGAGAAAAGTGATGTAAATAATGGATATTGAAAAGATACACCCATATCAAATATATAACGGAATTGAAAATTAAAGATTATAATTCAAAATTACTGTAATCATTTGTGAACTGATAATAAATTTACTTAAAGTTGCTACAATGGCATCTTCATAAACAGGACACAGTAATATAAAAATCTATACCTCCACACGAGAGACTAACAGTAACGATTAAATTTCAGATAAAAGGGATGATTTATAAATATTTTCCTACATACCACTCAACTTCCGATCAATTTTAAATTCCGAGTGCAACAAGAAATGTATTGGTTGTATCATGATAAGTTTTTTATTCTGTGTCCATGTAATCTAACCTGAATATAAGGTTCGCTCCGATCATCATCAAAAAATAAAAGATAGGATGGAATCTTAGTTTAAACGATATTAATTATTTAGTTATTATCCTGTAAATATTAATCTTAGTAACTCGAAACATTTATTAGGTATTTATATTGATATTTTAAAGTCATTTCATTGTTTTTAAATATTTTAATGAAGTTTGTGATTTTTATGGGCACCTGACACTTTTTCAATTTTCCTACATTTAGATGCTTATTTTTTGTGCAATTTCAACCCAATTAATAAGAAGTTTTGTTCTATTATTATACTAACTATCTTTAGAAAAATAAATTGATCCGTCCAATCTGTTTCACTTAGAATCATTTATTCGAGCGTAATGATATATTGATTTCATGTTCAAAGTACCAATACAGCAATATCATTCACCCATTCCTGTATCTCATACACCCAATTATTTAGACACTTTTTACAATTGCCATTCTAATCTCATTCATTTAGTTTGCTTCGTTGTATAGATTATATAAATAAAATAATTAAAAAGGGCTTTGTATTTAATAAAAAATGACATCGTGACTATTAAAACAGATTTCATTTTTTTTATTTCTTATATTTGAAAATTAATGAGTTAATGAACTCATCGTCATTGCGATGATAAAACATTTAGTGGTTTCAAAACTCATATGAACACATTGTAACAGGATTCACTTTATCCATCGCTATTTTTTAACCCGTTAAAACATAATTAAAACCAATAATGACAAAAACGAATTTTTTTTATACTTAT
The DNA here is from genome assembly GCA_034509805.1 of Sipha maydis. NCBI lineage: Eukaryota > Metazoa > Arthropoda > Insecta > Hemiptera > Aphididae > Sipha > Sipha maydis. Next base: position 137,607 of record JASXSY010001499.1, read on the forward strand.
TATTACATCTATTTGTTCTCATATTTAATTTGTTATATAACATTTTGTCAATATTGTTAATGGACTGAAGTTCGTTAAACTTTATAATAAACGAATAAATAAATAAATTACAAATTTTTAATCTTCAATTCATGTACCATGTTATGTAGCAGAATAATATGAACGTTAAATGCATTTCATTGATTCAGGAGACGTCAATGTAAACCAGAATCTAGCTATTGCGTTATTTCAAAATTTGTTCCTAAGATTTCACAACTACATTGCTGACAAATTGCTAGATAATCATCCTTTGTGGACCGACGAGACGGTCTATCAAGAAACCCATAGAATCATCGGCGCTGTTATTCAAATAATTACCTACGATCATTTTATGCCAATTATTTTGGGTAAACAAAATAAATCGCGTAGTATCATTGTACTAAATACGGTTCACAATTTAAACTCGCATCGATTTCAGGTGAACAGAATATAAAAGAATATGGGTTGAATAAAGAAACGAACTATGATCCAACGATTTCCGTCGCTGTAGCTCAAGAAATGACTCATGGTGCCTTTCGTCTACTTCATAATATGATTCTTGCCACATTCAAGTGCGTTTAAAACAATTGTAATGTTTATGAACTTAAACATTACACCGTTATTATTTCTAATATCAAATTTTTTTTATTTCATTTGATTTGTAAGATGTTTTATAATTGGTAGTAATAATCGTTATAGTTGGTAATTTCTTGATTTTGATTTTATTTTTTATTAACGATGACGATGATAATATTTCAAATGTTAAGGTTATTTACGACAAAAATTAATATATTCTTTAATCATAATATTTATTTATGTTGTTGCATGCCACATCATAAATGTTCAATCAAAACAATCGACGTGCGAATCAGATAAAGATAAATGCTTCTCTCTCTGGTGATGGGCTTGTTGTTAATAGTATATTCTTTTAGTGCACATTTTTGTAAATACTAGCTAAACGAGTTTAATATTTTAATATTACAAAAAATATCTACCATGATTTGTCTTTAAACTTTTGTCCGTAATCTGAAAGTTTTTCAATTTTTTATCATTTTAATGAGTTAACATGCTTATTATGATGTTCGATTTTGTAATACTGACTAAATGTTCGTAGTCCGCAACAACTGAATAACCTAATGAGTACTTGATGATGTTATTATGATGTGTACGTCTAAAATAAACAACTCAACTTGCGACTGCAACATATTAGTTCTAAAAATAAATTACTCAAGACACAATTCATGCGTAGAAATAATGATTTCCATTTAACCGTATAAGTTATAAGTATAAAATTGATATTATTACATTAAGGTTAAGGTTAAAGAGTAAGTATATGATATAAGTATATATATATATAAGTATTAAATTGGGTTAAGCAGTATTTTTTACAAAACTAATGTTTGATGATTATTGTTCATATTTTTCAGTTACATGTCTAAAAATTACACTGTTTATGAGGTGGAAAAACCTTCAGATTCGTTTTTGAGACCAGATTCCATGATTGGTAACGTCGATGGGTTCGTTAGAGGCCTACTGGAAACTCCTGGACGTGAATCCCGACCAGAATACAATGACCTTGTAATAACTAGTTAATTTTCATAATTACATTTCATATTACAGTCAATTTGCTTTTCTGTTTGTAGATATCAAATATTCTCATTAAAACTCCCTTAGTTAACACTACCGGTTTCGACTTGCTTTCATTCGATATACAACGCGGTCGGGATGTTGGTCTACCTCCGTATACTAAACTAAGAACAATTTGTGGAATATCAGAAGTAAAATCTTTTGATGATTTATCAAATCTTATACCGTTGGAAGTAAGTATAGTACATTAGTACCTAAACGTTATCCACGGTTATTATTGTTAACCATTACAATATTAGAATTATAACATATAATTTATTTTTCTGTAGAAAATTGAGCAATTAAAGTTACTATATTCATCAGTTGATGATATCGATTTTTTCGTCGGAATCTTATTGGAAAATAAAATTAACGGTTCTATGGTCGGTCCAACGGGCAGTTGTGTAATCGCAGATAGTTTTCGTCGATTAAGAAATGGTGACAGGTTTTTTTACGACGTTCAAGAACAACCAGGAAGTTTTACTTCAGGTCTGTAAAATAAAATAAAATTACAATAACGAAAGAAATTTGATGGAATTTTATGAAAATCTTATTTTTTGTTTTTCATTTACTATCGAAAAATTAAAAAATAAATATTGCGATGTCCGTAACTTTTCTAAATGATTTTGAATTGTTATAAGATTTGTCCAGGCTTTAATAATATAATATTTATAGTTAGGAATTCTCATGTTCTTATTTTTACTATTGTTTATTTTAGCATTTTTCGGCTGCATTTTATTACGTCATAATATCATAATAATAAGTCATTTTCATAGGTTCATTTGAGCATCGAATTCCGTTACTATTGTTATTTATCATTTTGAATATTTTGAATACATAGATCAGATAAATTCGTTGAAAAAAATAACGCTTAGTCATTTAATTTGTGCAACATCAAACACAGAACACGTCCAAATGAATACATTTAGCTTAATCGATCATATGTGAGTTAATACAAATTGTTTTCATTTTTTTTATTATTATTAATTAAATGTCGTTATTATAATTTTAGACGATTGATGAAACTCAAGCCCAACTGTACAACGTACAAAATTGACTTAACTCCGTGGTGAATAATTATTACAAAACGATAAAAAAATATCACTATAAATAGTCATCATTTATATAGTAAGACTGCTTAAGGTCTGCTTTTGATAGAAATCTTAAGAGAGTTTCAAAGACATAATTAATCAAATCATTTTTAACAAACAGTAATTATTTATGATGTACTGATTTAAAATTTTAGAAATATTAAATAGAACATCATGTATAGTTTATTTAAATATATATATATATTTTTTATATTATACATACGTTATATACAATCTGTTCCTTTAGGAACAATTAGAATATATGGTAATAGAAAAATATAGATACATGACTATTTGATGAGAGAAGTCACCCAGAAGTAACACTACACTTACTTGATATATATAAATATATTTTTTTTAATGCATATTGTTTACTTTATGTTAATCATTGAGAAGGTCACGGCACCATTTCCTTCTGAATTTATTTATATAACATTATTTCAAATACACTCAATTATTATTATATCATTGTCGAATCAGTGCGACACGGTCGTTATTAGATTAATAATTGGATACTTATCTGTAATGGTAGATACGTTGTTTATCTAATAAATAATGAAAAGTTTTCTAAATAAAGTCGATTAAACTTTAATTAACCTTTTCTATTTGACCATATTTAAACGCTGTATATTTGAATGCTTATATACCTAGTTAGGGAAAGTTTTGGGTATCCTAACCCCATATTTATTTGCTTTTTTTATTTTTGTCTTTATATATGTATCGAATGTTAGTATTGCTGAAGTCCTAAATATTTAAAAAGACCACAACATTTAAAAACCGGAGGGGGGATAGTGATTTTTACTCAAAAAATATTGATCTTAGGCTTTAATTTGGTAACAAAGCTTTCAATTGATTAAGTTATCAAAACTTTGGTTAAAAATGAAATGCCTCCACTCTAAATTTCCAAAAGATGTTGATCCGACCTCAATATAAAGTTTGATGTCATTGGCTTATATTATAAAGTTATTTTGTTTTTAAATACGGTACCAGTGATAACGCCAATTGTTCTAACCATTTTTCCCATCTAAATCAAGAAACTACAATTTTAGTACTAAATTAATTTGTGAGTAGACTAAAACAATATTAAAATACATTTTATATTTATTAATACACCTTAGCCTATTCCACTTCTCATCTCATATTATACGTTATATTAAATCATGATTCGTAAATTTGAGTGAATGAATGTAATATATATAATTTAAATCTCCAAAAACTCAATGCTTATATGTTGTTACTGATGATTTTTCAATCGGTTTTTGTTTAAAACATCCATAAATAAGTATATCAAACTTAACTCAAAAAATACAAAAAAAAAATAATGCATCAAAAACAATAACGAAAAAAGATTGAATTGTTCATATTTGTGAACATTTAATTTATAACAAATAAATATATTTTTTGAATAATTTTTTGTAATTCACTACTGTTAACTTTCGAAGAAATTTTTATTACATTTTTGAGATTATATTGTGAACCAAAATTCTTTAAACAGGATATTACTAAAAAATGTTTTCATTTAAATATCCTTACAAAATTAATAAGAATCTAATGAAAATTATGTCATCTTGAGAAAAATCTAATGATGATAATACGGTGAAATTTGAGAGCTACACGACTACTAGAATATGGGTCGTAGAGTCACGACGAGTTACGGACAAAATTGTGGTTAATATTTTTCAATTACTTTGAAAAGTATCCAACTATAGGAAAATTTAATATAAATCATAACATGTAATAGAAACGAAATAAAAATGAGTTAAATAGATTACACATTATAATAATATTCAAATTTAATATACCTATGTATTGTATATTAATTTGAAACTAGTATATTACACTTTATATGCCATGGCGTTTTTATAAATTTAATTTTATTATCTTGTATACCATTTTCATGAACATTAAGTTTGAAAAAAATTAATTGAATGAGAATCCGATACCTTTGATACCCAATTTGTACCTTTCTATACTAACGATTTAATGAAGATTGGATTGTTGAACATAAATGTTGATGTAATTCTCCTACCAAAGTTAAAGCCTGATTATTGTCCGGTTAATTGAGCGTCCAGTTGAGTGACGTTTGGATAATCGGAGATCTACTGTATTATTATAGTGTGTAACTTGTATAGAATTCGTTGTGGGAAAAATTGCATGTAAACAGGGCTGTGATATATATTATTTATGTCAATAATTCAAGGATGATCAGCTATGAGTTCAATACCATTTTACACTGTATACCTAGGTGCAAATACCTTAGCTTACGTTTTTTAGTAAATCAGTAATCGTAGTACAGCGTATCTTAATTAATTATAAGTTTCAACCGGTCTGAAATTTTTTTCAATCTTATTTGATATCATAAGTATGGTCTTTATTATGAAGTGTCATCAAGATATTACAGGTAAGTTGTTTATCATTATTCGTAACAGTTTGCAGAAGTTAATTTAATAATAAATCTAAAAATAAACGTATTTTAAATAAATATAATATTTATAATAGGTTTGTTCCAGCATAGTGTTGGTAACTAGTTATAATTGTTAGCAACATAGTCAACGCGCATGCGTCTAACATAACAAGTTTGCAACTAGTGATCTGCTGGAACGGTTTTTGGCTTTAAAAGTTTTCGGTTGTGGTTATTACTATTTCCCAAGTTATATTATTGTTTTATTGTTAATTGTAATTTTTCGGTCTTTTTCTGTTATCAAAATAAACTTCATCGTCAATACCAAAAAAAAATTCATAGTCGGAAGATGATGAAGAAGACGTGGACAAGGAGTCGAAAAATTCAAAATTCATCTCAAAATGTCAATCAATAAATAAAATAAAAATATAAAAACATAAATAATAAATATAAAAACATAAGTTAAGCTGTCACGTGTAAGAACTGTAAATGAGTAAACGTTAAAAGACTCAAGACGTTAGTACGTTATCAATTGAATAAAACAAAAACACAATAATTTGCATTGTGCTCATGCGCAAAACATTTGAATGAACTAGCAACAGAAAATTATTGTTTCCAACAAGTTGATAACATGCTACAGCATTGATGGAACAGAAAACATTTTGTTAGATGTCTTAAATTTGCTCGGCTGGAACACGTTTTTGACATTGCGTATGCGTTGAAAGTTTGCAACGCTATGCTGGAACAAACCTAATAATTTAAAATAATACAACTTACTGATGTTTGATATGTCCCGGATATAAGCATAATTCCTATATACCTGTAATGAATTTATTTCTAATCAACACTCTGCCGGTTTCTCTGAAAACATTAGCAGGCACATTAGTAAGGATAGGCACGTCGTTGTACACTCGAACATAACTTTACATTCGTATGGATAAAATACAATGTAAATTGTGATTAGATAATAGCATTGATAATGGTTATTTATACGAATATATGACATTGATAAAGTTGTTTTAATATATATATATATATATATATACCATCTTCGAATTGTGTAATACTTGCACAATGACGTTTTTATGGTGATGTTCAGCATCTCTTTGTAAATACCATTTACTTAAATTCTGCGTAAACTATTAATAAAGTCCATGAAAGTCGTTTAAATAAAATGTACTTATCATGTGTGACGATTTTACGAGAAGGGGCAGGGAGTCCTATCTCCTCGGGCCACGATAGGCTGTGATATATTATTCGTTCGAGATTTTCGGTCTTTAAGTGTTATGTTTCGTATTTTTTCGTTTACAAAAATAAATTAGTAATGGGTTAAATATTATTTATGCCATAATATATTTTAAGATAAAGGACCTCCACTGAAAAAAATATAGAAACTGCCACTGCTTTTACATACGAGGGGTTTTGCCGCAGCAAACCCAATATAGAAAACGAAATGTATAATGAAGAAAAAAGACGTTTGTCTGTTTCTCCTAATATTAATAAACAGATATTGTACGATTTCCAATAGAATTTACAAAACGAAGATTACAATTTTTTTTGATTGCTTATAGTCACCTAACCTGACATAAAGATAAACATTTATTTTCACGGGCGAAGTCGGGTAATTAAACTATAGTGCGTTTCACGAAATTAGAGACTCGATTGAAGCGCGACCCGTGGCCAAAAATTTGAATTACAGTGCATACCAATTTTACCGAATGAACGGAAAATTCGAAATTGATAATACTTATTATGTACATCAACTTTTTTATTTCAATTTCATAACAAAAACCATTGAGTAACGCATTGTATAACGTGATACAGTGAAGTCTCTAGTTTCGTTAAATCCATTTATCGTATAGCACAGATTGTATCAGCATTTCAAATTCCGCGTGTATTTGAGTGTACATATTGAGAAGCCCTATTGATTTTTTCCCACCTGTCGCGCTTCGATCGAGTCTCTAATTTCGTGAAACGCACTATAGTACGATATAAAATGAAACATGTTTATTATGAACTTTAGAGTGGATGAACCAGGTTAGCAAAAATTTTACTATGTGCAATTAAACATTCATCACAACATTCATAACATCATTTTCAATGTTATAAAATATGGTTAGTTTTAATGTCTTTAATTTGAATATCGAAAATTTGTGAATTCATTCATTATTGCACTAAATGTCTCATTTATACGTATAGATGTATAGTATATGATGGTTGCATAATATATATTTGCTGACCGTAGTCTTTCTGCTCCATACTGTAAAATATTATACGAATATATAACACCAATATTAATAATTCCATTATAATTTAATTAAAACTGCTGTTTCATTGTAGTCAAATTAGTTAGTTTTAATTGATTGAAACTAAAAATCCAAACGATGTTTATTAACAAATTGAACTGTAAAATTTTGCGATGGTCTTTCGAGTTCCAACATAATAATGGTGTTCAATCCAGGAACTAAAATTGGTGCTGGTACATAAAGTGTAATTTGTGGGCCAACTTTTGGCCAATATCTTCCAATATTTATGCCATTGATGAATGTAACACCCTGTATGAACGCGATCACGAAATAATAAATAACAAAAATAATGAAAATGTAGTGACCTCAGAATAATAAAATAATGCAATCGACACAAACCTTTGACCATCCAGTTGTATCTAAGAACGTATCTAAAGGCTCTGAGTAATTATTATTTTGTGGTATGGTGAAGACTCCTCTGTAAAATGCTGGTGCATTCACGCCAGGCTGCATTCTTTGAGATTCCAACCACGATGTTTCATTCAGTGGATACCCAGTCATGATCCACGGACCTAGGGTATGATTTCCAAGTGTCACATTCGACAAAATCCCCTAAAAACCATATGTTTTTAACATGCATTATATTTAAATAATTTAAATTTACCTTTCTGTCTTTTAAAAACTTGAGGTTATTAATTCTGCCTTGGTTTTCAACAAGAATGCTTAGTTTCTGATTACCATTAGTTGTAGGCATTTCCAGCGTAGTATCTCCATTAGATCGACTCAAAATTCCTATTTTTGTCTGTAAGGATGTCAAAAGCTTATCAACGAAGTTCTTATTATAATTAATTTTTTTATTTAAAGCCTAATTAGGCCTTAGACCTAGGTAATTAGTAGTTATATATTATTTCATTGTACACGTACATAGTTCAAAAAGACAATGGCCCGATCATGAAGAACCTCGATGACTAGTGATAAGTTAGTTGTTAATCGTTCAATTGGAGGCAAATCAGTTTCGTATAATACTAGCCCATGACTTATATCCATATCTTCAAAGCTTAGTGGTATTTCATTTATGATAGGTTTTAGGCGCCTTGAAGTTTGATTGAACAGACTTATCACGGGTGATAAATTCACTATTCCATAATTTCCTTTTGGAGCTTGTTTAGGCGTGGAAGTCGTTGAGTAATTCTATTCATAAATCGTATTTATAAGATATATGATTAATTAAATTGATTTTTTTTATTTTTATTCAGTTTATAATTTCCTTTTCATTAATGGAACTTTCAAAGTACAATGGATTATATACCGTATACTTATGAAATTTTTTTTTCATTGTTAGTTATTTGCGGAGAATATTTTATAACTATAAAATTTGCTTAACAATCTCAAAATATTTCTATCTCCCATACTACCTAATAATAGAATCCTACCTAAAACAATGCACTTTTATGATTCGACTATTCAATTCGTTTTTTTACTACTTAAGTACACAAGCCTGTGTACGACTTCTCCCCAGAACTATATAGACGACTATATTCGAGACTTTATTACTCTTCAAAATTATTTCAGAAAGTGGTACCTTACATTAAATCCAAATAAAACGGTAGCGATAGCTCTTCACTTAAATAATCAGGAAGCTAAAAGAAGAATATAATTAAGGATAGGGGGCACTCCAGTAGCCAATAGTGAATATCCAAGGTATCTAGGGATAAAAATTGACAGATCTCTAACTTTCAAGGACCATATAGAGGAAATTAAGAAAAATTTTTGATACTTTATAGTAAAAGTTAGGATATTATAAACGATGTCATATGCAAAATAAAATAAGTACATGTCAATTTTACTTTAAAAAAAAGCCAAATGTCCACCTTTATATTTTGAAGTAACACATATTTCTTCTGTATCAGATTTTAAATATCTAGGTATTATTCTTGATAAAATATTTACCTGGGTCTCTTATATAAAAACTAAAAGGAAAATACTTAATAGTCGAATACATATCTTTCGACCACTTTTTAAACCAAAGATGTACATACAAATAAAAAACACCGTTTATAAGTCTTTAATTTAACCTTTAATTTCTTCGCTAAATCTTCTCTGAAACTTAATGCGCTGCCTCAAGCAAAATTGGTCTAGAGACCTTCTACACTAATTATATTAATTAAATTAAACCAAGAAAAAAAAATCAAATTGGGTTCAATCATTGTTTAGCCTTCCTGCTTATATCACTCAAGTGAAAAAAATAAAGAAACATTCTCATCACATTTACTTATTGTAAAAAATTGTGTACATATTGTGAGTGTTAAATAAAGAAAAAAACAATATATAAAATTGTAAGTGATTATTCATAATCAGTTGAAAAATGATTATAGAACATGATATTATCAAATAGATAACGTTAGTTTGTGTATTTTATTTGGTTATAAAATATTTATTTACCGCTTCCTTAAGAGTCTGTTTAATATCAAAGTATTTCTCTGTTGGATCACCTGCTTCGTCCAGAGGAGCCGTAAAATCATACGAAGTCAATTGAGGCATGTAACCCGCTCTCTCTAAATCCGATATATTATTTGTGCTACTAGCTCCTGTTGTCATTCCAAAATTTGATCCACCGTGAAACATGAGTAAGTTGAATGATGCGTTAATTGAGAAAAAATATTTCAATCCTCTTATTATGTCCGTTGAATATACAGGTGAACGTGTTACATTCCAATAAGCCACCGAACCCGTGTAAAATTCAGAACAGACTAAAGGCCCATTTCTCTGTACCTGTCTCACGATCTTGAAACACTCGGTAACTATAAACACATAGTATAAATGATAAAGTTCATTCTGTCAACAAACTGAGTTATATTTCAAAATATTAACACTAGATATATGAACATAACTTATTTAATTATTAAAGTGTATTCATTCACAATAATTATGATTATAAATTAGTAATTATAAATTTCTTACTATTTGCCGTTGGCAAGAAATCGACTGTTGAGAGTACATTTGGTATATGGCCACACTGCATTGCAGACAATTCACATTGATCAGTGGTGAAGTATACAGCATTATCGCCAAAATAATGTTCTATCAAATCCTTAAGCCATATAATGTACTTCTTATCACAAGGTCCTAAATCATTGACTCCGTATTCGTTTTCTATCTAAGGAAATATATTTTGCTGTGTACGTTTTGTGTTGATGTGATGAGGTAAATATATCAATTTAATTATTATTATTATTATTTTTTTTTTTTTTTAAATATTTTTAATTTATAAAAACAAAAAAAAAAAAAATTAACAATAATATTGTGTATTAAATTATTAATATCCGAGTTGAGCTGTGTACTCTAGTTATAATTCCGGTTATAACAATTTTACGGATCATTATTATAACGCTCATTATTATATACGCTCAGAATTTTTTTTATATAATAGATTATTTTATCTTACTCACTTGAACCATGATAATGTTACCTTCATTCCCATACAAAAAAGGTACTATTTTTGGCATTAATATAGAAAACCATCTTTCTACATACTTTGTATAGTCTGAAAATAAAGATTTATCGATTTATGAATATTTATAAATACTATTCTAATAGCTTTACTTGAATCTCTAGATCTGAGGTATATGTTATGGTCTGCTTTTAATAACCAATATGGAAGACCACCCTGCAATAATTTAAATATTTAAATAACACTGTTAAAATTGTTTGAATATAATTCGTGGTGGTCGCACATAAATTCAGCTATCAAAATAATATAACGTCTGCATCATTTTTATAATTTTATGTTTATTTTAAAGAAATCAATAATATATGATCAAAAATAATTTTAATTAGCCGTTTAATCTGACGGATTAAAGAGGTTCTACTGTAATTAAAAATTTTACAATTATTATAAAAATTAACAACTATACTATATTGTTTTTGAAAAAGTCTTTAATCATATACTCGTAAAACTAATTAAATAGTACACACAATAAGTTTATTAAGCTATAACATACATTTATAAAGGTCATGCTTAAAAAAGACTACAGTTATTCAACCGAAAAACTATTTAAAAAATGTTTTAAATATTAAAAACCTATATCGCAAAATAAGTATAATAGGTAAAAAAAATATTAATATTAATAATAATAATTTAATAATCGAATATTTCCAATTTTAGTTAAGAAAAAACTGATTATTAAAAGGCTTTCAATTGTGTAACGACTCATATTTATAATTTAATACCCAATTAATTTATTAAATAACTAATTATTTTGTTTGTGGTAGATAATAATATAGATAATATATCTATATTTTGAATTTAAAAAATAAATACACTCAGCTATTAACTATGGTTATGTTACCCATCAGTGGCGTGGCGAACTCAAAAGTTTTCAAAAGCAATTATATTAGTATATCCAGTTAGTGGGTACTGGATACTGACATTCGTTTACAGGTATATCAATATTAAAATATCTTTTTGTGTGTTATTTATCTAAATTCTTAATTATGAACATAAATTACTACCCACCCACACAGTGATACCTACCATCCCACAGTTTTATATAATTGTTAAAAATTAACAATTTCAATAAATAATAAATTTAATTATTTTGCATGGCTTTTTCAATATGTTTGCTAAAATCAAGAGAAAGCAATTCATTGATTCTATATTCTACAATTCTCATCTTAAATATGTATCGATAAAGTCTTGTGACGTAGAAAAAGGATCTCTAAGTTTAAAATTAATTAATGGTAAGTACCACAAAAGTTTCCAATTTAAAAATCTAAAATTAAATTTTCTAATTTTTATATTGGTACTCATTGTATTTTCTTTTTGTATCATACATTTTATAATTATTTTCAAGGTATTTAGTTTTTCTTAACATTTATTTGAACTCTTTTGTGCTTACTTAACAATATATTTTTGTATAAGATCCAAGCATTAATCATAATCAACAAATATACACAGTGTATTTATGTTTGACGCCTATGGGCAAAATGCTAAAATATACGTATTGATCGTTGAATAATAAAACGTTGACTGGATTATATCATAATTTTGAAACATGAATCAATAATTTGATGTACTTACGAAGTCTCTTTCGGATGCGATAAACGGCCCGGGTCTGATAAGTACTAACATACCTTCTTCTTTCAATATCGTCAAAAAATGCTCAAGGTCAGCTTGTTCGTCAAAATTGTAGACACCTGAATACGGTTCATGAAAACTCCATTCGATGTAACTAAAAAAAATAATAATTAACAATTGATCAATTCCTATAAATGTAGTTATTAAAAAATTGGTTTATCAACTATAAATATTTTACTTACGTTGAAACGGTATTTAGACCTGCAGCTTTCATTTTGCGAATTCTGTCACGCCAATATGATCTGGGCACCCGAAAGTAATGCAGTGATCCTGAGACGTATCGAAACACTTTGCCGTCTTTGATAAACTCATTGTTCTCGTAGTCAACATAAAACCTTTTAGTTCCGCTCTAGAATAATTTGAGTAATAATTATTTTTTTCTACACAAATTTGAAATTGTTGAAAACCTACAGTATTTTTCTCCACATTTGACAGAATCCATGTAAATGCGTAAAGTTATTAAAATAATTCGAAAGGCAAAACTTATACTTTCCATCGATAATGGGTAGAAACGTAAAATTTTATTTGATTTTCCTAACGTATGTTCATCAAATTTGAAAACAGTTTCGGAAAATATATACTGAATATAAGTGTTAGCCCCCTTGGCCACATAATAATATGTAAGTAACAAATACTGTTGAAAAATACACGATTAAATGTTTTAATAAAATTATTAAATTTAAATACAAATGAAGACTCTGTAGGTGTCTAAAATTTTATTTTTTTTTCTATTTAAGAACTTTTGTTAAAAACAATTTAGCTCAATAATTGCAATAATATGCATGAAATATTCATAATACAGATTTAAAAATACAGATAAGTAAAAAAATAATGATATATTACGACAATTAATAGTATTGTAATATAGTTAATGAGGTAATAGATAATGGCTTATGGAATAAGTTGTTTGTTTAAAACAGCTGTAAGGAGCGTGATTAGAGGATTAATTAATGAGAAAAGTACAGAGATAAATTTAGGCAACGACGTATCGCTAGTGTAGCTATTAGGTAATGGGATAGTATTGGAATCGGCAACGGAGGCGAAAGAAACTTTGGGAACGTGAGAAGGGGGAGTTTTAGGATAATGAGACGAGAGTACAGTATTCGGATTTCGCTGTTTTGAATGAGACGTTTTGCTGCGTTTGAGAAGTGCTTTAAATGATGGGCAAATTCTGTAATTGGAGGTATGATCGCCCTTGCAGAGAGCGCATTTGGCTGGACTGTTTTTGTCCTTAGTGCAAACGTCTGTGGAGTGATCGTTCTCACCCTTTATACAGTGAAGAGGATGATGGCAATAGTTTGCTGTGTGACCGTAATTCTGGCAGTTTCTACACTGGGATGGAACGCTATTGGTCTTATAGGGTAGTCCGACTTTGATTTTGGTATGCAAAACTAAGGACAGATTTAGAATATCTTTGTTGTTGGTGTTGGGATTTAGTTCCACGAGAAACAGCTGGCACGGGTTGTCGTTTTTGATGACGTTTGTGACACGTCTGGTGTGGTGACCCAATTCTGAGAGTGCGTCAGATATATCTGAGATGTGTGTTGTGTAGTACAAATTTCTTATTATGATCTTATATGGTCGATATATTGGGGGCGTGAAGGTGTGAAAACGGGCATCAGTTTTCATTTGATGCTTAACTGTTGCATTAAACATAAGGAGTCCATGAGGGCGAATGATTAAAAATGAGGACGTAGACTTATAAGTAAACCCGTCAGGGCCAGTGATTTGTATTAATGCATTTTTAAAAACGGAGTAGTTGGTTATATTTTTAACATATATTGGCGGAGCCCTGAGGTTGTCCTGTTGAATATTAGTAATAATAGAATCGTCAATTATGTTTGAAATAACACAAGAGGTGTCGAGATTGATTTCGTTATCCTCTTCATTCACAAAGACAGCAAATTTATTTGGCGAGACCAAAGATCTGGATTTTTTATGTTCTGCTAGGATTGGTGAATTTGGAGATGATAGCAGCGAACGTTTGGGTTTGAACATTTTCGGAAAGGTAAAATGAATGAAAGCGCGAATAACGGAGAGGAAACAGTAATAAATTACATATTAATTAATTAATAACGTGATAACAGAGCGAACAATCGCACAATGTGCGACCGCGTTGCAGGTCAACAACGAACTGGTGTCTAAAATTCCACGTTTCTAAACAGTACGCATACAAATTAAAAATAATTTTACATTTTGTATAACTTAAATGTTTAGAAGCTTAAATTAATGAGCGACTTTGTAAGTTGAGTATTTATATTATTTCGGTACTTTTTTTTTTACATTGGTTTCTATGAATTGATATTAATTAGGTACTTATATTTTGCAATTTTCTAATGCTGATAAGTATGAATATAATTTAATATGATTAATAAAATTATGATCGTTGTTATAAATACTAACAATGCCGTACTTCCAAATTTTTTGTGGGGACGGGTTAAACATTTTTCTAAAAAAAAAAATATAGTTATACAGTACTATAAAAAATATATTTAAGATATAAATTAGTAATTATATTATTAAATTATTATAATAAATACAAACTAAGATTTGTTTAGAACATATTGAACAACCAAATCTTTTGAACTTTTTTTTTTCTACTGAGGGATCGAGATCAGAAACTCTCCTGAAAATACATCAAAATACATCAAAATACATCAAATACATCACTGTATGCTGCAAACAAACGGATAGATACAAAAGGGTAACAGTGTTCAAAACTTATGTTTGAACCTAGAAATAACATAGTTATTTAAATCATTCGATCCTAGTTGGATGAAATAACATATATATAGAGACTGCGTATAGTCAAGTCAAAGTATAGGTATTTTTTTTAATTCTTTACTTTTTCTTATAAACACATTTACATCACAGTATAAGACGATAGTTTTTACCTATTATATAAATATGTATCAGAATAATATTATTATGTATTATATTTAGTGATATAAAATTAAAAAATCTTAAGTATTCGTATTATATAAGTAAAAAGGGTGAGTGGGTTTAATTCCTATACTTCCCCAATTGTTTTTTTTCCATGAGGAATAAGATTAGCAACAAAATAAATATCCGAATATAAAATAAAAAAAATGCAATATAAGAATGCTGCAATATCTTTCAGAAGTGTAACGGCTTTTTAAAGTTTATTTCCATGCAATAAAACGAAAAATATATGTACAAAATGTAAAAATTATAACCGTTTCTGATAAACATGATTATCAGAAATTTCAACATTCGTTAATATTGTTTATAGCTCTAACGTTTATATTATAGATAGTACACTCATATATACAAATGATTTAATAAGTTTACACATTATACGATTGCGAACGATGTACGATTAATTATTGCGTACGATTTTTCTACGTGTCACTTAAAACATTAAGATTGTGTCCGAAAATGAATGCACGTAGCCAACGTATTTTGCAATAAAAATATTATTATACTATATTTGTTAACATGTTTATTTTACCAATATATTTATAAACCGGATAGTAGGATGATGGAAAGGGGGCTTCTGGGCCATCTCCCCCTTAAATTTTACATGTTAAAGCATAGCACATTATTATAAGCAACAACAATACACGTTTGGGAGGTGATCACTATCAAATCTATGATTTACCCCTTAAAATGCAACACTCAACACCAATATTTTCAATGGATATCCGCTTATTAACATACGCAATCGTAACGCATCCTACGTATTAACCTAAAAATGGAGAAGTCGTTTTACGCCGTATACCCTGCTTAAACATTCCACCACAACATTGATTATATAAGTATACAATAACAAATGTTAACATTTAATAGTAAAATAAAATGTCTACAACATGTTCGTAAATGGTGTCTTGAATATCTTGATAATGTCATTGAAAATTGTACACCAGAAGCATTATTTTATAAAATAAGTCAAATAATAAAATTGTAATTACACATATTTTGATTGTATGGATAAATTTGCTGATGGCAGGTTTCCTACGTATATAATAGCATATTGTAACTGAGATTTCCATAATTTATCTTGTTTTTTTTACTTTATTTTCTGATATTAAAAGTCATACAAATTATTTATAACTATGTTAAAAAGTACTAAAACAATCAATATTATTTTGTATAGTTATAACGATCGATGCACCTCAAGTGAAGGAACCCACGAGTAAAACTCACGACATATAACCACCACGACCAATGCATAGAGACTAAGCATCTAGTGGGATTGAAGTACAGTCATTGCTAAGACCATGTAAATATGTTTTATATGTGCCGCCGTACGTAGGTGAACCCATAAGAACCGTAGAAGAAGCAATTATTCAATGTTTATTGCAGCGAAAAAGCAGAGTTTTATTCGGGAAGTTTGAGATCTATGAATAAATGGTGGGGGCACCGTAAACACTGTTGTGACCAGATTATTTTAACTTACGTGATTGTCATAGTCAGTGACCTTAAAATGTACGTAATAACATATAGAGATTTATAATTTATTATATGGTCAATATTCAACTTTATCCATGAGATTATTTCCATTTTTGTCGGTTTATACAACAATTATTTCAGTACATAAAATATTCTGTCAATGCAAAAATAAATTTAATTTGTATTACATTTCTAAAATTTTTCATATTTTTATTAACCAACAACCTTTATTTTTTAGTATAAAAGAGATGAAAAAGAGTTCTAAAATTTGAATTTGATTAAAATTTGGCGTTAAAATTTATATTCGAATTTTCATAACAATTATTCATACTTCATATTTGGTAAAGTTTCAAGTATTTTGTTTAGTTATACAAATTATCGAAATGATTGAAAAATGCTACATTTTAGGATAATATCATCTCCAATAAAAAATAACTTAAAAAAACCATTATTAAGAATTTACACAGCATTGTTTTACAAGCAATTAAGTTAACCGGCCAAAGAGAATTTGATAAATAATTATTGATAATTATATAATTATATTTAAGTTACACCAGTGCACGTCATTCACTGGCGTAACACATGCTTCCGTAGCGTTGTCGATTTATGGAACGTTTTACCCGTAGTAAACATTAGAATGTCACGTCATCTGATCAGTAAATTCTATGAAGCTATATGCATTGACGAAGGTCATAAATAATACATACTTTTATGGTCTCGGCATCATTTTGTTGACTTTCTTTCACGTTCAAAATGCATACAATATAAAATATAGCACCTACTACCAGTACACCTAGTAGAATTACACCGTAGTGCTTCTTGAAGAAATATTTAATCCAATTTTCATCCACATTTTTTTTTTTAACAATGAACTGAAAAAAAATACATATTTAACTTTTATAGAACCATATACTATTACGGTTTAAATAATTCATTGTAAATTCTTGTTTCTATTATGGATATCATGGGTAATAATTACATATATTAATACTTAATTTTTCCATTAGTTTATTAAATTATTTATCAAGGACAATAGTATAATGTATCATATTAAACAAATCATAATGTGACAATACTTAATTATAGCTACGATTGTAATTTTAGACGTTTACCCGTTGCAAAAAAAAAATTGTTTTACTCACTCGTTTTCGCTATATTGAGTTGTGAAAATCATTTTAAGTCGTCCGCGTGTTAATATTGGTTTTTACAAATAAAAAATTAAAATAATCAACTAACGCTCGAAGTATATACTACGTTCAACAATTATAAAATTGAAAATTGACAAATGTTATAAAACAAATATTAACTTGATATGCATTGTCTTTAGTGTAACTTTAACATTCTGAAAGGAAATATTGTTGTTTGACTCCATATGTATTCCATCTAAAGCGGTGGCGTTGCGAAACGATCTGTTTAATAATTCTGTAATCAGAAATGCATATAATATTACATTTTACAATTTTAATAATATAAGGATGGAATACATCAGACGAAAAACGATAAGGAATAAGATATTATGGTGTTGGTGGTACAAAATCAGTCAAATAACATTTTTACATACCTAGTATATTTCTATAACCGCGTAAAGTGATTGCTTACATTTCGTTTAACTTTAGATCCATCTGTTGCATTCGCCTACACTATCGATAAGAACGAGTAAAGTAGCTGTTCAGTTTAATGTCAATGTTTTTTTTATTTTTATTTTTCATATCTAATCGGTTATGCGTAGTATCACGGTTGAGCGAGTTTAATCAATGTTTTTAACTCCCGCCAAGTAAGAGTTAATATTGAAAAATGTTGGTTAAGTTAAGAGTTACCGGTTTATTAGAAACGTTAAAGGTTTAACAGACGTAATATAATACAATACGACACAACAACATGGCGTGAGTCTTAATACTTAAAGCAAACATATTGTATTGCATCAGGAGAACGCCGCACCGAAAGTGTAACGAACACAACGACCGAGAGAATGTTCCGCGCGTCGTTGGGTATTATCACGCATGCGTTCAAGTCACGCCCAGTACCGCGTGATCGTGGGCAACCGGTCAGAAAAATAATCCCAACAGGGGGCCAGTTCTTGAAATCATGCGACTAATTCTCGCATGCGATAAAAGTCATAGATTTTATCGAAGGTGACTTATTCTTATAGCACGCGACATAAAATCGGTATTCTTGACAGGGGCGTATTTAGGGTTGTAAAACAGGGGGGGCTAAATCCCTATGAAAATTACAAACAAAATTCTTACTTTAAGTTATTACCTATATTTGTTTTATATTATTATTTGTTTATTTATAATTAAAGTAACATTATTTAATTAAGTCCTTTTTGTTTATTCCATTAAACATAATTTATTAAAAATGACAAATTTGAATACAACATAGCAATTTACAATGAATATATAAATGTTATTATATTATCTTATAAAACAATTTCTCAAATAGATAAATGTACAATAGTAATATTTTGTCATTAGATTTAAAATGTAGTCATTGTAGTCATATAAATTACATTACATAACTAATATTACAATTTTAATTTTCTTGGCTTTTTGGCAAACTCATTGAGAATTTTTTCTTTGTTTAAGTTCTGTTAAGTGTTCGTTATTTAATATGATATAATAGTTCTTCTTATCATTTATCATTGTTATCACCATGATCAATAGCGAGTTTTCGCGCTTAACTAAATATTATATAATAGATAAGAGATATAGAACTTTTCGGTAGCAGTGGAAGCTGGTGATAAAAATCACGGCCAGACACTGAGATAGATAAAATATTTTATCTATCTTAATGCCACCAACTAAGATTTCTTGAAATATTATTGTATTGGCTACAACTGGAGTTATTACACTAGTTAAGATTTACAGAATATAAATACATATTTTGGTATAACTAAAATTGATTGGGAGGGCTATTCTGGTAACTTGGGGGGCTAAGCCCCCCCTAGCCCCCCCTTAAATACGCCCCTGATTCTTGAACAGAAATCGATAAGATTTTATCACTTGTCGCATGCGATAAAGTAATCGAATGAACCACTGTGGTAGCAACAGAAAATCTAGATTCTAACCTCAAACAAGTTCAAAAATAATAAATTTTATCTTTTATCACGGACATTATTTACTTTGACATTCCTCAGTATTGAATTATATTCATTACCTACATTTATTATGACGTCTAAATCAACAATCATTGTCGCAAGGGATATCCAGAATCACCTGATTTTTTTTAAACAAATAAATCATTAATTAGAACACCAGTGTTGTAAAAAATACTTTCTATTATATTTGAATATAAGCAAAATACTTTAAAAATGTACTTTAGAACATATTATTTATTCATATTTTAAATAAGATGTTAAGGGAAGATTATTTTACCTAATAAATAAAAGTTGTCATAATTGTGTCTGTATAGTTCCTGAAGTACTGGTAAGACCAAACTATTGTTCCATACATGTGTGTCATGGGTACTGCCAGGAAAACGTGCATTAACATTCAAAATTTTTAATTTTGAATCACAAATCTAAATTTTAGGTAAATTAAAATTATTATTTATTTAAATAAGTAACACAAATATAATAAAAAGTACAAAATAAGGTTTGAAAAATTACCAATTGAACGTTTATGGAATGATATCCTTTACGGTTTACATAGATATATTCAGGGTTTTGATTTTCATTTAAATTTAGATTAGTCGAATTAGATACAATTGCCACATGTGTGCAATCAATACAACCTATAACTCCTGGAAATCCTGTTTCTTTGTAGAACCTTTATTATTGAACAATGAAAATATTACCTATTACAAAATAAATAAATTTTTTTAAATTAATTAAATAAATTACTCATTGCGGATTTCTGTGAGCTCATTCAGGTTTTTTGGAAACTTAACCCATTCGTTGAATATCTCTGGATGGTTAATTGCTTCAACAACCTCGCTAATACAACGTGATACAGTTGGTTGTGATAAAGCTGCAAACCGACTATTTCCAATTGGAGACTGATATGAGCCAGTAGCCAAAAAGTTTAATGTAACTAAACCTAAATAAATATATAAAATAAATAACTATGTTTAGGTATCAACACCAAGGCCGTATCTGAGAGGGAGTCCATGGGGTCCGGACACCCCCAAAATTTCCTAAATAGTTTACAAATGTTTAAAATAACTATTGATTTATAATACCAACATAAAAATGATACATTTTGGACCCCCCCCCAAAATTTTTTTTCTGGATACGGCCTTGATCAACACTATAATTATTTACAGGGTACAAAGTTATGAAATATAATATCAATTTGTAATATAATCACTTACTTTTGTATTCAAGTCGATTGCAGAAGAACGGCTTTTTGCAACTATACGCGTTTCTAAAAGTTTAATTAAATTTCTAACTAGATTTTTAGAAAGCCTGAAATTTTTTATAAATAATCAATCGGTTAAAAGGAATGGATCCGAAATCGTCTCATTTTTTCTCGTTTGTCGTACGATTAATAAGTGTTCATGATCAACATTATTTTATAATCAACACATAGGACATAGGTACCGAACAATCATAACACTCATAAACGACATCAGAAAATGATTATCAATTATTTCAAATTATACAACTGTTATCACACATTATCATGCGACTAAAGTTTGTCACTGACTTATACCCAGTAGACAAACAGTCGAATGTTTTTCGTTTGACTAAAGTCATATATCTTTTCAAGAATACCAAATATTTATTTTCATGCGACAAAAATTTTATCGCATGCGACAAAGTTTGTCACGATTTCAAGAATTGGCCCGCAGGAGCTTGCGTTTTATCACTTCACAGACGGCCGTGGTCGACAAAAACGTTTGAGATTATACCGTCGAAATAACGGACCGACATGCACACACGGGACTGGAAACGACAAGGCCGGAGGACGGTTTGCCGATGAAACGTTGTAGAACGTGCACAGAAATCTGTTTTCCTGTTGGTAATACTAGCGCTGGCTCGGCGGATACCAACGGAACTAGTTCGCCCACGGCATCGTCGTCCAGTGCCGGGAGTACCCGCTGAGACGGCGTGCCGTAACGCTAAAATGGAAAACAACCACTTGCGCTCCGATTTCAATTCTCTAGCTCCTAGATGTACAATTTATATCATATAGTTTTAACATTATAATCCTAAATCGTTCGAAAACGTGTTTAAAAAACTTGAACATGTTTTAAACTACGTTGACGATGTTTCAAGCAGTTTTTGAACAGTCTTAAACATTTTGATTTAAAAGCTCCGTCGTTAACATAACGACTCTACGCAAGAAGTAATACGGACAAAATATTATGTAACAAAACTTTTGACGATACACTACAGACTCGTTTGAATTAATTGTACCGCCACTACAGTTTTGATTTTAATTTGAAATGAGCAATGAGTAATATTCATATTGTGAATTTAATTGTTATGAATTATGATCGGGGTGCGTACATTTTTACATTGAAATCCGTATGTTTAAGAGTACAGCAATTCATTCAAATAAGCACTAAAAAGTTAAGAAATATGCATTTATACGCAAAAAAATCTAAAAAATATTTATGCGAAATGAAAAAAAAAAATATTAGCAAATGTTGAAGTAATAAGAAATATCTAACCATATGACAAAATGGGCTGTTGCCCTGCACACATATACACATAAAAAAAATTAATATATATGTATATATACACATAAATTAGAGGTCGTAGTTGTGAACAGGTATTAATTTACAGGAATACACGGGCACACGGACAAAAAACTTATTAAAGCCTGTTGCGCCGCCAGCACTTGCGTTAGCAGTTTACTGGACGACTCGCGCGTGTGTGGGATGGTAATGACAATGGTAAAAAACAAACAAAAAAAATGAACAGTGCATAAACGTCGAAGACGTCTCTCCAGACGATTGCGCTGGTCACAACCGACGACGAGATCCCGGCTGGAAAGGCGACAGCTCTTGCACAAAACGTATATATAAAAAAAATCACTCGCTCGGATAAAGCCGAAGTGTAGTGGACGTGTCAGGCCCCAACTATCTTGGGACTTACAACACTGGTCACAAGACCACCACAAAATAACTTATAATATTTATAACACACGCGGACTATATACGCGAGAAGGCAGCACAATGACTCCACAAGATGCGTTGTCCGCACACGCGGTTTTCGCAGCACCAGCGTGAGACGGCGAACGGACGCAAACGATGCGTTAGGCTCGACCGCCTGGAAAAGACAGCGTAACAACAAAAAGGTGCCGGCGGTGAGCAGCCCAACGGCCAGACAACCCGGTGCCGAACGGCAGAGGAGGGGGGAAGCAGCTTGACGGAGCTTATCGCCCGACACGGCGCTGGGACAAAAAATACGTCGCGACCGTGCTTGAACAAAGCCCATGTATTTAATACCCGTTTATATTGCATACTTATTAAAAATTCATATATACTTCAAATATTTATATTTATAATATTATAATATTATGTATATCCGTACATAACAAAAATTACACAAGCACACATTTATTTACTTATTATAACTTATTAATATTTAGATAAATGTACTGTATAAATAATGATATATAATATTTATATACTTAGAGGTAGTGAACACAATATACTTGTAAATATGTTCTGTTCTGTTAAGTTCAAAAATTTGGACAATCATAAATCAGAACTGCAAAGTAGTGAAGTACACTACTGTATTTAAATAAGTGAGCAATATAAATTTTATATTAAAGTATTTACATAATCATAAAGTCGTTTATATACTTTAAATATCTAAATAAATAAATAAATAAATAAATAAATAAATAAAAAGCAAAAAAGAAAGTGACATTGATTATATTTTTTCGGGTATAGCCCATTCGGCTCCCGATTTTCATAAACGGCTCCCGTTTTCAAAAAGGTCAATTTCCAAACGGCTCCCGTCGAAAAAGGTTTTACCAACAGGTCATTTCCCAAACGGCTCCCGTCGAAAAAAGTTTTACTATTAGGTAAATTCTCAAACGGCTCCGGTTTTTTACAACACAAATTCCTTCCCACTTCATCCGTACTTAGGACTGTCTCAAAAGAGGTGTGATTAAAAATGTGTTGTTGTTTTTAAAGGCTAAATTGTAAAAATTATATTCTGTGAATTAGATGTAAAAAAGTTTTAAAAAATAGACAAAAATCGTAAAAAAATGTATGTATAAAAAGATAAAAAAAAAATTATATAATTGGTAAGTTTTTGATGCACAATTTTATTCACATATATATTTATTTTATTCGACATTATTGTCGAGATTTCCAATTAGCTATGAACACATGCTATAGAATAGATATCGATGATATACGAGTCATATATACACGACGAAATAATACACACAAGTTTTGGCGATTATGATACTCGCTGAGTACGAGTATACGTATACGTATAATATTATATATAATTCTTCGGTTAGGTTATTGACCTGTTGGTAAAATCTTTTTCGACGGGAACCATTTGGGTATTGACCTGTTCGTAAAACCTTTTTTGACGGGAGCCGTTTGGGAAGCGACGATTTTTTCGTTTTGATATCAAAATAGAGGAATCATAATAGAAACATAATCCACGTTATCAGAATCAACCGCAGCGTTTAAACGCAACATACACTCGTTTTCTCTGTATGCGTCTTGACGCAGTCATTTTCGTTTTTTCGATCAAATTGCGTTTACTGAAATTCTGTCATAGTGCTTGCAACCTCCATCTAGTACACACGTAAGTTTTTCAATTTATTTTCCAAAAATCTTCATCGTGATAGACGTGTACAACGACAATTAATTTTGAATAATAATATTATTATTTGCGAGATGCTCAGAGAAGAAGTAGAATTTGAAGAAAAATTACTACAAATGATTTCCAAACAGAGAAATGCATTCAACAGTCTAGTATCTACTAGGAAAACAGAAGGATTTTTTAATCAATTAACTGAAGGGCATTTTATGGTATGCGGACACAGGACGTCTGAACGTAGCACTAGTCCGGACTAAGAGTGCGGTCGAACGCACTGCGTCGTTTACCGACGCGTTGCGTTGAACGCAAGTAGAAAAACGATCACATATAAAATGCATGTACCTAGTGACAATGCGTTTGGATGCTGCAGGGAAAACGTACCTTTACGCTATGTCCTAAATGAATCCGTGTGTTGTATGCTTGCGTGTATTGCGGGCGATGCGTGCACGCAAATAAAACCAACTGCAACAAAGTACGGACATGTCCTAACTGGCCGTAATATGGGTGCGATGCGTATTAACGCACCGCACAAAATAGAACATGCTCTATTTTTCAACGCAACGTTCTGCGGGCAAGACAATTTTGTTACGTAAATTTAAATAAATATTCTTGTATTCACATAAAATTTGTAATTTTTGCGTTTAAAAAATGGATCTTCTTATTTCTGGAGTACAAATAAGAGCGGTACTTAGGAATAAATGAGATCCAAAATGTACTTATTGTCATTCGCGTGTAAGAATAAAATAAATTATCATCTGATTATAAAAATGATGAAATTCGCCAGATTCAAACCCATCTTTATAAATTTGATGTACCAAATTTCATTTGCGCTTTTTTTTAAAAATAATCAATTTATGCACTAAACTTTAGGATAATAACATTTTACGTTGCCTGCAACTTCACAACCTCTTGTACATTGCACGTCTGAATTCATCGACGTCAATTTTGCCAACAAAATGTTGCATTGCGGGCGAACGTATAAACGCAACGCACGGCTTCAGTTAGGACATAGCGTTACACGTAACTTTTTGTGTCGTCGCATATCGGTATGAACCGCTAGAATTCCTCTGTTATATATTTACATTTTCTCCCATTATTTACTCCGTGTCTTATTGGGCCCGCCTATTCCTTACTTATGATGATAGAACAAAAATCATAATATTTATAAAAATGAAAGTTGTTTGTTATAAGAAAATGTGAATCAGACCACTCAGAAGAAAAACAAGTTTTTACAGATGCTTATAAAATATTATTTGATTGAGTTGAACGTACTTTCTGAATGAGTGGCTAGGAAAAAAAAACCTTGAAAATAAACTTTTCAGTATTATATGAGTATTTGTTATTTGATACTTCTATGATTTTTTTAAAAAAAAAAAAGATTTAGCTCTAATGTGCAATATAATACAAATGTTGCGTAAAAATCATATATGTATAAGAAAAAATGAATTTATTTTTTCAGAAATCAATAGTAAAATGAATAATTCTGCTATAAGTCTATTTAAAATAAAACAACACTTACTAATAAAACAACGATAAAATAAACATATGATGAAAACAGTGTAAGTATTGACGTTTATCTAATTTAAAAAATGCATACTTAATATGTAAAATGAATCTAAAAAATTTAAATTTATAGAAAGTCGGTTGAACATTGATTGCGAGACGGTTGCTCGGATTTTAGATCTAAATGTATCACTAAAATCTCAACCATTGATACATAATTAAGTT
The DNA here is from genome assembly GCA_034509805.1 of Sipha maydis. Classification (NCBI taxonomy): domain Eukaryota; kingdom Metazoa; phylum Arthropoda; class Insecta; order Hemiptera; family Aphididae; genus Sipha; species Sipha maydis. The sequence continues at coordinate 164,005 of JASXSY010001499.1, forward strand.
AAATAAACTAAGATTTAAGAATAAAATGTTTCTTTACGTTTAATATAAAAACGCCATTTTACTCAAATAAAATATTAGCACTTAAATTTATTAAAATAAGCGTTTTAAAAAGCACTAAAAAATATCATTATAAGCATTCAAATAAGCATTTAAAAAACTTAAATTTAAGCAAAAATATTTAATTAAAAAAAAAAAAAGAACCGGATGGGCCTCGCTCTGCTGTACACTTGGGGGTGAAGTGCGACTCTTCATAGGATAGGTCATTATAATGGATTTGTTAAATTTGAATTCAATGATAGGTATCATTGTATACGAAAAACGATTCTGAACGGAGATGATATGTTTGTCTAGAATATAATACAATGTTATTTATAAATATTGTAATAAGTATATTTTATTTTGAAACGAAAAATTTAGAAAAATCGAAAACTTAAATTGTCTATAAATAAGTCAAAATATGTCGAAATACTTTGAAAACTTAACCATGTATGTAGAACGTCAATATAAAGATTTGGTGAAAATTTCAAGTTGTTGCGATTTTTGGTTTTTGAGTTAGAGCATTTTAAAAAAATGTAATTTGTAAAAACGTGATTTTGCGTAAAATTTCCCGTTTTTTCGTAATTTTTTTATCGTTTTCTTCGATTTTTTTTAAAAATTATTGAAAAGTTGGATTTTAGACTAGCCAAAGTACCATCTACATTTGATTTTTAAAATTAATTACAATAACAAACATCAAAGTAAAATATTTAAGTAAATATTTATTTTAGTAAAACTAAAACATTTCTTTTTAACTTTCATTGTTTTATAGTAAAATAATATTAGTTTTAATTTGCATGATTTTATATAAAACTGTCAATCCAAGCAAGGATCACTATCTAATATGACTGTATGATCTTCTGGTGTTCTTTCGAGTTCTGCCACCATTGCAGTGTTCAATCCAGGAATTAAGAATGATGCTGTCACATAAAGTGTAATTCGAGGACTGACTTCTGACTTAATTTTTTTGCTCTTTTTATTCGTTTCCTTGATTTACTTTCAGGTTTAATGTGCTTAAAGTATAAAATATCAAAGCACATAATACCAGTATGCTAAATATTATTTTAATGAAAAGCTATTTGGAAGAACTTTGGATCCATTTATCACTTGGTTTATTTTTTTCTAATAATGGACTGAAAAGAGACAAACAGATATAATTAATTTTTGTAATATTTTTATTAAACTAACACGAAATAAAATAATGTTAAACATTTAAGATATTAGGTAAAATGAGATCGGTGTTAACCAATGTTATTAAGAATAATTTGAATAAATAACTTTCAAATAGTTACTTTGTCTAGCGATTAGATACGAGGGATCAGTACCGTAGCAAGATATGATGATACATCAGTATTTAAATTATAATTAATATATCTCTGCAAGTAATGGTAATAACATTTTTCTTTTAAATTTAATAAAATATGGACCTACAAGATTGCTACAAGTCTGTCTTTTGATGCCTGTTCCTTGTAAAAATAATTCCATTTCTTTATACCACTTTATTTGTGAAATGTATAACATACATAGCCTGAACTTGCACCTGATCTTATGGATGCTTCTATTTTTTTTTGATTCTTGCAGATACATTGAATGTAAATTTTTTATTTTAGTTTTCAGTTCCGTAATTCCGAAATCATGTATATTCATAACATGTGTAATTTAACTCTATGTACTACCACGGATCTGCTCATTTTCATACAAACTAAAAATGAACATTCTAAAGGTATTCGTGTTATCGATATTATTCTATAAACATAAAGCTCATATTTCATTCAATTTATGGCTCATATTTAATTATTAATTTCCAATACAAAATATATTAAATAATGCCATGACAAAAAAAAAAAAAAAAAATAAATAAATAAATAAAAATATAGAAAATATTAAATTGTTAAGTGATAACGTATTAATGGCCTTAAAATTATTGATAGCCAGTAGTATCTACTTTGGTTTATTTAATAAGCAAGTGGTAGTGTGAATGTCCATTTGGTGAAAAAAATAGAGTTGTATTTTAGTCGCTCGACTAGAACGTTTGCTAAAATCAATACTAAATATTATGCTCACATCTTTCAATAAAAATTAATAACTTGCTTGAGTTATTCAAAAAAATACTATCCTAGTGTAAACCCGGCTTTAATATAGCGTAGATTCTATACAGTGCCCAAAACCGATTTTACATACTCTACACTGTAAAGTTGTTCATTATTAGGACAACTAATCAGAATACTGGTATACAAGATTTACAAGATTGTTTCACTTAAGCTTTTTAACTTAATATATAGCTTTAATTTAAAAAGCATCCCTTTTAATTTTAAAAGGAAAAGAAATTATTTTTTTATTTGACATAATTTTTTTGTTTCTTTGAGCCCATTTATGACAGTGAAATATAAGATTTGAAATTAACGAGTAAAATGTAAATATGATATTAGAATAATAATATTTATAAATATTATGTTAGTGTAACTTAAACATTTTACAAAATATTTGTGAAATATTACATGGCTACAGTTACTGTATATTACAGTAACTCCTGCTTATCGTAGAAGGCGATTAAGAGTAGGTAGTGGAGGGCAGCAGTAACCGCTACTATCTACCATTGGCGAGTTTTGCAGCAGAACTAACAGCAATGGAAGGATTTGACGGAGGCGGTGTGGGAAATTCCAAATACTGGCCTGTCAACTGCAATGTAGAAGGAGAAGGATACCACCACATTATATTTCCTAGTAAGCAGTATGAACCGAAGTTATGAAAAGATGGAAGTTACTAGACCAGATATATTCTTAAATATCAGTTGTCTCGGCAGGGGAAGAAGCAAGGCTTTTTAGGTCATTAGCAAGCGAAAACCTCGGCAAAACTTTGGGACGTGGAAGTGAGGACTATGTTAAATACTGGAAATCTGGAAAATATTAAAGTTGAAATGACAAGGTTAGACGTAGATATATTGGGTGTCAGTGAAACACGATGGGCAGGAAACGGAGATTTCTGGTCCAATGATAACCGTGTTATTTAATCTGGAGATGAAAGAACAGGAAGAGCCGGAGTTGGAGTTATAATAAACAATAAATGGGGTCAAAAATTGATAAATAAGATAGCGTACAATGACAGACTTCTAATGGTGAAATTTAAAGCTGAACCTTAAACCTCGCTGCGTGAGAAAATCACATGTTTGTGATTGTATATTAAAAAAAGTGTAAAAAATAATATTAGCGACATGAAATTTGAACTCGTGATATATACTGTATCGAGATAGACAGTGCTGACGCTAGGTTTTTCACTTCCTGTGCTAATTATAATATGCTGCCCTTAAATAATTTTTTTTTATAGTTTTCACAGGCAATCTAGTTTTTATTGCTGATAATTATCGTACATACGTTTTTGGGGAGCTTTATAGTGATTTGATTTTTTACTCTATTTTGGTCCTAAAATATATGATTATATTAATATTAATGATATATTTGTTTAATATTAGTATAGAACAAGTAAATTAGTATAATTTATTTATTTATTTATTTATTTATTTTTTTTAATTTGCTTTTTATTAAATAATAATTATAGCAAAGCGATTACAATGTCAAAAAAAAAAAACAAAAATAATATTTACAAACAATATGAATTAAATGAGAAAGCCAGCGGTATGAATGAATTGGATAAGAGAACGGATGATTGGGATGAAGCGAGAGTTGAGAAGAAGATTAGAATCGGGAGATATATAGCCAAATGAAGAAAGAAAGGAGAAAAGGAGTTGTCTACTAGTTATGAGAGAAGGGCAATTGAAAAGGATGTGATCAAAATCGCATATCGATTCATCGTGTTGTAGTGTACAGAGATGGGTAGAGTTTAGATTAAGTTTAAAAGAATGGTGAGGAAGTAAGTTATGACCAATTCGAAGACGAGTGTAGGATACAATTAGGTGCCTAGAAATCTCGAGGTCTTTAAACCATGGATGTTTGGGAATAGAGGGAACTATGTGTCTATGCCATGTAGCATAGTTAGGTGGTAGAGAGTCCCATTTAGTTTGCCAGGCATTGCGCAATAGTCTGCGGTGAATCGGAAGAAAGTCTGAAGCAGGAGTTTTGAAAGAAGAAAAATAGATGAGAGATTTTGTTGAAAATGCTAGGTGGTCGGCTCGTTTGTTATCGGCTATACCGACATGACTAGGGATCCAAAAAAACTTAACTGTTTTATCAGCAAGACTAAGACGATATACTAAGGATTGAATTATGAGAACAAGAGGAGACAGGGAAGATAAGAACGAATCAGAAGATATAGTAAGAAGGCATGATTGCGAGTCAGATAATATAAGAAAAGAACTGTATTCTAGTGTGAAAGTGAATTGCAGAGCGCTAATTATAGCATAACATTCAGCAGAGAATGATGATGTCAGGGGGTGCAGTTTGTCAGCAAAAGAAATATTGAGCGAGGGGATGAAGAAGGAAAAGCCGGCTGAGTTGGGAGACACCGAGCCATCAGTAAAAATTTGAACAGAGCTGGGAAAATTATATGAAATATATTCATTAAACAAAAAATCAACCAGGGTTTGAGGCAGACGCGGTAGTTCTTTTGGGGAATAGCCGAGGAAATTGGGAAAAACAGTTACTTCAGGAAAAAACATGAGTGCAGCGTAAGGCGTATCATAAATTTGTAGCCGAAGGCTAGGGTGATGGACAAGTGGCGAAAAAGCAGAGAATGAGAAGGCGACAGTGGCGAGGATGGGGTGTGTTTTAGCAACGTACGACCAAGAAGACTTAATGGAAACAAACATTTGGAAAAGCCACTGATTAGAAGAAGATATTGTTTTGAGTAAAAATTTACCAGCCAGGCATCGACTTCGAAGTTCGATAGGAGGGAAAACACATTCCACCTCTAAACTTGCTAAAGGAGAAGAGCTTAAGGCACCAACTGTGGTGAGGAGGCATGATAACAGAATGGAGTTAAGCTTTTTCCTATGTGAGAGAGAAGCGGATGAATAAAGAAACGAACCGTAATCAGCTTTGGACCTGATCACCGCGTTAAAAATTTTAAGAAGGCATGAAGGGTGCGAGCCCCAGTGAGTGCCAGTTGTAGCACGGAGAAAGTTAGACCATCGAGAGATTATGCCTTTTAAATATTGGAAGTGTGGAACCCATCTAAGCTTAGGATCAAATTTAAGGCCTAGGTAGGTGACAGTTGATGATGGCTGAATGACTTGATTATTGAGAATTATATTAGGATGTGCTAAAATTTGTCTACGAGAAAAAAATCATAAAGTGGCTTTTCTCAGGAGCAATGGTAAAGAACGCTGTAGTTAAGGATATGGAAAGTTGTTTTAGGCCATTGTTTAAAGTTAAGGCGGATAATTCGAGAGATTTATTGGAGGAAAATAATGCAATATCATCAGCATACAATAGGACCCGGAAGTCCGGTGAGTCTAAGGATAGACAGATTGGTGACATGTAAATGTTAAAAAGTAAAGGGCTGAGGCAACTACCTTGAGGAAGACCTCTGTATGTGGATCTATCTGAAATTATCCCCGAAGGCGAGGAAAATTTGAGAGATCGTTGGAAGAAGAGTGAGGAAATAAAATTGCAAACAAAATGAGGGATTTGTAGAGAAGCAAGGTAAGAGATGAGGTTCGGAATGTGTACGGAGTCGAAAGCGCCTTTAATATCTACAAAAGCAGCACATAGGTATTTTTTATTACAGAAAGCTTTATAAACTGGGCCAACAAGGGATGACAAGCACTCCATGGTACCCAGGCCGCGCCGGAAACCAAATAAGTTGTTTGGGATGAGGTTATTTTTTTCTAAAAACCAATTCAGACGAATTTTAATTATGTATTCTACAGTTTTACATAAAGCGAAGGATAAGGCGATTGGTCGAAATGCAGTAGGAGAAGTATTGGGTTTAGGGATGGGTATGACATGATATTGTTTCCAAGAGTGTGGGATTAGGCCTGAGATCCAGATGTCGTTGAGAATACGTAATAGATAATCGGATGCTTTGTTGGAGATGTTTTGGAGTAAGATTACAGAGATACCATCTAAGCCCGAAGCTATTGAGGATCGGGAAGAAATGGCTGAAGAGATTTCTTTAGAGCTGAAAGGTGCGGATAGCATATGTGAACTAGGATCGATGTTGCTAATGGTTGGAAGGGAAGCTGGGCATGATTCTTGTAAGGAGGGAACGTACGGAGGTGCAACTTTGTCGCAAAAAGTTGGAAACCATTCCTCGTTGTGGGAGGAATTGGTCCGGTTAACACACTTTTTGAATTTTTTTGCGGTGGTCCATAAGTGTTGGATTGGAGTTGAGTGGTTGAGGGTAGAACAGAAATTGTACCAGGAGTTTTTTTTTGCTAATTTAAGAAAACGTTTTGTCTTCGCGCTAATTTTTTGGTAGGAGAGAAAGTCATGTGGTGAACCTGAAGTTCTATACTGTTTAAAAGCAGCTGATCGTTGTTTTACTGCTTCAGAACATGTGGAGTTCCACCAGATGGGAGAGGTTGTTAGATATTTTGAGGAAATGCGTTTAGTTGGGATAGAAAGATTCGCAGCGGTATGCAATGTGTAAACAAAATTATCATAATTATCTAGTGGGGAGTTAGAAAAGACAAAAGAATTAATAAGTGAGTCAAGATGTGAGGAAAACAGAGACCAATCAGCCTTGGAGTAGTTTAGTTTTGGAGGTGAGGTTTAGTGATTAGAAACAGCTCGGGGAAGTGTTGAAGGAGCATGATGTTCGATTATCAATGGAAAGTGGTCACTGCCATGGGGCTCCTCGAGAGGGTGCCAGGAAAGTGACCAATATAGAGTATTGGTAGTGATGGATATGTCGACTGCGGTGTTGGTGAAAGGGGGACGATTAACGCGTGTGGCAGCCCCAGAATTAAGGCTATATAAATTTATGTTGCTAAAAGAGGTATAAATACTATCGCCACGATGGTTTAGGTTATTGTTATTGTCCCAGGTCGGATGATGGCCGTTAACATCACCACCTAGAATGGAATTAGCGCCAATAAGCTGAAAGATGCTATTAAGTAAAGCCGTAGAAGGGTTGGAAGAAGGAGGAATGTAGAGGGACCATAAAAACAGGGAGTTATTGGAATTAATGAATGCCTCAATACCGACTAGATCGATAGGTTGGCAAAGTAAATTATTCATAAGAAGATTATCAATTGGAAGCGTTTTGATATGGATGGATTGGTGGGCAGCAATAGCGACGCCACCATAGCCATCAATCCGATCTGATCGTACGAGATTGAAGTGTGGTAAAGAAAACTTTTGACCTGGTCGGAGCCAGGTTTCGGATAAAAGCGCAAACGAGCATTCTTCGGAGTGGAGAACCGAGGCGAGGTTCAAAGAACGTGATCGAATACTTCTCACATTCCATTGTAGTATTTTATAATTGTTAGATGAGTTGGTTGGAAGCCTAGGAGAGTTACCGCGATCGTTAGTACATATCATCATCATCAGAGCAGGGAGATAGAAATTTGAGAAGTGAAGACCCGATTAGAGATTTAAGAGAGGATGGGGAATTTATTTGGGAATCGACAGACTGTGATATCGCCGACGATATCTGTTCAGTAAAAGATTCAATAAAATTGGATTGTGAGTCATTAAGGTTATGTTGATCAACAAAGTTAAAGAAGCTGCCATTAGGGAAGTATGAAGGAGTATGCTGTGGCTGAGAGAGGGGGATTTGAGATAAGTTGAACTTGGATGTGCCAAAATGTTTTCTTTTTTTTTTTTAGATTGTACATTAGACGGAAGGGGGAATGATGAATGTGGGAGGTTGGAGCTGACTTCCTGTACAGAATTAGAATTAGAATTTAAAAAAGTGACTTTATTTTGATTGGAAACATCAGCGTAGGTTTGGCTCTTGTAGACTGTACCTGATCGTTTGATTTGGGCGGCTTCGACGTAGGATTTGTTCTCGACAGCCATAATTTTTTTGATTTCCTGTTGGGTGGACCATTCAGAACAGGAGCGGTCGGATGCAATATGATCTAATTTGCAATTAATGCATTGTGGTGAGGTAGTGAGACGTTTATCACAGGTTTCAATTCCGTGGTTGAAAGCGCCACAGTGACTACATCTTTGTTTACTACGGCAAAACTTTTGTATATGGCCAAAACGGAGGCAACGCATACACTGTACTGGTGATCGGATACTAGGAGAGACGGCATGTATGACTTTGAAAATGCTGAGGTTGTCAGGGAGTTTATGAGAGAGAAATTTAATTTCAACGAGTTTGGTTGGTACTAAACTGTTATCGCGTTTGATGTTGATACGGCAAAATTCTACGACTTCGTAACAGCACTCAAGACCTTCGCGGAAATCTTCATCAGATACGCACAGATCCAGACGTATAACCCCGAGACTAAAGATGAGTGAGCTTGGAATGGTGGCTGAGTAGTTGTTTTCTTGAAGCCAGGGGGAACAGAGACATGCGTTGGCGTTAATTATGGAATCGAAAGAAATTTTTACTCTATGTGAGCCAATGGGCATGACATTCGTGACGCCTTTAAAATTGGGTATAAAAAGTTTGCCTAGTTTGACGGGATGTAGATTTCCGATGTTTTGATTTTCAGTTGATGAAATGATTAAGAGGGCCGGTGTAATTGGGACCGAACGTAACTGGTTTGTTTGGTTGCATTTCGGAAGAGAATGAGGTGGCGCCTGAAGAGAAAATTGCTTCGGTAGCGAGATGTGTGTTAGGTGGACTATATGTAGCCCCTGATGTGAGTTTCATATCGATATCATTAATTAACGGTAATTGATTGATTGACAAAGGTGATAGTGGCGGTGACTTACCAGCGGACTGCTTTGATTTTTTTGGTTGTGATTGTTGTGTGATTGGAGATACAGCTTTGTTTTTCGTGGACGTAGATGTAGTTGCATTACGATCGGGGGAAGAGAGGGAAGCGTACCGATTGCGGCCCGGAGTCGGCTGCATCGTGGCTTACAAGCCTGTAATCGCCCGATGCAATGGAGCGCACTACAACGTTACGATAACGAATTAAAATAACTCGTGAATTTCGATAATGAATTTATGTAACAATAAACCAGATAAGCGAGCGAACTAAATAACGTACGTCTGTGCGTGTCGGCTAAATAATCGCAACTGTAGTATAATTTAAAATTCATAAAATATGTCGATATAAAGAACTATAATTATCTAGCAACTGGTTAAATTCATAAATATTTAACATAAACGCAAAACAGTATTTATTCTAATATAATCTATATAATAATTTAAGAAAATATAGATATTTTTTTATTCGAATAATTGTATAATGTATAATTTAATACTGATTACCTCTTAGAAGTTAAGACTTAGTTAAACCATTTACGTATATCAAAAACGATCGGGTACTTGAAAACTTTGGGTAATGGGTACCCTCTACCCGAAAACATTGACTACCTACCCACAAAATCGGGTATTACCCGGATAAACGGGTACCCGGATTTCTGGGTACCCGGGTATTACCCACATCAAATCAAGAGCACTACTTTCCACGACCACCATAGTTTAATATTAAATGTCATTGAATCTGAAAATTAGAAAATGAAAAAGTCTGAGACATAAATATTACAAATGTGCAAAAATAACAAAATTCAACGAGGTCATTAAATATACATATAACATACATATGTATGTTATTAAGTATATAGATTATATTAAAATAAATACTGTTTTGCGTTTATGTTAAATATTTATGAATTTAACCAGTTGCTAGATAATTATAGTTCTTTATATCGACATATTTTATGAATTTTAATTTATACTAATTAACTTGTTCTATACTAATATTAAACAAATATATCATTAATATTAATATAATCATATATTTTAGGACCAAAATAGAGTAAAAAATGTTTTTTAATTAGGTTATTTTTTTAAAATATTGATTGTTTAAATATGTACTTCATACAATGCTTGGAAACAATACGATCAAAGAAACATACTCTTTTGATTTCATTCAATTTTTAGAATCTTATCGTAGTTATTCTTCATGTAAACTTATTAGACTTTCGTTAACTTTTTTAAGAGAAAGTTGAACGATTTTTTAATGTTATTCTTTATTATATTTATATTTATTCTTAGATATAGAGGATTAAAATAATTTTTAGAACTAAAAGATATATTTATTCCTTGTAACACATAATACAACTCAAATAAAACAGATAAAAGATATCTGATTAAAAATAAAAAATAAATGAAGCAATTAAAAATTTTAAATGTACATTTTTAATCTTAACATTGGACAGTTGGACAGTGAAAATAGTACTAGAATATGAAACAGTTTATTTATTGAATATTTTATTTATATAAATACATTATAATTATAAATCACTATGATTAGTTGTTTCAACACAACAATTTTTTCGTAATTTTGGCAATACCAATCTAATAAAATGTTGAATGTTTGCCACTAAGCTAAAAATTGCATCAGATATTATATTATTCACATAACTTACACAATATAATTATACTGTTCAAAGACAATATTTTTAATGAATAAAAAAATAATAACAAAAGTGTATTGTGAAATACTTTAACGTTTTTAATTAAAATTTAATATGATTTTCAAATGTTAAATTTAAGACTTGAATTCCCATGCAATATTATTATAGCCAAAAATAAATAAACATTTTTATAAAAAATTCATAAAAAGTACGATCGTTAAAAAAGAAATTTTAACAAAATCAGGTATTTGAACGAGGTATAAGACAAATAAATTATTGGGTATTTTATAAATGCGATTATTAATCATAGAGATTTGAACCAATTTTTGATTACTTATATTTTTTTTTTTTAGAGACATTTTATGATTTTCTAAATATTCTAGTAATATTTATGATGTTTATAGTCAATAAAAATACGAATAAACTGTTTCTACTACTATATTATAAACTATATTAAGAAAGATTAACAGCTTCACTCAAAATTTTTGACAGACAATCGTTTTTTTTTTTTTTTGAGAGATATGGTACATTGGTTTTAAATTTAAAAGACCAATAATTAATATTAGTAACTAGCCAATTTAAAACTTTAATAAACTCTCGTGTTTTGAAATACTACCTAGTGTGGATTCAATTTAATACCAACAACTCTAACTTTGTTATATACTGACAACTCACGGACAGTGACAAAGATAATATATATAGTATTTTAAACTTATGTTTGAATACTTAAAACATTATGTTTGACATCGAATTAATATTTACCTTTTTACATCGATTAAATTGAGCAAAACATATTCCACTTTAAATAAATATATTGACTTATAAAATACAAAATAATTGCATTCAATTTTATGTAAAATAGTGTTCAACGTTTAAGATGTTATGAAAAATTAATTTTATGTTAAATTATTAAAGATAATTTGAATTTTGTACATTTCTTATCGTATAGAAAATAGCTTATTCTATGTTTAATATCCATTTTTATATAAATCCCTACTAATAAGTTCTTCACCTATGACTTAATCTTACTATAATAACCTTACAACTATATTTTAGCACTATTATAGCAATTGGAAAAGCATCAACAAATATTTTCGGTTGTATTGAGATCATGTTCAGCAAATTTATGTTTATGTATTGATCAGTCTTGGGATAGTTAATTTAAAAAAAGTTATAACTTACTTTATTTATTACTCATTGCTTAAATTTAACAAAATTACATTTAACGTTACTCAAGTAAAATTTTAATGAAATTACTTTACATTTCAATAAAAAAAGTAACTACATTACTTTTAATTTATAATCGAAAAAAAAATTACATTTATACAATAATCAGATTAATCTTTTATCGACATATTTTTAAATATTATACGGAACCAATATATTTTTGTTGAAGAATGTGTTGGATTGTTGGATCGATCGATATCATTCTACAGTACAATGTTACTTTATTTAGTGATCAGATACTAATCATATAAAGTTAGTCTGTATGATTATAGGCGTGGTTTCATATTAATTTTTTCAGATTAATGTTTTTGTTATGTGTTAGAACTGTTTTTAATACGATATCTAAACTTCACACATGATTATCTGATCGTATATATAGATTCATTACGTTTCGATTACCCATCAGTTTCAGGATAGATTATTCCTCAAACGCAACCGAACACTTTTCTCATTGTATTCATTGTCTCAAAGTAAGTATAATTATGCAATCATCCATTTTGTCGTTTAATACCTAATTTTTATAGTAAATATAATGTAGTATATAATATATAAATTGTACTTCAATCAATAATGATTAATATTATAATAAAATTAATTGATATTGCCAACAATTTGGCATAAATTGCACTGTAAAATGTGTAAGCTCATTTATATTTTAACAATAATTTGAATACAATTCTTAAAATTGTAAAATTATATAGATTTATACTCTGGCATTTATTATAATGAACTGAAAATTAATTTTTATCGAAAAAAATGGAAAAAATAATATCTATAAAATCTCTATTGTTATTTTTTAAGCCCATAATTTATTCCTTTGCTTAGGATGTATTCAAGTCAAACGTGAATAATAAATTAATGGATTTATGATATTTAGTTAATAATCCAATACACTTTCATAAAAATATCAACGAAAATAAATTGTTATAAATAAAATTGTTTAAATTTGATAAATATAATATATTATTCAAGTATCAAAAGTTGGAATTTCAATGTATTTTTTTATATTATTTTATTATTTAGGGTTTTTTTAACACGATGCATCCCAGTCGACAAATGTGATTAAAATACCCAGTATTTTAATTTTTAATTTAATGTTTTACCTTTCCCAAATTCATTATAAATCCGATATAATTGTATTTTTATTTTCCATTAAGCTTTTATTTTTTCTTATTGACACATTTTCGGATTATATTTATAGATCTTACATTTTTTCCCGTGAATATTTTTTTTATTTCAATTAATATACATAAATTAATTAAACTTTGTATCGTAAGGTAATGATCATAAATTGTGAGCAATTTTTTGTTTTAATTAGTTAATTTTCCCTTTATAAATGAAAAAACCAATTAGTAACTCGTTGTATATTTTATTAAATAAGTTCATAAATATATGAATTGGACGATTTAAATAAAATACGTGAGAAGGTAACAACTTCAAAGTCTATAGTATTATACAAGTCAATATTATATAACTAAAACTGTAAAATAAAAATAACAATTTATTATAAATATATTAATCGTTTTTTCGATAAAAATTTCGTTAACAACTAAATTTAACTATTATTAATAAAATATGATTCAATTAGAATTTAAATAAGTACTTGAAACTTAATCATAATCCCCAAAAACGTGATGTAAAAAATTAAGTTAATTTAAATAACATTTATGGAACAATATTTTAAATTAATTATTTAACAATTTATTTTATTTTAAGTTTTTTTTTTCATTTCAACAGTTGGTTTTATAATGATGATGAATGGTGCAAAAGGGTTAAGGGTTTCAAAACGCCAAACATTTTTGAAAATATGTATTCTTAATGTTCTAAATTACGAAGAATAAAAAACGTTTCGAAAACACTCAATTTTTTCATAACTTTAATATTGATCTTTTTAAAACCAGGTAAAAAAAAATAATAATGGTTTTTTCATTAAATAAATTTAATATAATACTTGAAAATACAAAAAAAAGTTCTATTGACATTTTATAACAATAACGAGCCGTCAATAAAAAATAGACATTCAATCTATAAATACGAGTAAACACACGATTTAATAAGGTCATACATTTTTTGTCAAATTGTAAATTATTTTTTTAATAATTTAGTAAAATTTATATTATATAAATAATATTTCATAGGTAAAAATATACATTTTTTCTTATTCTTTGATTAAAAAATTATAATTTACATAAAAGGTCATTCAAAAGAAATATCAGATTTAGAAAAATTTTTATTAACTTAACTTAATTAAATTATTAGTAATGTTGATGAAAATGTAACTATAAGAATGAATAAATCAATAAGCTTCTCAGGTAATCACTTATTTTTAGCATGGGTACATAAAAAGCTACAATATTATTGGTTTTTTATTCTTTTCTTTATATGAAATATACAATCACATAATACAGAAATAGCATAATAAGCATATGAGAGAAAGATAATGCGTATGCTAATTTAATAATTTTTTTTTTACATATCAACAAATCAATGAAAAAAAAGAAAAAATAATTATGCATATATGTATATTATTTTTACTATATCGTGTAAATTCACTAATGACACCCATAAGCTTGGATTTTTTTTTTTACTAGTTAGGTTTGAAGTTTTTTGACGAATCATATTAGAGAAGATAAGAGATAGGAGATAGGTCACGGCATCATTTCCATTTAAGTCGTTTGGGTAGATTGCCAGAAATGATGGAAACCGCTAGATTTAATATAAGAGGAATTGTTAACATTGGATTTTTAGCATTTCGACATAATTAAATTCCATATCACAGATTTTATTATATATTTGTAAATTAAAAGTTTGAATATGAGTGTGTTTATTATAATTTGTTTATGTATTTAATGAACGTAATGAATCATTCAAATTCAGTTTTTTTGAACAAATATTTTGAACCCAGATAAATCTGCGGTCGAGGATAAACCCTAGGTATTTAACCGTGGTTGAACTGGGAATTTGAGTGTCATATATGGAGACAGTTGGGCAAGGTATAAGTCAAAAAGTTAATGTGGTGCAAACAGATTTCGTTTGGTTAATTTTTAATCGCCATTTTGTCGAAATGAAACAATTCGTCGTGGCCATTTCACCGGGAGGACGTTTTGCCGTAAGCCGTTTCACCGTGGTCGAAAAATTGTTTATGAATTCAAATAACTTTAGGTTTACAATGTATAATGTTATATGTTTTATTATTATTGATATTATAAAATATAATAATAATTATAATAATATTAAAATATATACAGCTTTAATATTATAATTATAATAATTATTAATATTATATTTTCGGCATATTATGCCGAACTAAATAGACGCATTTTAAAAATATTACAATAATATGACAATAGTGACTACATTTCATATTTAAAAGGTTAGCATATAATACCTCACTACCACGATTATTTATTACCTTTATAACTATTATTATTATTAATATGATAATATTATTTTGTTACTATTGACTGTCATTATTATTATTTTGAATATAATGAAATATACTTTAAAAGTATTCTTATTATTTAACCATTTATAACTGTTATATTATTTTAAATTATGAATATGATAATAATATTTAATGGCCACGTCTTAATGTACTCCCAGCGAAATAGCCTGGGCTAACTGTCCTAGATCAACGGTGCTCATTACGCGGCCTTTGGTCCTTTAACAAATTTAGTGCAACCCATACTAAAATTAAACTATATTATATATAGGAATATATATCTATATATATATTTATTATTTTTATATTCTTAATTATTATCATTAAAAATGTATGCGGCCCACAAGTAATAAAAAAAAATTGAATTTAACCCTTTCTATAATCCTGGTGAGGATCGCTGTCCTTAATCCTCATATTATATACTGGTCTTCCATGAAAGATATATGGTTTTGTAGCTAGTGTGAAGCAACAGTTGGATTAGAGTGAATGGATATAATAGCTTTGTCATCAGCGTAGTCAGTGACTAGGGTATGCAGTAGGGTAGTAGGTTGATTGGAAGCGTATGTTTTAAAGAATTGGGGATTGAGTAACAACGGCTGAGATTTCAAATATTGTAGAAAGTTGTTTTACGCAATGAACTCTAAAGTGGCGATCTGAGAGATAGGATTTAGGATCAGGAAATAAATAGGGTGTAAATTTTTTTTTTAATTTGTATAAAATCTCTTCGGGCCAAACCCTAGCAAACGCCTGTGACATATCAAGGAGAGCATTGATAAAAATTAAAATATTATAGCTTAAAGATTGATTAATATCCTATATTCTTATATTATTAGCGATAAATAATATTTAAATGTATTTTAAAAAAGACTTATTATTTTAAATGATTCGTTATGTGCACCTAATTTTTAATTTTTTAAATTTTTTTTAAAAACGACCACTAACAATAAATGATTATATATGTATTTTTTGTGTACTTACTGGATAAGAAATATTTAAGTTTAATTATTGTAGGTTTAGCGTTTTTTCAAACAGTAGAAAACCAAGGGTTTAAGTTATTATATAAGTAAGCATGTGTTTGTATTGAATTTGACTATCAGTATAATAACAAAAATTTCAATTATTTAAAAAATTGGCTCTCCTATCGTTTTATATTAGGTATTCAAGGTCACAGTTCATATTCTGAGTTACTTTGCATAATTCATTTTATGGAAAAAAAAAATGGTATTTAAAAGATAGATATGATACATATGACATATTTTTACTGACACAAATGTTCATGAAATCATTAGACATGTATTATAAGAGATTGAAACTGCAATTGAACATTGTTCGAGAATAAATATGCATCGTTTAGTTCAATGTCATGATCTAAACTTTATTACGGTAAAAACGTATTTGTAATCAGTTTTTGAATGGCTCTCAAATATCAATCGATGCAATTTTAAATTAGATAAAACATGCAAGCATTTATATTAATTAATAATATATTTATATAGTACAAAATTCTATGCGGTTCACTTGTACAAATATCTTTGTAAATAAATGACTTTTTAATTATTTTTTAGAATCATTTGTTAATCGGATCGCAGACGGTTTTATAAAATGGTTTTTTCGTCAAAAAATAATGAAACCAAGTAAATATACTACAACATTATTTATGTAAATATAATTCTATTCATAAATATTATTATCACTATATTATTATCAAATGATGGCTCTATGTGTAGATTTTTATATGAAATAAATATAAAATGTTAAGAAAAAAAAATTTTAAAATTGTTTTTTGTGTCAGATCAAACCATATTTAGCATAAAACAAATTATTGATAAATTTAATAGACAGATTAAATAGATGACTGGGCGTGTTACTAATATTCAATGCATTGTATGTAATAGTTGCAGGGTTGGGCATTATCTGAAAGAATATCTCAATATACATTATGCAGCTATAATATGTTTAAGATATATAATACACGTTAAATTAAAACAAACCACAAAATACTCTTTATACAACAACCAAAAATTATCATCATATAACACAATAAATATTAACATTAAGTTTAATATTTTACTTTTTAACTTGTATAACAAAATATATTTTTGAAAACTAACATCCATTTGTAATTTGATACATTTACATGAAATTCATATTTATTTTTTTTCTTTCAGACCATTGTTATCTAAAAAACAAAATACAAAATGGAACACGTGTACATTAGTAAAGTGGACTCTAATAGTAATTTTTTTGGGTATATTTTTCGCAGGCGTGTGGTTGACTATAAGTGATAATGAATATCAAATAGTATCCAAAAAACCTAAGGTACCAATTTAAAGACATAAGACTGTAATCCCTATACCATTCGTTGCAACACCATGGTGTTCAAATAGTTACACATGATCATTGAAGTATTGAATTGTATTCACTGTAATACCCATTATTCAAAATAATCATGTATATATAAAAGTAGAACATTTTAACGTATTCATTTGAAAAAAAAACAAAATTAACTTCATCGATTGTATTTTTTGTATTTTAACATAACCATTTTCGAAATAAATATTATAATCTGAATATAACACGAGTTAAGATAATGCAAATAAAATTTAATTTTCGTCACATCGATTTTTAATCAATACATTTGACGAATTATTTAATTACAGACGAACCATTTTTTACACATTTCAAGTGTTGCAACAACAAACAATGAATACTTAAAGCAATGTGCTCCTCAAGTGAAATGCGATTCAAGTGCAAAATATAGAAGTGTAAATGGATCTTGTAACAATCTGGAAATACCAACATGGGGTGCAGCAAATACACCCTTTCTTCGTATGCTTAATGCTAATTTCAGTGACGGTAATTAAGTAATATATTTATTTTGTTAGAAACTACCTCCACGAATTAAAATTGTTAATTTGTATCAATCACGTTCTTCCAGTGATTGGTTTATAAAGTCATAAAAATTACATATGAATGATTACAAAACCATGTCTATACATTAAAATATTTTGATAATTATATAACCTTAAATCATAACTAAGTAAAATTCAAATATGAATTTAATGAAAATAATATTTTAAAGGTTATTATGAGTTAAGAAAACAATCAAATGGAATTGCATTACCCAGTCCCAGGGTGATAAATATCAACGTGTTCCTGACTCGAGAAAAGTACGGTGTGGATGAAAACAACGTACTTTTATTTCCGTTTGGTCAACTGTTGGCCCACGATTTATCGGGTTTGTCGAATGACGTACCAGAAAACGAACTAAGTAGGTCGATGTGTACCACGAACACCGATCATAGTGTTCGCTTCGATATTTGTGCATAAAAGTTAAGTTTTAAAATAATTCTCTCGGTCATAACAATTTTTAGGCGTGGTAACGGATTGTTGTAGCGATGAAAACGCGAGAAAGACGTTTTCTCAGTGTCAGCTGGTCGTCGAAAATCCACCCGACGATCCGGTTTACAGTAAACACAACATATTTTGCATGGGACTAGTACGTTCAATGACGTCGAGAAATTTCAGCTGCCCGTTGTACCCCACGACGTTCGTAAGCAGATTTTTTTACTAAACTGATGGCAATTTCAACGTACTGACTTCTGTACTTCAAGAGGACGTCACACCCGCTTGTGTTGTCTCCAACTTACACACGTACAACATAGTAAATATGCGTTCAATAGTTCAAATGTAGTATTGTTAATTTTTAAATATTAGAGTAAACTGACCTATAATCGAAGTTTAGTTTTGTACTTAAAAATACATGTTAAATACATACAGTACAACAAATTTAATTAAACCCGTAAGTTTTAAATCGGTAATAATTTATATTATTGTATGTATTGTAATGTATAATGTAAGGTTAAATCATTAATTTTATGTCACTATATAAACTATTCAAATATAATTACATATTAGGACATATTTTTTTACTATCATATTATTTTTATGAACATATTTAATTTCATTTCAAACACATATTTTGAACCACTGAAAATAAAATATTTTATAGTACCAATATTCCGCTTAATTCATTTCTTTTGTTCAAAACACAGTAACCGTACCAATTTTCCGTTCACCGTTTTGATTATATTTTACTTCCTTCGAATTCCATTAAATGATCTTTGAATGATTCACCTATTTGTACCTTTTCTTATTCCCTAGCAGTCTGCGATATCAATCAAGTTCTATTCCATTGCCCATTTTTGTCCTCAAATTGCAATAGTTTCTTTTCTCTCCTCCATTCTCTCAATACTCGTATTATACCTGATATTCGTCACATATTTACCTCCTTTTCAGTCACCACCATTACTACCACCATCTCGCTTTTTCCAATTCTGGGCAGCTTATATAATAATAATTAAGATATCATCAAATACATTATTGACAAAATCAATTGTTTTTATACAAGATTTCAATAAAAAAAAAAAAAAAAAAACAGTACTTAAAAATTAAAATATCGGAAAAAACCGACCAACAAAAACAGGTTATGTTCTTCTCTCAATGTTTGATGATGGATTAGTTTACTTTTTTATTATAATTAACATTACTAAAGTGAACTATCAAACACTAATGGGCTGTTTCGTATGTGTGTCAGACAGTGACAACACATACGGGTGTTGTGGCGTCTTCTTAAAAGAAAATATTTTGTTTCAAACCCATCCCTAAGAAAGTATCTTAGGAACGAGATGGTTTTAAGTAGCTGTTTTGAGTCACGTAAAAATATTTATTTTGAAACAGTACTATTTTTCTCGTTCCAGCCATAAATCCTTAATTTTATGTCTCAAATACTACATAAGATCCATGCGACAACGAAGGCATTATATATATATATTAATTATAATATATATTATATCTAAGTGTTTTTTTTTTTTTTGAGCTTAGAAGAACGAAAAGAACAGAAAAATCTTTTCGAGTCACTTTAGTTGACGGTATAATAATATTTATACGTGCCTGAGTTTTTAGTTGAACGAGAACACCCATTTCATCGACGCGTCTAACGTTTATGGGTCGAGCGAAAGTGTTGCCCGACGTCTTAGACTAATGGAGGGCGGTAGACTTAATTTTTCGACAAGCGACGACGGTCAGATGTTCTGCCCGTTTCAAAAGAGAAAGAAATTCGTAGAGGTTGAGCGGCAAAATTCTTCTTTACAATACGACACAGGTCAGATTCACTTGCATAATATATTTTATCATTTAATTATTATATAGAATTAAAAGTTTCTATTTCTTTTCCGCAAATATTTAGTCTGTAAAATCGTATTCAATTTTTCAGTAATTACATACTATTTTGAGTTTTAAACAATTTTTTTATTAACAGAAACTTCAATTGACAATCAACTTTATTATATTTAAAAATCTAAAACGAATATTTAACAAGATTTGGTAAATAAAAAAGACGAAATTACTTTTTATGGTGTGTTAGGAATGGAATTTCGAGATCTCAATAAGTTTACTTTATACGTCTTTAATGAGTAAAGGTATAGAAAATAAATAATTTTTACTCATTTACTTATGTACAAAGGTAGATTAACATGTATTGATATATTTTTTACAACATTATTAAGATAAAAATAAGAGCTGTCAATACACATATCACAGAATACACGTGTCACGTGAAATACGTGTCTTTCCAAAGTATATGTCCATTTTTATAATGATAAAATAAGACATTTTGTGTATGTTTTTATTTTGGATTTGACGCGTGACACATGAATTCCGCGAATTAACGTGTATTAAGAGCTTTATTAAAAATCTCAATGACTTCAGCAACATTAAAATAATTTATAATTTAAAAAATAAATCTTTTTATAATATAGTTGATTATAGATCATTATTTTTAATTTACGTTCTATAGGAGATCCAAACAATGGGAATCAAAACTTAGGAATATTAGTAATGCAAACAGCATTTTTAAGATTTCACAATTATATCGCTTTTAAATTATCGGCATTAAATCCTTATTGGTCGGACGAAACGCTCTATCAAGAATCACGAAGAATTGTCATTGGAACTATTCAACGTATAGCATACCAAGATTTTTTACCCATTATTATTGGTACGTATAAATAATTTGATAGTGGAAGAGATTTTTATAATCTGATAACATAGGATATGATAATAATTATAAAATGTTCATATTAGGAGAAGATTATCAAGAAATATATGGGATAAACGAGAAAAACATTTACGACCCCACGATGGATCCATCGATGGCTATGGAATTGACAAGCGCTGCTTTACGAGTTCTACACGCAATCATACCTGTTCAACTCAAGTACGTGCACCACGATCATGAATGTGTATTATTTACAACTATTGTGTGGGCAATTAATTTTTCATTTCCCGTCATAGGTTTATGGACAATGATTACAACATTGAATCATCAGAAAACATTACAGACTGGATGTTACGACCAACACTATTACCCGTTAAAGATAATTTCGATAAACTGTTAAAAGGTTTTCTGGAGACACCCGGTCGTATGGTTCAACCCTCGTACAATTTCTATGTAATTTTATCGGATGTACCTTATTTGGTCGATGGTAATTTGCGCCATCCGTATGTAATAAAAGTTACATACGTATTTTGCTCTATATACTACAGTAACTGTATGTATCGCGATTTCATATTTAATTATCAATCGGGATAACCGATTGATTAAAAGAACCAATTTCGAATATATCTTTACTATCGGTCATGGCGCAAATTACATTTATTATTATTATTTTATCATTTTTTGCGTAAATTACATACGTTTACCAATTATAATAGAGCATGTGTTGTCTCCGAGTGGTGAATGAGAAAAACACCACAGTTAAAGAGAAAGAAACTCATAACTTGCATTAAAATTAAAACGTTGTAAACACAAGATGCATTAACATAAATAATGTTCTTTCTTTTAAGTATAATATTAAAACTGTTTGCTCTAATATTAAAGTTAACAACACAAAATGAGTTTTACTGAATACAGTAATGCTATATGCTCTTCGTTTGTGAGACGGAGACAATGCGAGATCGTGACAGAATTGTAATCTGATAAATAGAGAATCAATAAAAAATAAGTGTTACGTTTTCATTTGTTTAAAAATAACACATTTATGCAGGTGGAAAAACAATCGAATTTTTAGTGGTATCATAATAAGTACTAAAATGTTTTCAGTTTATATAATTTATGCGTAGACATTAAAAACTTATCTAAAACTCCAGGTGTAATATTTTTATTTTTTTTTTCAGATATCCAACTATTTATTTAGTTTCCCAGGAAAACCTCCGTACACAGGACGTGATTTGCTATCACTCGATATCGCAAGAGGTCGAGATGTTGGTTTACAACCTTACATCAAAGTCAAACATTTATGTGGACTTCCGCTGGCAAAGAATTTTGAAGATTTGGAGGACTTGATACACATAAGAGTATAAAATGAATTACTTAATGATAAATTATAGAAATTAGTTTTACTATACTCACCCTGGAATAGGATTCTGTTGTAAACATTTTAAAAATATAAATTTCTACAAACCCTTTAATTTTCAACACAGACCCCATATTATATTTTTGGGTCCCGTATCCGACATAAGTGACCATGACATAATATCTAATAAAATAATATCAATTAATTTTAGGACATATCCAAACTAAAAGAACTATATTACTCGGTCGATGATATTGACTTAATAGTAGGACTTTTATTAGAAAAAATTAGTGATGGTGCCATTGTCGGTCCAACCACTCGGTGTTTAATCGCCGATGGTTTTTATCGGTATAAAATCGGAGATCGATTTTTCTACGACGTCCAAGGACAACCAGGAAGTTTCACTCATGGTAAGTTCAACTTACATAAGACCAAAAATGTCAAAAGTTTATTTATATATATATACGCATATACTCATTTATGTTTTTGCGTTTTTTAGAACAACTGAAAGTAATTAAAAAAATTACTCTTGGTCATGTCATATGTGCTATTTCAAATGTGGATCACGTACAAGAAGCTATTTTTAAATCAGTTGATCATAAGTAATTATAATCAATTATTATAATATAATTATAGAATTATTTACATAAGAATCTTAGATTTTAAGTGAAACTAGAAATATATTGGTTAAAGTTATTTTTGTCTGTGTACAAGATTTTGACCGGAAAGCTAGCTCGGATAATCACGATCATAACAGATTTCTGACAGAAAATCGTGTCTAGTTAATCTTTTGGGATGGGTTATTTACGAATTTCCTAACAGTTTTTTGTATTTTTTGCAAAAAACTGATGAAAACTTATAAGAATACAGTACAATTTATAGCATACTAGTTTTCGACAAAATAATATTTTTATTTCATCGTAACTCAAATAAGTAATCTTGAGACATTTTTTAACGAAGTTTGTGCTATTTGAATTTTAAATTTTAAATTTTTCTATATTTTAGATTAATTTTTTTTTTTTTTTAAAGAACTTTAAACTATCTTGTTAGATAATTTGGTTCTTTTACTATATCGTTCATATTTAGAAATATAAAAGCTGATAAACCCATTCTCTTTTTTTTTCTGAGAGCAAATGTACATTGATATTAAATTTAAAAATACCAATGCAGCAATATCATTCATCAATTTCTGTACCTCCCCCTATTGAGGTGTCTCAACCGACCATGTTAACCAAGGGGTAGTCAAGAGGTGCGACCGCATCGTGCCCTACGCTTGTGCGGGGACCCACAAAGTATTTATTACGGATATCACTTTATTCATAAATAAAAATAATATAGTCCCAGTAGTAGGCAAATTGCGACCTGTGTGGTCGCATGGTTTTCTCAGAAAACGGGTTGTTATCGTAGAAAATTAAGACGATACCAATTACACATAATTTTACAGTATTATACACGCATGCACTTGTAAAATTGCTTATCGTCGATGGCGATCGATAGCAGTTCAAAATATAATTATAGTAAATATTTAATTATATCATAAAATTAATAAATAAAGATTTATATAAATAATTATAAAATGAATATATATGTGGCTCCGCAAAATTCTGCACCGGGCCGGCACTTGCATCAACATAAAAATCGCATCGCTTATATTATTTACCTTATTACCATTCTATTACATACTTTTATTGGATTTCAGATTATTTTCGACCATAAAATTGAAATGTGATGATGAGTTCTTTTTGGATTTCGAAGAATGGGCAGAATCAAATGATTTACAAGAGTTCTAAATTATTCAAATAACTTTGAAATAATTTTCCTGCGCATAATTATAACATACTTATTATTTTAATATTATTATTTCATCTAAGTCGATGGAATTAATTTTAATATAAATTAAACTTATTTGAAAAGTTTTATTATTGATTTTTATTTATAAAATACTCTACGAATTTATATTTATATTGTACCTTATATATCACAATAAGTTGTTTTAAAAATATAGGTAATTGTAACGAAGAAGTTTTTTTGAATTTAGTATTGAATTCCTGGATTAAATATTGTCTATAAATTGTTTAAATTACTAGATACCTACATACTATTAAAATGTTTTATAGTAATATAAAATATTAATTATTTTATTATTTTTAAAATATTTCTTCAAATTTGTCGAAAATAATAAAATATGTACGTTATATATATATATATATATATACAGTAGAACCCGTTTAAGACGCTTTCGCTTAAAGCGTCCCATACACGATACGATTTGTCGTATGATGAGTCGTACGATAGTCGCAGGCGAAAATCGTATCAACTTGTAGAATGAAATTTTTGACACACACGCATACAACTTGTGCAACTACAAGTTGTACAACTATATATTATAGTTCTAAATAACTACGATAACTCTTATCATTATTATTATCATTATTATGTACTAGTGGGTAATTTTTAAAATAAATGTTTTCACGTTTCAATTGCACATTTGAATACGAATAGGTATATTATATTTTAATGAATGATGGCACCTATGTCCAAAAAAATCGCAGCTAAATTTAAAAAAAAAAGAAAAACATAGGAAATGGTGTAAAAATTGGCTACTTCAACGTAATACGTATGAATGCTCTTCTGAATGCTGTACGCATATTGTTAATTTTATTCTTCAGAAAGCCAATAGTTGCTTGAGGATATATTTCTTTCAATTTAGTTAGTAATATATCATAACTTGTTTTTCTATTTATTTTATTTGAGTACTCTTTACTTCTTACGTCCCAAAGGCACGAATGATTTCTGTAAAGCTCAATAAAAACTTCCCAAAACGATTTATTCGTATGCATTATTAATAAATAACAATAAATATAATTATAAAATGTCAGTAACGATGAACAATAGAAAATACAAATTTGAAATATTTAAAACGCGTAACGGCAGTAAAATATAATATTCTGTGATAATGTCCATTGTAGTGATAACTGGCACAACTGCAGTGGCTCTGTGATACTAAAAGTATCATTAATCGACCACCTCGTCGTACAACAGATTTTATGCATGCTCTTCTCATCAAACAAACTTGTCGTACGATACGTTGTACAACAATACCATACACGGTACGATAATCGTTTGTGAGATCGTATCAAACAAAGTTGTACAACCTGTCGTACGATTAATTGTACCGTGTATGGGGCGCTTAAGACGATTTCCCGGCTAATACGCTCATTTTTACGAGTCCCTTGATTTTGACAATATTTAACATGTAATCAACTCTGGATAATACGCTATATGTTCCCGGATAAGACGCTCGTCTTGTTAATGATGTTAATATAAAAATACATTGTATAACATTTAAAGAAATACCTCTCTAATAATAACGATAACGAATAATGTAAGTGTACTTGTCCCAGTATCGGGCCGAGAGAATTGGAGGAGTTTACTCCTAAAATTGTAATTTAGTTTTTTGTAATACATTATAACGAATAGTTATCAGGATTTTATTTATGATACCTTAATTATTAGGTTTTAATAATAATGCGCATCATAAGCTTTAAATTATTTTTTAAAAATAAACCGAACTTTTTTTTTATTTTGTAGAAAACATCAACAACATATCTAAGTGGGTTAAGGTACGGTAACTCGGTATTCATAATAACATTTTTATTCAGATGATTCAAAGGAACTCCTTAAGTTGAATACAGGATAATTATTATTATACTATATACATTAAATATTATTACATGATATTCCAAAAAAAATTAAAAATTAAAAGTTAATTTATATTTATTTTTCAGTAATAAGTAATAAGCAATAACAATAAACAATTTATGAAGATATCGAGATTTTTCAATAACTTAAGTGCCATATAATTAATTTTAATTATTCTACTAATACATCGAAACGGTTGTTAACATTTAACAGCCAGTACATACATTATATATCGAACGAATAAGTTCATTTAACTTTGACCTTAAATAAATATATTGTTATTCTATGTGATTAACAAATATTAATCACTAATATTATTTTGTTATTTCATTATTTGATATAACTATGTTACCTTTAACTAAACTTGAATTTATATTAAAAAAGTAACTTTCTTGTGTCCTTAATATAATGTATAAATATTAGATACCCATTCATGCATTATTGCCATTATTTTTATTTTATACTATGTATTTAAAAGTAAAACAAGTTACCTAAAATTTATTTGAACTAATTTTTTGTTATATATTTATATTTAATAATATAATTCTGGGGCTCGGGTCAAAAAGAGCCAATCTCACTTTGGTCACTTTGTAGTAATCAAGAATAAAACCTCTTTTTTTTTTTTGAAAATTCAGAGCAATTGACATTGGTTCATGACATTGGTCTTCTCATATCTCGCACTAACGATTAACTAACATATAACATAACATATAACATATAACGATTAACTAACATATAACTCATTTTCGCCAAAAAGTGAGATTGGCCCTTTTTGACCCAAGCCCCAGAATCATATTACTATAGAAAGAAATCGATTCAAGCAAAAACCGAGTAACATTTTTGAAGAAGGGATTTAACTATAATAGCCATAACCAGAGTGTGAGCAATAGCACAGAAAACCATTTTTTTTAAAAATTATAAGTTATTTGAAAAGTAAAATCAACCAATATTGTTTTCTTTATATTGGTTAATCGGTTTTTAAAAATGATAAGCTTAAGCCTAAAATTATTGAAAAGATTTCATATCAATTAGTATGTATTTATGTACCCACGTGGGAAAAATTAATAATTATTTATGTATATACCAACAGAGTTTGGAACATTCATTCAAAAAATAAATGCATTCACATTCATATTCATAGAGCTTAAAATTGAATGAATTCGCGTTCAACATTCAATTTTTCAAAAAGAATGCATTCATATTTGCATTATTTTAAGTGAAGAATGCATTCTTAATCACATTCATGTAAAAAAATGTTTTATTTTATTTGAACATAACATAATATATTAATTTATTTTTTGTGTTTAACAAGGCATTTTATATATTGCATGAACCATATCAATAAAAGAGGTAGGTTTAAATTTAGTTTAATTTATGGACTTTTTTTCACCGATTTTAAAATTTTGACGAAATTCTTATACCGTGTCCACGGAACATTGGTTAAGAACCACTGCTATAAATCAATACAAATTGATAATATTTGAACATACAAATATTTTGCATTATTTTCAACCTAAAATTTATGGATTTATGTAATTTTTCTATTATAAACAAGTAAAAACTTTCCCGGGCGAGGCGTTGATTATTAAACAAGTGCATTATAATTATAGAATAGGAATGTGAATATTCATGTCGACTTATAGACATTGCCTAATTAGTATTTATTATATGCAATTATAAATTCTTCTTTTAATTTTAATGAGCTTATGAAATAACTTAATTTTTTTTTTTTTTACATTCCTAACTCGAGTAACATTTTTTTTTTTACCTAGCAATATTTTTATATGGAGCTGACGGAGTTTTTAATAAATTAATTTAAATTAATTTAATCCAAGTTATAGTTTTATTAGATTTTTTTTTTTTTGTGTAAAATTATTAAAAAATTATTCTTTTA
Organism: Sipha maydis; assembly: GCA_034509805.1. Classification (NCBI taxonomy): domain Eukaryota; kingdom Metazoa; phylum Arthropoda; class Insecta; order Hemiptera; family Aphididae; genus Sipha; species Sipha maydis. The sequence continues at coordinate 192,166 of JASXSY010001499.1, forward strand.
AAATAGGGTAATGTAAACTATATTGAAGAATGAAGGCTGATCGTATAGTCTTCCATTGTTCGAAGTAACTTTTTAAAAGAATTGGTACTTACTTTCATTAATCTTAAATCTATTAGATCAGCCCCACATATCAGTCACTCGATCTATTTATCTCATTGTTTAAATATTTATTTCTACTTATAGTTTTTTGCTTAAAGCAATAAAAATATTTTTCTTACTCGATTATGGCTTTCGAACTCATTTTATGACAAACTTGTAGTACTGAACGTCACGTTTAAATGAAAATAAATATATTTTTAAATATCTAGAAAAAACTATTATGTAATTTACGAAAAATATATAGACATAGGTAAGACAAGAAATATAAAATCTATGAATACTATTTCAAGTAAAATTAATATTTAAAGAAGAAATACATGTACTGTTGCTGATTAAATACTATGTATGTACTTCTGCAATTGTGACTGAATATCAAATACGAGTAAGCTATGAACTAAAAATCACGTGTTGGTGGGAGTTAAATTTTAGAGTTTTTGGTAATAATCCGTAAATATCAAACATATCAGAAAGAAAACTAGTTCATGTAAGAGCATTCAAACATTTAGCATACAAAATCTCACTCCATTGGACGAATCGTACCTATTTGAACCGGCAGCGACCAAGATATAACAACCTTAAGAAATAATTTTCTCAGGATATGTGTAGGAAAATCATGGTTAGGTACAACAATATCTTGTATCCACCGTATCTTGTTCAATCTTGGAATTTCATACTTAACTTATGATTTTTTGGCAGAATAAAAAGACCGTACCTACTTTATAACACGACATTCGAGCTTATACTATTTCGTTATACGTAATGGTCGAGTCGAAAAAGTTAAGGAACCATTGCTATATACTATTAATATGCATTTATTATTTTGAACGAATAATATGATAATATTAGACACAATAATTATCATATACTCACATATTCATATCTGCATTAAACACATTATCCTTATGTATTATTTAACAAATATTGTAATGTAAAGTATTACCAGTTGGCCTTGGTTGATCAGAAACACTCGGTAACCAGTTTTCTCCAAACGAGTCTTGTAGATTTTAGATTTTAAAAAACTCAGCCCCTCCTCTGAAATTTTATTCGATTTCTAAATAGCTTCATCTCCGTATAAAATACCTTAATGTATGCCAAGATCCTTTAAGACTGTATTATGTAATTAACTAACACTCGTATTTTTCATTTTATTTTTTGTCGGTTGTGTTAGTCCAAAAGGAATAGTCATTAATAGTCACCTAAGAACTCAACTGCATACTTGTATTGAATGTGTGTTGTACATCACATAACTGAGCGGTACTCCATTAGCTCAAAAATTGCATTCCTCTTTCGTCCACGTCCACTTTTTGACCAAAAATGTTTCCACTTTTCACCCAAAAATAATTGCATTATTTTTGCCCACGGTTTTACGTTTACGATTTTAGAACGTACTGTCTCAAAGTTAGTTAAATATCATTCAAAATATTTGATTTAATATTCACTCTATAAATATTAACGGGAAATTAATATTTAAAAATTCTCTTAGCTTTTTTCTTTCTAAGTTAAATAGCATTTAAGATTTTTGTTATTAAGATTTAACGATTGAATTATGATTATTTATAGAATTATTTATAATTATTATTATAATAATTATTTTAATTATTAATTATTAATTATAATTAGTTTTCATGGAACAATTCAAGTATTATAAAACAATGCTGAGACAAATTTTTTTATTCATTCTTGGAAAAAATATACTTTGAGATGTCTATTTTCTCTCATCATCTTCACTATCGCTTGTGGTATAAGCCGCTTGACGATCGTTCGAGACAAAACGGTTTTCCAAAATACTAAAGTCTTACAGAATGTCATGTGTTCATCCACCGCGATTGCTGGCAGTCGACAGAATTCAACAGCCGGATATCGACCGTCACCGCTGTGCCGATGACATTCGCTCCCCAACCGCAACCTGTGCCGTGGACTGAACCTTCCAAGCAGTCAGCCATCGCCACTGCTCGGAAAGCGGAACTTAGTGTAGCAGCATCCGACACCCCCAAGCGGTCGGCCACCTCTACCGTTCAGGAGCCAGAACCACTCCGTACGCGGTGGACACGGGACGTTGGCGTGAATACAACGTGCCAACCCCTCGATCGCCGTGAGCTGGTGAAGCACGCAGGACGGCTGCAGGATCAGAGTGACCGTTGCCAGGGGGTCGAACCGATGTTTTCGTCGGCCGACTTACTGTCAGAGTTACGAAAGGCGAAACGGTTGCGGTACGTACTTTCACGTGTTAAATATATGGACATCGACAAAATATGTTATAAAATATGACTGTTGTTCGATAAGAACGTAGTGACTGCGAGAGGGGAAAAATGTTTAACTCTCAAGTCCACAGACGAGTCGGGTAATGACCACGTACATATATAAAAAAGACACTTCGTTTGTATTACGAACACGGTAGAATGTGTGCACAGTGAAGGTCTTTCACATGCATCCCTGCTCGATTTATAGACTTTCGAAATCCCCTGACAACGTTCCGCCGCATAGCAGCAGAGAGTTCATCGATCTTCTGAATCATCTTTTGGACTAACCACTGTCCACCATGGAACTCGAGATTGCGGACCGTCGAACGACTACAAGCTTCAGGCCGATCCGAGGATAATGCAATAAAGCAATAAAGTCTCTGCGGTTGATAGGATATATTATATATATATATAGATAAAAACATATGTTTTCATTTTTTTTTTCAAGAAAATTTGAAAGATTCAAGATCTTCAAAACGTGTGATTTATCAATTTAGAAGAACCGCATAATTATTTTGTATTATATATACTATACAAAAAAAATATTTAAATAAACAGATTTCCTTTTTCTTAATAATTATGCAATTTATTTTATTGTTTTTCGTTTTTTTGGTATGAAAACAAGGGATTCAAATAAAAAATTGATAACAACGCGTTATTGTTTTTCTTTTCATCTTACTAATCTCCTAATCTAAAGTCCGAGTCGTCTTACTCATCTTTGTCTTACGATATCAAATTTAAGGTCTCCAACTACACATAATGTACCTCTTCCATTTTAATTCGCGATAACTCGCACTATTTGAAAAAATCTAATATTCAACCTATTTTTAGAATAACAATAATTGATTAAATGATAAATAATCGTCCTTCTACCAATACTTTATCTATATAACTACCAATTTGCAAGAGACATACTGCATCAACTAACCTAATTTGGCTCATTTGTAATAATTCTCAATATTCAGATGATTAATATTATTTCAATTTTTTGTATGTATACATAAATTAAAGGTTTTCTTTTTTTCAGTACTTTCTTTTTAAAATTAAATAAAAAAATTTAAAATTAATTGAAGATAACTTACACAGTTTATGCATTAAGTAAACCTATTTACTCATTTGTAATTATTTTTAATAATTAATATAACTACGATTTTTTGATATAATTACATTATTATAAACTTTGGTTTAATATTTATCTATAATTTATTTCAAAAACTGCTTTATAACATCTAAAGTGGCATAATTATTTCATATATATTGTCTTTATTAAATAATGCAATAAGTATAAATGATATACAAATTAATTTGTATTTTTATGAAGTTAAATAAACTAATAGATTGTTAGAAAAAATCTAACACACGAGCAATTGCGTATAAGAAAAGGTGCGAGTTATTCTGAGTTAACCCAAAGATTGATAAGTCATATATGTACGTGCTACATATCGCAGACTAAGATAATCAGGACTGGACACGAGATAATTATTATGCTTACGACTTGTTATAGGTTAGACGATGTGTAGGGGGTAGTAAAGTAATATATATTCGAATATCAGTATTCGATGCTACAATACCTATTTATTATTAATAAGTAATGCATATCTACATAACTAAAGATAAAGATAATGTATGTCAATGATTAATAACATCGAATACTGATATTCGAATATTCGAATATTCGAATAATTCCCATCACCAGTAGGGGTTTATTTTCGTTTTATCCTAACCTAGCTGGAATTAGATGCCGTTAATATTGGTAATATTGTGATCCAGTTCAAAAAGTATCTGCTAAGATGACGCTAGTTGCAATTAAAATAACATAACTACCCTGCGCACCACCCAACTTATAGCGTTTCATCAGCAAACCCTCCACTACGTCCGTCATTTCGTGCCCAGTCCTATATATCTTAGTCCGAGCTACATACATTCTTAACTCATCCACCACCGGTCACGAATCAGCAATAGTAGTAAGATGTCAACTGTTGAAACTTCCAGATCTGGTGAAACACATGTATTGGTCTACTAAATGTGAATATACTATTGATCTCGAAAGAATGATTCTTAGTAAAATAAGTCGAGTCAACAAGTTTATAGATCTAAAGATGGCTAATATAATATTACTTAAAAAAAAGTCATAAAACTCTTTCTTTTTTTTTTTTCGAAAAGAATATTCAAATTTCAAGATAATCATTTTGTAAAGTTATGTTATCATGAAATTTTTTATGTAAAAAATCTTGAAATTATTTTAATTCGAATCTAGTCTAAGAAATGCGTAATACAAAATTGTCCTTTTCGCGGTATATGCATTGTTGTACTATAAAATATTATATATGGAATAACTACAGAGTGGTCCATTTTAAAGAATCCTCTACCGGACGTACCATTGTTATGTTTAAGGACGTAATGATAACTAAAAATGTTGTATTTTTTATTGCATTCGGTTTCTACTTATGTCTATGTACATGACTCTAATCAAAAAGATTGCTTTGATTATCACAATTATCACAATTATAACATAGGCATTGCATAACTTAATGAATAAATTAAAAAACCTCATTCGCTCTATTTTATGAGTTTTATTGATTAATTTTTTAATTAATTTAATTATGTCTAATCAAGCTTGAATTGGGAAGACCAAAACACTTCGACGCCGTCATCGATTCGACTTTCGAGTGCTTGTCGATACCTACAGGAACACGTTGTAGCGCATAAAATTGTTAGATTTGACGTAATAGTCAACATGATAATTAATGTGTACCTAAGCAACTATGACTAAAACAATGGAATTAAATTGGATATAACTCATTCGATAATGATATACTAATTTATTCGTTAACAATACATTTGTTTTCTTTTATATATCCTACACAAACTAAAAAAAATAAATTTAATTGTAATCCTTTTGACTGTAATAATTTATATAAAATTAAATTTTAAAAAGCTCATAAATTAGAAAATAGTTACTACCTGAAAAGTTAATGAACAGAAAATATAATATATAGTAAATCTACTCCCACAATAATTTTCTTACTAAAGATTTACAAAAGTCCTTAAACTGATAACAATTTTAAAACACTTGTCTTTAATTACTAGTTTACATGTATTTTCTGGTAACCGTTTTAATCGTCTGCAATAAGTTTGAAATTTAGCTGTCAGTTTACAGAAGCATCGTTAACTACTTTTCTGGCTTTTAATAGTCTTTTATTGCATTTTTTTTTTACATCGTTGTACATTTCAGATCCAGGAAATAGATTTTTAATGGAAAAGTTTCGTCTCCTATAATAATATATGGTAACTTTTGATTTGTACTAGGTAATACTCGATCATTTGGAATTTTAAGTTTAATTTTTTCAAGAGATTTTCGAAAATTAGAATGTTATAAATAGAAACCGGATTTATATGCGCTTAAAACCTTAGAAATAAGATGTTTCTATGCTCTGTAATTTCATGAACATATTCTTTTATATGCAGAAATATTCTTTTATGAAAAAATATTCTTTTTCATAAAAATATAATAAATACTGAAAAAACAAATAAAAGTAGTAGTTTATAAAATATATAAAATAGTTAGATTAATTCTAATTGTTAAAAAATTATTCAAAAAGTCATATTTAACCTATAATATAGTGATATACTAGTGTACCTATATTGTTTAATTGTATTTTAGATCCGTGACTGTAACACATAGTTATATACCTAAAATTCAGATTTATGAACTCAAAAACTAATAATAATAACATGTTTTAAAGAATAAAAACAAAAATATGTTGTATATTGTTGAATAATAAAATAATATAATGTACTCAAAAATAAACAACTCAAAAAAAATAATTCAGCCTTATGAATACAAAAAATTAAAATATCAAAAATAAAAAAAATTATTTCAAAAAATAGTTAAATAACAGAACAATCTTATGTATTAAAACAACTTAATCTCAAATAATTCAGTCTTATAAATTCAAATATAAAATAGTATTGCAGAATAACAAAATATTATGTATTGAAACAACTTTAATATATTGAAACTTTAATAATTCAGCCTTATGAATTCTCGAAAAATAAAATAATAATACATATTGCATAAAATACATAAAATAGTTAAATAATGGAATAATATTAGATGTTCAAACAATTTATGACAATATACTGCTCTAAGTGTTCTGAAGACATGTTGGTTCTTTTTCCAGTTAATATAAGTTTATATTTACTGAATAACCTTTCCACATCTACTGATGTTATTTGTACCCATTTCATGTCAGCTGCCATAGTAGGTGTAAGGTTGGATTTTAGCGGGAACATTTACCATGGTCCGTCTATAAAAATAAGATAAGAGAATATAATATATTCTCTTATTTTATTTTTATTATCCTTTATATAGGGAATCATTATTTTTAATTGATTTTCTTATCAATGTTCCTTTCGTCAAGATAAATAATATATTATAATAAAAAAAAAAATTGGGTTTTTTTTTTATAAACCATTAGATTTTTTATAAAATATTTAAATTAAACCCCAGTATACCAATATATTCCTAAAACATGTTTTTTGCACAAAATATTCTTTAACCTCGAAATATTCTTTTTTATGCTCTAAAAACTTTTGTATATCAGTTCATAGGTAAATGAAATGTCCAGAAAACTTTTCTAACTGGAGCTGCATACTATCAGTAAAAATATGTAAAAACATAAAAATCCGGTCTCTAGTTATAAAATATCTTCATTATTATTTTTTTCAAACGCACCTAAATCAACAACGGTAAATTTATATTGGGCGTCAACTAACGTTAGAAGAACAATTTATAACGTTTTTTTTTTTAAAATTTAAGTATAATGAGCCAATATTTTGAGGGACTTCAATCACAACGTGATTTCCGTTCAAATCATTAATTCCAAAATTTTAAAAATTCCAAATTTCCCAGAACTATTTGCCATTCACTCCCAATCTTCTTTTTGAACACTTTTATTACATTCTTCTTTTATTTTTAAAACAATTCCATTACATACTTTGTTGTCAATTCCTTGTACAATCGAATGATGTAATCGAAAACTAAAAGCTATCATCTGGTACGGATCTCCAGTTGCTAAAACCTCAAAAAAATATAAAATGTTATAATTTATAAAAGTAGATAAGAAAAACTTTATTGTAATTCAAATACGTAACTATTTCACTAGCACAATTATAAATATTGCTTATAAAACCGCTTACCTTAAACATACCTATTTTTTCTTTAGCCAATTATTATCTTCTAAATTGAATATTTTCTTTAGATATTCAATTTTTTAGTTTTTATATCGTAGTAATACGAAAGTACTTAAAAAACTTATCATCGTGATCCTCGAGTTGGTGACATAAAGTTACAAATTTACCTTCAGTTTTTCTCTTTTTTTTTTTAAATATCGTGGGCCCAAATATTTATTTTTGTTCAGACTTTTGTCGAACATACTCTGAACTATGTAATAAAACTGCTATAGTAGCCAAATTTTACGTTGAGAAATCACGAATCATATTACAGTTCTTGAAATATTACTGAACACCAAAAAATAACAGAATTGCACATCAATTACTGTACACTGAAAACTACATTGAACTGTGCCGAATTATACAATATCATTCGGACGACTTTTCGTGCTCAAACAGCCGCTGAAACGGTTAGTGCCGTTCCGGAACGGTGTGAATCGGACTAACGTGCGTGGTAACGTCTCGTGTCGCGTGCGTGCGTCAAACTGGTTTATTCACTGAGCGTACATTTTGTGAACAGTTCGCTTCTAGTCGGGAAACATTTCACATGCTATGTAAACACGTTGATAACAAGATTTTTTGTTTGGCCAAATCCATCAATAATAACATAACGATCCTACACATGAAGTATGGATATAATATACATACGAGAAGAACATTTTTCTGACGTTTGATCTTACACTTTTTTCGTAACGTACATTTCAAACATAATACAGTTATTGTTTTCGTTTTCAATTACATTCATTATATAAACCGGTAGTTTTTATACTATTATTTTACCGACACAAACTTCGTAAAATGTCTGCGAGCGACGAAAAAAAGTAAGTACAATATTGAGTTAATGATTATACGCGAACACCTGGAAAAGCATCTAGTGTCATAGGTGATTGATACTTCTGCAATAGCGGCCTTCGTGGAATGTTAAGCCGGGTGTATGCACCGAAGGGTATTTTTGGTGAAGTGTAACTGTAATACTCAAACGTGTACGGTGTTAGGCATCTTCCACACCATCCGTTTTTCCTACGTCCGTTGAAATAAACGGATCGGTTGAAAACGGACAATCTGTTCACACGAAAACACATAAATGATCAATAAATAAGAACAAATACTCTACATGTACGTACATTCTTGGTTGATATTCTGTATGTGTACTGTGAGATGTGTAGTAATCAATTTTTACCGAGCATTTTAAGTTAATTTAATTAATTTAACATTTTAATTTCTATCAATATGGAGATAAATCGTGAGAAAAGAATGTTCACAATTTACTTACTATATCAGAGACACAAAAATCTTCAGAGGTCAGTTAGAAAATAGTATTATTGGGTATACTCTATTTTATTGAACCAAGAAAAATATGGCGTTTTTACAACCTTTATAACCTAACTTCGGCAAGATAATGTACAGTTTTATAATTATTTTCGAATGTTCATAAACACCTTAGACGGAATTCTAGAGTATCTGAAGGAAATATATCATGGCAACAAGCGTATGTTTAAATATTACAACTATAGTTTATTCATTTTATTTAAATATTATTTTATTTTCTGATAGTTTAAGTAAAAAAAATACTTAGTGCGCCCGGCTCGCGATGGCGTCGGTCCACACGAGTATCTCAAATGTATGAAAGGGAGAAAACGTATAAAGCCGCTTAAACACCGGTTTATTAAAGTGTAACGCCTTATTGTAACCGAGTTCATGCTTGATTGTGCCGGCGGAACACATTCGCCAAGACATCGCGAGAGCAGCCACATGTTACAAACGACCAGGGTTAGTGTTTACGTTTAGGATCGAGAACTACCCTGTATCTGTTAGTCGCCGGTCTATCCGTTAGTTATTCTCGGTTTTTTCTCGTGTAACATCGTAAATGTAAAATGTACATTTGAATTTGCGTTAAAAAAAATAAATACACAGTTGCGCACATATTATATGATCGTTATGAATATTAATTTCAATAATTAATTTCGAAAATTTATTATATTTTGCATCCATTAGGAACCATGGTACCGGTTTTTTTTTTTAGCACTCTACAAGATCTGAAACCTTTTCGTCGTTCCACTCCGTTATCTAAATTGAAATTAAGTCTATGCAAATGAGACACTTTTCATTTAAACATTCATGTAGAGGTAGAACGATCAGGACGATTCGTTGTGAACAACTGGTTTATCGTGCACACTAGCGTTGTATCGTTACGTAACATTTCTTGAACGTTCGTTGAAATTGCCGACGCTCGTGTGGATCGACGGCGTCGTGAGCCGAACGTGCGCGAACGATGCAATAACACCGTACACGATTGAGCATAGGTAATGCCGGGTTCACACTATGACAATTTCTTGCTTGCTTTTTTCCGCGTGCTTATTTTTACTGCTGCGAGAACAAATTCGAACAAATATGAACTTCGATAGTACGCATGCATGTTTCTGCATGTTCAAACTTGCACGCGATCCGACAAGTCGGACGAAAATTCAATGCAATTAGGCTGAACATGAACCACGTGACCAATGTGATAGTGTTTTATTAATTATGTTATAAGTATTTTTTTTTTTTTTTTTATTATTAACTTTATCGAATTGGAATCCATAGGAATGTCATGTATAAAAATCAAAATAGATAAACATTGAAGTTATAACATTCATTGTTTTTATGGATTTGTAATTATTAAAAAACGATGCATGTCGAATTCAAGGAGTGTTCTCAAAATTATAACTATCATAAAATATAACAACAACTCCTAAACTTATGGAACTCGTTTTAGATTTCATTAATTATATTATCGTTTTCGGCACTTCTTTTATACGAATATTATATTATTAACGGACCGCTCATATTTTGAAAAGAACATATCAGAATAAGATAAGTCTGTTATTTAAATTATATTTACTCAATCTTTGATTTAATCATCTGCCACGTCATTAATTAGATTTTATACATGTTGCAACATTCTATAAAATTGTGTGGATAAATTGAATTTATTCTATAATGATCATTACGAGTGTACAAAATACGAAAATAAATGTATCTTTCTTTCAATAACAATCCATAAAGGTACGGTTTTCTTGGCGCGACTGGTCGCCGCGACCCGTCTCCGGTGACGTAAAAAAAGCTGTCAAATTCTGTATCTGTATTCAGTACTATTGTGGTTTTCGTGCAGTGAGGGCTAGTGTTTTCGAGTTAAATTTTATACTTAGTATGATCATGAATACAATTATTAACAATAATAAAATAATATTACTTCTTTTCGATCCATTTCGATCAGTTGTTCTTCTTCTTCCCCCGAAAAATTCAATTTAGCCATACTGATGCACGTGACAGTCGAAATTCACTGCTCTCGAATCGGTAGTGTCGCCGGTCGCCACGATAAAGTTCAGTCGCGCGTTGGAAACCAGTTAATAGGAATTACATATTAACAGTCAGACGGCAACTGTCGCCGCGACCGGTCGTGTCTTGGAAACCTTAAGTATGATAGGAAACAAACTAGATAAATTCACCGATAAATTAGTTTTAGATATGAATCAATTAAAAATAAAAAATTAATTTGTTCAAATGAAAACAGCTATTTAAAATTTTTAAACATGATTAATATAGTTTTAGATTCTGAACGGAGTGAAGAATGTATTGATTTTACAATGATGTGTGTTTTTTTTTTTTTTGTGTCTGTCGACACGATTTGGGGCAGTAAAAATGCGTCGATTGCCTTATGTAGCAACTTTTCTGAAAGAAAAGTGAATCTATTTGGTACTTTGAGGGGTCAAAAGTAAAAAATTTCCAATATTTTTTAAATGCGACGGGAAAAACCATAAAAAAATTTGGGAAAAACGGGAGTTTTTACGCAAAACCAGTTTTCGACATAATCAAATTTTTTATTTTGCTATAACTCAAAAACTAATCGATGTAAATACTTGAAATTTTCACCAAATGTTAAGATTAGCGTTCTCTATAGACCATTAAATTTTCAAAGTATTTTGACTTTTATTAAGCTATTTATAGACAATTGAAATTTTCAATTTTTTTAAGTATTTTTTTTTTTAAATAACGATAAAATTTTTTTTGCTACCCAGAAAATCTTGAAAATTTAATACAGGGTTCCTTATAAGTTGTTCCTTAACTGATAAAAAAAATCTAAAATCGTAAGTCACAACTTTTTTTTATAAGTGCTCAAAGTTCCAATTTATACGAAATATGTAAAAATCACGATAATTTGCAAGTTATTTTGTAGATAAAAATTCATAAAATTTTTTCTCTTCATACTTAAGGTTCAAAAGATTAGGTTATCTATAAGCTACTCTTCGAAAATCTTTAAAAAAATTTCTACCGGAATTAGAGGAAAAAATTTTATGACTGTTTGAAATTTAGATATTTACGAAATTGCATAAAATAGCGATTTATTCTCAAACGATTTTAAATATTTTTTATAATTCAAAAAGTATAAGTCGCAGATATTTGAAATTTCTACCAGCTGTTAAGATTGGTATTGTCTTTATGTCATATTTTTTTCAAAATATTATATTGATTTTTAAGCCACTTATAGGCATTTAAAATATTCGATTTTTTTACATTTTTTTTTTATAATCGGTGATAAAAAAAATTTGGCTCGTACAAAATACTTGAAAATTTAATAGAAGATTTCACAGAAGTAGTTCTTAAAGTCATTCAAAAATTATTAAAATCCATAGGCACAATTTTTTTTTATAAGCGTTTGAACAGCGAATATTGACATAAAATTACATGTAAAATATAATATAATGTATAATATTCTAGACTGACAAAGATATTGGTTTTTTTTAAAATGCTCTAACTCAAAAATGAAAAACCGCAACAACTTGAAATTTTCACCAAATCTTTATATTGACGTTCTCTATACATGGTTAAGATTTCAAAGTATTTTGACATATTTTGACTTACTTATAGACAATTTAAATTTTCGATTTTTGTAAAAATTTTGTTTTTAAACATCTATAAAATTTAATTGGTTGAGCGAAAACTCTTGAAAATTTTATACTAGGTTTATAATAAGTTAAACTTATCGTAACTAAAAAATATCGGTGATCGGTTAACTCAATTTTTTTTTATAAGCCCTTAATGCTCAAATTTGTATAAAATGTGTAAAAATCACGATAATTTGCAAGTTATTTTGTAGATAAAAATTCATACAATTTTTTTTGTTCATACTTAAGATTCAAAATTTTAACACTAGGTTATCTATGAGCTACTCTTCAAAAATCTTTAAAAAAATTTCTACCGGACTAAGAGGAAAGAATTTTATGACTATTTGAAATTTAAATATTTACGAAATTGCATAAAATAGCGATTTATTCTCAGACGATTTTAAATATTTGTTATAATTCAAAAAGTATAAGTCGCAGATTTTTGAAATTTCTACCAGCTGTTAAGATTGGTATTTCTTTTATGCAATATTTTTTTCAAAATATTATATTGATTTTTGAGCCACTTATAGGCATTTAAAATATTCGATTTTTTTACATTTTATATTTATAATCGGTGATAAAAAAAATTTGGCTACTACAAAATACTTGAAAATTTAATCGAAAATTCCACAGAAGTAGTTCTTAATGTCATTCAAAAATTATTAAAATCCATAGGCACAATTCTTTTTTATAAGCGTTTGAACAGCGAATATTGACATAAAATTACATGTAAAATATATATAATGTAGATTGTTCTAGACTGACAAACTATATCGCTGTATGCAACTGCCAACCCATCCTAATTGAAAAATATATTTATCGTTTCAAAATAAAATATACTTTTTACAATGTTTATAAATAACAATGTATTATATCCTAGACAAACATATGAACTCCGTTCAGAATCGTTATTCGTATACAATGACATCTATCATTGCATTCAAATTTAACAAATCCATTATAATAATGACCTATCCTATAAGCGAGGTGCACTCCACCCCTAACTGTACAGCAGAGCGAGGCCCATCCGGTTCTTTTTTTATAATATTTTTCCTAAATTGTATCAGTGTTCATTTATAAAATGCATATTATATTATTTATTTAAAATATTATACATACGATGACCGAACGGAGGGGGGGAGAGTTATATACCCCATAACCTTTTTTTTATTTAGTGTAATTCTTAATGACATACTATATGTAAATCATTTTTGTTTACAATAATCTGATAAAACTATTCACGAATTTTGATATCAATTTTTTTGTGATTATAAACATAATTAACTGTCAACCATAGAGTAATTACTCTATACTATTAACTTACAGCTGCAGCTGTTTCAAAATAATGTTTCTCTATTATAATACCTTATATCATTGAAGTTACCAGTAACCGAAAACTGGCGTTGGTACGGTTAAAACGATAATACCAAGAATTCTTATAAATTTTTAATGTGTAGAGTGTACAGAGTACATACTATACTCGCAGAATATTATGTGCTGTTTTTATTATTTCAACTTTTAGTACACCGTTAAACTATTTTTATTCTTTTTTTGTTTTCGTTATTTGAGCTAACAAGATATTACCTAAATGTTTATGTTTCAATTTAAAATAAGGAGTTATTTAGCTGTTACAAACAACAACCGCTCAATACACATTTTTACATTTTGTACTACTAAAATTAGTAGAACTATTTAATTAAGTGATATTTTGTCCTTAAATTATGACTTATTTTTACAATGACCAGCCTCAGCCTCAATCAGCCTCATCCCCTCCTTAATGACAAAATTATTCAACTACCACTGATTACACATAATAATAATTTGTGTAATAGTATTATAATATTATATCTTTATGTTACACGATTATACCGACTAAATGTAATATTTTATTAAACTTTATATAATTTCCATCCAGTATTCCGGTTTTCTTCCTTTGTATTTCCCTTATAGAATTTTCCGGGCGTACACCGTTTGGGTGAATCGACCCAAAATATAGTCTATTTGGGCGAATAAATATATACCGTTTGGGCGAGAGTTTATTCAACTAATACTACCGTTTGGGCGAGGATTATTTAACTAAAAATACCGTTTGGGTGGTATAAAAATACTTATAATTTACATTCAACAATTAATTAAACAAAATTATATAAAATATAAATAATTAACGATAAATTATATTTAAAAAATATATTGATATGAATATTGATAATATTATTATATACATTATAAAACTATATAAGTAGTTAGTAATCTACAGTCAAAAAATTATAAATACAATTACATATAATATAATTACCTAGTATATTTTAAAATAATCTATTGGCTTTGTATGAAAATGCTCATAATATACATTCAACAATTAATTGAACAAAATCATATAAAATATAAATAATTAATAATAAGTTCTGTTTAAAAAAAATATTGATATGGATATTAATAATATTATTATTTAGTAGGAAATAATCTACAGTCAAAAAATTAAAATAATAAAATAAAATTACAGATAATATAATTATTAATAGTTTTTAAAGCAATCTATTGGCCTGATATATTAAACTTAGACATTTTATGTATTCTAATTAATTAATTTAAGATTAATAATGATTAGCAATAATATCATCATTATCTGTCATTAAGTTTTCACCTCGCACAGGTAAAAATAATTTCACTCGCCCAAACGGACTGTTATTTTTTTGGTCAAAATTATTACCTTCGCCCAAACGACAACCGCCCCATTTTCCAACGCTGTATAGAATTAGACAATTATTGTAGTTGTCGTTTTACTAAATGTGTGTAATTAATTTTAATTATATTAATTATGATAATAGTATAGGTAATATTTTTTTGATATTCACAAAAATATATACTTGTAATATATATATATATATATATTACCAAAACCTATAAATAACAATATACACAATTTAGACAATATTTATAAAATCAAATGGAAAATTTCGAGAATCTTTTAGAACGATTTTTTTTATTATTTGGTATTGAAGCTATAGACTTGAGACTTTACATTTATTTTGGAATTTTTATATTAAATTCGTTTTTTTTTTTTTTTAGCTAAATCGATTACCTTTTGTATAATTTGTTTTCGACAATCAGTATCAGTACATTCATAATAATTTTTTATCATCGTTCACAGTGGGCTCAAAACTATATGGACGTATTGATGTATCTAAATATTTGTAATACACTACATATATTATTTATACGAGAACACTATTTATCCTAATATAATTTGACAAAATAATATGACAGCTATTTCAATTTTATATTATATGTGTATGTAATTAACAAACTATTATTATTAATAAATAAAATGTTATTATATATAATTTTATCTCGTAAAAGAAAAATTCAAATAATAAAAATATTCAAATATTCAAATAATACATTAATTTACAAAGATTTGTTAACGCAAAATGCGGTTGATTGTCGTTCGTCAACATATATAATAAGTCTTACTTTAGAATTTAAATAAAAATATATATAACCGAATAGAGTATTTGTACACTCCGTTCATTGTTGTGACTACGAAGTTATTTATAATATAATAAGTATATTATAAATTTATAACTGTACAACTACTTTGTCGAATATAACAAAAAAAATTATTACTTTTGGGCTCTAGCGATTCAACGAATCGACGTTTACAAATTTTAGTACCACCGATATTTATGAATTGCCTACTAATTAAGCCATAATAATTTTTTGTTTTGTGGTCCTTTAATTATAGTTAAACTGTACGGCTTCAATGGTAGATAACACATTTTTATCACGTTTTCAAACATCGAATTGTTGTATGTGCTCATGTGTACAACTCAAGTAACGCAACGTAGCGTCGTTGTGCTCTCGTATAAAAATTTTAAACAGTATACAATATTATGTTCAAATTTAAACTATTATATTTTACAGTATAATTTTAATAACTTTTACAATTCTCGGTAAGCCTTAACTCTATTTCTATCCCTGCGTTGGACGTAATTGATTAATTTACAACTAAATTATCAATCACGATTAATTTATTAAATTGCATTAGTTATTAATTGTTTAATAATTTTTTTAAAGTAATCAGTAATCATGATTATATTTTTGTAATCGTAAATCATTATCGTCAAAAATATCAGAAACTACAATCTTGTATTAGGTAATATACTAAATAATATTAAATTTAGGATTTACAGAACGTTAACTATTAATACATTTTAGAGCCATTTATTATTATATAATTTTATATTTATATGTTCCTCATACTCTTGTGTTGAAGTAAATTTATTATTATAGAAGTCTTATGATTTTTACATTATTTATTATTATACTTATATTGTCATTATTCAATTATTATTATTAATATACCTTTCTAGATATATTTTAATTTTTTATAAAAAAAAAATAGTTTTTTCTAATTATAATATGTTTTTTTATTTATAATCGTTATTTTTTTCTATAACGTAAGATAATCTTGTATATTATTGTTTGATTTACTCCATTTAAATTTTTTTTTTCTTTACAATATCCTGCTTATAATCAGTTAGTACCTATTGTAATTATTAAATACACTTCAATGGTCAATAGATCAATAAACAGTATATTTTCTTAAATTTTTATCTGAAAATATAGCTATTATTCAGCTTAAACCCGTCATTGATAAACCAATAATCATTAAAACTAGTCATGATTACAATTTTACATATTTTGTAATCGTGATCAACATTATGATTACATTATTACTTTAATAATTTAACAGCATTTGATATTGTCATTATTGATTACATTAGTTTATCTTATAATTAACTATTACGAATTGTACGCGTGATTATTAATCAGATTACGATTTTCCACTCTGCCTGCGTATCATTTGAATATTTAAATACGTAAGTCATTTTTAATAACGCTCACGAAATGGGTAAAAAACCTCGAAATGGAGAAAAAACGTAAGTAATATGGTGAATAGTCATACAATTTTTTTTAATAAAATAAATTAACACCCATATAAGTTATGTGCTGTATACAATTTAATTACTTAATAAATCAAGTTCATGTGGATTAATTATTTTACCTTGTTTCAGTCCGTTGTTCGAAAAAAAGGACACAAAAGAGAAATGGAATCATCAAAAATTGCTCAAGTCATTTATTGTTAAAATTGTATTGAGTATATTGGTAGCAGGTGTCGTAATTTACATATTGTATGCATTAATTAAAAACAATAATCAACATGAACTTCACAAATCGATAATGGTACGTAGTTGTTATATATTATATGTTTATACTATCTACTTAATATTTAACCGCAAGAATTTCTTGACTATCACAATCATTTTTCGAATTTTTTTACAGTTTTTCTAATAACAGTGAATAACTGACGAAAATGTATTAAAAAAGGAAATATTAATAGCATATCAGTTTTCGACTAAAACAAATTTTTATTAAGCTATTTAGAATATGGAATTGAAAATGAAAATTTCATTTTATTTGCTTTTTTTCGTAAAATGCTCATCAAATTATTTTGGTTTAACAAAATGCTTTGAAGATTTATTCAACATTTCATCATATATTTTTCTTACAGATTAGTAAAAAATAATTTTGCTTAGTTTCAAAACAGGTTTTACATTTTGAATAAACTATATAAATCATGAAAAATTACTACATATCTGTACTAAAATGTATAAGATTTTCCATTTTTTACATAAAACTTTAACACTGGATAGAATATTTTTTATAGGTTTTCTTCTTAGGTAAAAAAAAAAATAATAATAATACCAAAAAATTACTGGAAAGTTGTTAAAAAGTTTTATAAACGTCACAAAGTCGGATATTTATACGAATTTATCATCAATTGTAGTTATAGTTAAAGGTGTAATCCTGTAAATAGTTATGTAGCTACTCCAATATTTACTTGAAAAATCATTTTAGCATTTTAAAAACATCTCATAGTTTTGAAATATTTTAATGATATTTGTGCTGTTTATAAACACTCGATATAACCTTCTCTTGGGATTGTGGTAGTTCCGCAAAGCCGAACCGCTAGTGACTGGGTTCGAATCGATCGGCCATTATATACTTTGTAACATGTACTGTATTGAATACATTCCGAGTTTTAAAACTCAACTATGGCATACTAAATTGTATAACGGTTTGTCGAAGGAGGTGACACACTTAAATCCAAACTTCGACGTTTTGAATATTACACAGTATTTTCAAAGGTTCCTTCAGCTTAAAAAAGCACCACGTGTTGACAAATCATAGGAACAGCTGCTATAAACTGCTAATATGATTATTATATTAAGAAGGAATAAGATAATAGTTTTAGAAGACATTTAATTTTCCTCGCATCGTACTCGTATATGCTCGTTATAAACACTGTGATATTGTTATGTAACGTATCACTGGTTGGCCTTAATCGATCAAGAATCCCCGGTTACCAGTTTTCTCTCAACGAGTATCGAAGATTTTAGATTTAAGAAAAAGGCGTATTCTTTAGAATTTAACTCCGTATAAGAAGTCATAATGTTTGTCATCATATTCTACGATTATATTATGTCATCAGCTAATACATTTTAATTATAAAGAAATTAAAAAATTGTAAACATCAATTTCAACCGAGATTCAAACCTTCGGCACTAATAATCGCATATTATTTTGTTACACACTATTTACTTTTTGAGTTTGCGCAAATTAAAACTAGAGATCACTTCGAAGATCGCACAATTAATCGAAATAATTACTCTTTTCTACGCTTGTGATTATTAGCAAGTAGTGTTTGATCGGCTTCAAATATAAAAAGTGTTATTTGTAAATTTGTTTTAAAATTCTTTACAAAGTAAAAATAAAACGATTAATTCATTTAACATCTATTTTTATAATACGTACTGTACATTTTCACTATTACATTTATAAATTTAATATACATTTATTTTTGCATAAATTTGAATATCTTTTTATTTTTTCAATAAAACCCTCAACAATCCAACAATTTCTGAGCTCGTTTATATATTGAATTAGTAAGGTTCTATTTTATATACTATTTCATTATTAATATGTAATCTAAAATGTTACTTATAATTTTATTTTGTTCAATAGTATCATACATTCATATTATAATTAACTATTTTCTGAAATATTTACGATTATTAAAAATTTCAAAACTATTGGAAATCCTACGTAGGAACTCATTCATCCAATAACATTTCCCCTCAAGTGTTTTAAAACATTATGATTTATATTTTGATCAAATGAATATTACAAATAAATAATATAACACGACAATTTCAGTATATACTTATAACTTCTAGAATCCTTGCATTATCTCAGTTTAGTTTTATGTAAAGTTGAGATTATAATATAATACATGGTACGTTCTTAAAATTTAAGATTCACGATTTTTTGAGAGTATTTGAACCTTTGTTTCTAATACTAATCAATAATATTATCGTATTATAATTACATAATTGACATAATTTTATATTTCCACAGACCAAAAATCCACTACACATTTCCAGTAATGTAACAACAAATAATGCTTATGAGTACATAAAGCAATGTGCTCCTAAAGTGAGTTGCGATCCGACTGCAAAATATAGAACAATTAATGGTTCTTGTAATAATTTACTAATTCCCACTTTGGGTGCAGCGGAAACGCCATTTTTGCGTTTGCTTGATGCTGACTTCAACGACGGTAAGACGACCTTAATTTTTATTAATTATCAAAAAACAATGTTCGTCTAACTCTATTTAACTCCACAGGTTATTATGAAATACGAAAGCAAACAAATGGGAGCGCATTGCCTAGTGCTAGATTAATCAACGACAAAGTATTTATGGGCCGAGAACTGTACCACGTGGACGAAAATAATATACTTCTATTGCCGTTTGCACAACTGTTGGCCCATGACATAACGGGTCTACCGGATGACACTCTGTACGACGAACAAGGTACGGAACCATATATTATTACTAGAGATGAGCGGATATTTTTTGTTTATAACAATTGATTCCCGTTTAAATATTTTCAATAGATACTTTCAACCAGTGTTGTAGCGATGGGGGTAGTCGGCCGCCTCTTAGTTTTTTGGGGGGTGGTGGGTACCAATGGGTGGGTAGGTAATCATTTACATTTATAATTAAGAATTTAGGTAAAAACACACAAAAATATATTTTAATATTGATACAAACGAATGTCAGTATTCATTAGCCACTAACTGGATATACTAATATACTTACCTCTGAAAATGTTTGAGTACATCATGCCACTGCTTTCAATCCATTTTCCACATCAGTCAAATATTTTCATTACATTTTCCAAATTAAGGCTATAATATAATTTACGATATACCTGAATATATATTATTATATTATAATCCATCATAATTTCTTTATCACGTTTAATTTCAGTCAATGTGCCTTATTATATTTATTACAATAATATTATAATATTAATTATTTTTGTGTATTACGTTTGTTATTAAATTTTGGAGACATAACATACAGGTGTGGCATCCCTTAAGTATTATTATAATATTGAACATACAACAAACAACGGAATTTGTTATTGGTTTCGTTCCCGGTACTATTGCCAATAACATTATCTATCGATGAATCAAAGAAAGTACCGCCCATCTCTACAAACTTATAACTCATATGATATTTATAATCACGTTTTATTATTTTGTTTCATATTTATGTTTTAAAATTTTTTCTGTTAAATATAAAATCTAGGTAAGCTGATTGATTGTGGTTCCGACAAAATTGCAAGAAAGACATTTGTACAATGTCAATCGGCTATTGATTATCCACCCGATGACCCTGTTTATGGAAAATACAATTTATCTGGTATAAATAATTACCGGTCATTAACATCAAGGAATTACAGCTGTCCGTTGTACCCCACAACGTTTGTAAGTTAAATTGTCTTCATCGAGTTGTCATGATTCATGATTTGATCAAAATAAATTAAAATAAATATAAACGTATTGTACACGTATGTGTATATATATGTATATGATTAATATATGAATATAAAGCAAGGGAAAAAAATATCACATAATTGGTGAAAACTTATGAGCTTTTATCATTGTTAGTTGTTTATCCTGAAATGTATCAAATTTCGTTTGCAAAAGTCCGAACTTCAAAAATCATTCGGTTTTCGACCAAACTATTTTGTGTATCCTAAGTTTTATCGAAATCAATCGGTAAATGTCCAAAATCCGAACATTTACCGACCGCAGTCGGTAAAACCTGGAGTTTACTGGTATTCGTACTTTTACCATAATATATATAAACACATACCCCGTTAAGGCAATTCGAGAGGATGTATTTGCATGCACCCACATTTCAGATAAAATAGAAAAAAATTATTTTATTTTAAACATTATTTAACTTAATTATAAACTAGTGCTTTTAAAATCTATCAATAATTGATAAGTACCGTCTAGGTTGTTGCGCATACTTTTCGAATATATTTCAGGTAAATTTAGCGCCTTCCTGCTGATTATACTAGCATTATCTATGAAAAATAAATATAATATCTATTGGATTTCAGATGAATGTGAACACTCAATTTATCGACGCATCCGAAGTGTACGGATCAAAAGAAAAGGTTACCAAACGTCTTAGACTCATGGAGGGTGGGAGACTTAGGTTCACAGTAAGCGAAAACGGTCAGATGTTCTGTCCGTTCATTGGAAGTAAAGAGGGCATCATATTTAACGCAACAAAACCACCCCGCAGCACTCATTACGACACAGGTTTATATATATATATATATATATATATATATATTTATATAAATAATAGTATTCAACCACGAATCAAACTTTTTGTTATTTATTGGCGCTTCGATGTTTCAACTTCAAGACTTAAGCGCAAAAAATTGGGTACAGGACATAGGGTCGCAGAAACATTTATTATTTAATTCCAGTAGAGATATGTTAATAGAATAGATTTGTGGGTGATAGAACTTTTTTTTATGAAACAAATAAATATTGATTGTTTATATTATTCATTATCTGAGATTTACTATGAGTTAAAGATGAATAATTCGAAGAATCAAAATTTATATCTGTAGTATCACTTACTATGTCTTCAGATAGCTAAACTTTATCTGCTTCAATATTTATTAATACATCATTGTTTATGCTTTTATCTGTATCTAATTCACAATTATTGCATGTTGTAGCACATTTTATTAAATTAATGAACAGATGTCCAAAGCAACAATGAATGGTTCGAGCTGTAGGATTTTTATTGTATCAGTTAAATATAAAAACAATATTAGTTTAAATAGATTGAACAATTTATATTTAAAATCCGAGTACAAAAAAATGGTACTTAAATTGTATTTAAACAGTATAGATACCTATCAAACTGTTTATTAGTTTAAAATTGTCTGATTCTATTAAAAATAAATAATAAGCTACTTGTTGAGTAGTATAATAATATGCTTAAAATAAAATAAATGAAAAATGTAAAAATATGAAATTGTTAAAAAAATGTGTTTAAATGTCTTTTTTTGTAACACATTACTGACAAATATTTTTCCAAAACATCATTTGTTAGTTATTTTTGAAATTAAAACAATTCTTCAACATCGGCTTTTTATTTAGATTATGTCAATTCTATCGTACTGCTATTCGAACTAAACATATAATAACCTTTTTTAATACAATTAGCTGTATTAACTACAGCATTTGATGCTAGTTTACAATTCGACTTACACGTTTTCATTGTTGTTGAAACCGATTTACTTAAAATTTGTATATGTAATATGTATATGCAAATGTAATATGTTTAGGTTTCTTCGTACATAGTTCAAACCGTATTTTATTATCTTATTATTGATCTCAAAAAAATGTATATATTACCATATATTATAATCACCAAATAAATTAATTTATTTTAAATTTTAAATTTTCCAAATAATAAATTATTAACATATTATTTACCACCATTGAATCAAAACATAGTGTACACGTTTTGAAACAGAATTCATTTTTTACAAAACCTAGCGCCCAATGGTCTTCACCCACTTTTTTGCGATCAAGTAACGGCATACTGTTTTCAACGTACACTTATATTCCTATACAGGAGATCCAAACAACGGTAATCAAAATATGGGAATAACGGCAATGCAAACATTATTCTTGAGGTTCCACAACTTCATTACTTATAAATTGTCGGCTTTAAACCCGAATTGGTCAGACGAAACGCTTTATCAAGAATCACGAAGGATTGTCATTGCAACTATACAGCGTATAGCGTACGAAGATTTTTTACCTACGGTTATTGGTACGTATCGTTAGCAATACGTCTGAAAAAAATGATTTCGAATACATATTTTAAACGTATACATTTTGTAATTATTTCATATTACAGGAGACGATTTCCAAGAAGCTTATGGATTAAACAATGAAAATATTTACAACCCAACAGTCAGTTCAGCAACATCTCAGGAAATGTCTTCCGCTGCTTTCCGTGTCTTGCATTCAATTATACCAGTTCAGTTCAAGTAAGCATTAATTGAATAGCTACATATAATAATATAAATTAATTATTTATTATTATTTATTATTTCATTTTACATTACAGTTTTATAAACAATGATTACTCAGTTGACTTTTCAGTTAACGTTACGGATTGGTTGGCAAATCCCGAATTAATACCACAGGGCAACAACTTCGATAAATTAATAAAAGGATTTTTGGAAACGCCTGGTCGTCCTGTCCAACCGTCATATAATTTCTATGTAATTTCGTCACCTCATAG
This sequence comes from Sipha maydis, assembly GCA_034509805.1. Taxonomy (NCBI): domain Eukaryota; kingdom Metazoa; phylum Arthropoda; class Insecta; order Hemiptera; family Aphididae; genus Sipha; species Sipha maydis. The sequence goes on from JASXSY010001499.1 coordinate 216,434, forward strand.
TCACACTTTCACGTTACATAATATATTTCAGCATGTTATCATAACATCATAGCATGTTATTTGAACTTATAGATATCCAACTTTATGAGAAATACAACTAGTAATACCCAATTCCCCGGATTGGATTTACTGTCGGTGGATGTGGCAAGGGGCCGTGATGTTGGCTTACCAACTTATAATCGAGTTAGACATTTGTGCGGATTACCATTGGCTGACGATTTTGAAGACTTGGTGGACTTAATACATTTAAAAGTAATCAATTACTTTATGTAATTTTTAAAAAAAAACATAAAACGCGTTCTGTATTCATTAAATTTACGGTATTTACTGATATCGCTAATCAGTGTGCCTATTATGATTTAGTGAAATTCAATTTATTTTTGACAGTATTTATGAAAAAAACATTAAAAGAGCTGAGATTTACACTATAATTAATATTTGATGATCATTCAGAGCCAAGATTTGGTGTGTTTGGAATTGTTAAACTGTATTCAGAAATATGTACAAACTTAATTCGCCTTTCATTTGAAAATCCAATTTCGAACAAATATAATAAACATCATTACACATATTATACATATATTATCGTATACCTATACTTAATATAGACAAAATTATAAAAAAAAAACGCATAATTTAAATCTGCGAATGCATATTTTGTGTTGTTCTAAATCTGAAAGGAAAATTCAACCTAAGGAGTTTCTGCTTGCACCATGTAACTTAAATAACATTTATGTGCACATGTGAAAATGTATATAAATACAAATAATTTAAATTTACCTTTATATACTTATTTAGTTATATATATATATATATATATATATATATATATATATCTGAATACTTTTTTAGTTTTGTGTGATTTTTAATAATAAATATTACTGATATACTGCCCATACCTGGTATCGTGGTTGTATCGTTATGTAAAAACCGCAGATAAATAATTTGTCCTTTGGAGTTAGAAATAATACTATTTATTTATTTAATACTATTTAAATTTTTAAAATTTAATTTTAATTTTAAACCTATACTGAAACTTTAAATATTTTATCCAACTTTACTCAAAATTCGATCTTGCCAATTTTACATAATATTATTAATATTTATCAATTTCCACAATATTAAAAACAATATCATAATTTTATTTTATAAGTATTTCAAATAATTATATGATTGATCATATAATTATTTGAAATATTTACAACAATTGTTGTAATTGGTAGTTATTCGTTTATTTTAGGATATAACCAAATTAAGAGATCTTTATTCTTCAGTGGAAGACATTGATTTAGTCGTAGGATTATTATTAGAAAAACCAAGCGATGGTGCGATGGTTGGTCCAACTACACGATGTATAATAGCCGACAGCTTTTATCGGTTCAAAGCTGGAGATCGATTTTTCTACGACGTACAAGGACAACCGGGTAGTTTTACTCCTGGTAAATTTAATTTAATTCGAATGAGATAATTAAAATTGATTGAAAATACTTATTTTGATTGTATTTGCATTTTTAGAGCAACTGAAAGTGATTAAAAAAATCACTCTTGGTCACGTATTATGTGCTACTACAAACATAGATCACGTACAGGAGTCTATGTTTAAAGCAGTAGATCACAAGTATTTATAATAATTACTTAATTAATTGTACTCGATAAGCAGTAAAATATTTTTTTTATTTATTTGATTTTCAGTTTGTTCCCAACCAGCAAATTGATATGTGGCGAAGACTTCTACATAGATTTCAATAACTGGGCGGAATCAACTAACGATTCTGACGTCAACTGTCCATTTTTTAAAAATAAGCAATTATAGTCAAATCATTAATATTATCAATCATTTGATCAATTAAATTTATCTGTAAATTTAAGAAAACATGAGTATTATCAACATTGATCTTATACTACTTAAGTACCTACTATTAGTTATTTAAAGCATACGATTACTCGTCCGTATAACTTATTTCTATATTAGTATAAGAACAAATACAATATAGTTAAATTCACTTAGAACAGTTTTCAACATAAGTAATGAAGAGATTTTGAGGGACGGTGAACTTAATTTGGGTGATAAGGGGCGGTAGGATGATGTTGAGTATAATATTATGTTTACATTAAAACTTAAAATTGAAGAAAAATTAAAACTAGAGTGCAGATAATTATATTGAGTTTCGCGTCGTTACTTATTTATTATTGTTTTCAAATAATTTAATCTTATTAAGTTATTTGTAAAATTAACACGATAGAATAAGATACCTATCAACTAGGTGGGCATGCTTTGATTGTTTGTAGTGGTTTTTAAACTTAATTATCATTATTATATTATTATTATTTTTTTACAGTCTTAGTGTTTTATAATATTTTTGGTATAATTTTATACCAGTTCCCATTGAATCAAATGTAAAAAAAATTAAGTTTGAAGTACCAAAATTAACCATTCCGCTGATCATTATATTTTATTATTATAAATTTCAATTATACATTTATTGTTTAAACAATTTCAACTGTATATTTATATTTTTATTTAATTTTCAACTATACGCTTATTGACCCTACGATTTTTGTTTTTTTTTTTTTTTTTAGGGTGCGTTAATAATATTTTAATCTCAAGGAGGTCACAGCTTAAAAATGGTTGATGATTACTAACTTACATCTAGTTTAATTCAAAAGATAACTTTGTTGAGATATTATAAATATAAGCTTACTCTTAAGATAATATTTATTATTTCAAGTTGAGTAATTTAGCCAAATTAGTTGAAAAATATATTAAGATTATTATCTATTAATATTATCTATATTAAAGTTATAAGAAAAACAAGATTTAAACACCTAATTTTATCAATGACGATACTTCGTACATAATACATATTATATATATATTCGTAAATATATTTTATGTTATACATCGTTTTCAAATCTACGTTTTTGGTGTGTATCAAACTAGTTTGATACAAGAAATAATTTTAATAAACATATGATGTTAAAAATGATAACTTTTACACGCAAAAATATAATTAATAAATAAATATAATTAAGTTGAAAAATCAATAATAGTATTGTTTATAATTTGTTATTTAAACCTATAACACAATACTTAAGTTAAAGGCTAAGTTAATCCTTAATAAGAATTCAGATACAGTAATATACCATTTTCTAAATAATTTTTTTTTACTTTTATTATATTTTGTCTAAAATTTAATACTTTGACATTTTTATAATATCGAAATTTACTACCTGTGAAATAAAATAAAATGCATTTGCCCAGCATTCGCGTCTCTGGATTTCTTGTTCAAATTTGAAACCTTTTTAAATGATTGATTTGTGGTGATTAATGTAGGTACGTTACCTCAGCACCCGTACTTCCGAAATCATGAATTGTAATCAAGCAATATTATGTACTTTATTTTGTAAAATTTTGTACAGCCCCCAAACGCCCCCGAAATCCAATTTCATCTTAAGTGCTATGAACCCCACGAGTCGCCCCGGGTTTGAGAATTGTACAAAATAAAATACATAATACTGTACGATTTAAAGTTGAAATTTGTGAAAAATAACTCATTCGGGTACTGGGGTAACGTTACCGCAACACCCGTAAGATGAAATTGGATTTCGGAGAGATTTGGGGGTTGTACAAAATTTAATTTTGGTTGTACAAAATAAATTACATAATACTGCTTGATTACAATTCATGATTTAGAAAGTACGGGTGCTGGGGTAACGCACCTGATTAATGTGGTCAGTTTTCAGCATTTGTGCAGTAAATTCAAATTTGTCGATCCGTTCACTTATTCAGATTTCGTTTATTGATTTTTTTTTTTTTTTATACAGTTATTTAGTTTGTAGCTTATCTGAATTTTCTGATTGTTTCTAAAAAATAATACTTATTCAATAACACTTGTATAAGTAACTTTTATATTATTTAATAATACTACACAGACATTTTGGATTATATGAACTAGTTGATTCCAAAAATGATTTTTTTTAATGATAGTCAGCATTAATACAAAAGACATATAGTCAATATTATTGAGAAAATTTAAAGTTTTAAATAAAATAAAATAACTATATATTTTGAATATTTAAAATATTTTTATTTTCTAAATAATATTTTTGACATTATTATTGTTTGAGAGGATGCTTCACCCTTATATATCGTCTCTATCATACACACGTACAACATAAAATTTGATTTGCGTTTAGTAGATCAAAAGTAGTGATGTTAGCATTCCTAGCATTTTCTGTATATGTATAGGTATGAAAATAAAAATATTTTAAATATTCAAAATGTATAGTTATTTTATTTTAGTTAAAGTTATAGTTGGTAATATTTTACACACACGATTAAAAATTAAAATAATAGAAAAAACTCTTTTTTCTTTAAAGTTTGATTCAAATAATTTTACTCTGATATTAAAATTAATGTCATTATATTAATTTTCCAAGTTGTATGTGTGTCAGGCGGTGATAACACATGTGAATAGCGTCTACTTAAAAAATTAATCTTTAAAAGAAAAAAAGTTTTTAATAAAATCATCTGTTGTATATGATTCGAAATATCTATATCATATTTTAAACAAGTATAGTTGAAAGTATCATGAAAATAGTGTTTGGAAACAGTCGTTAATGAAGAAATAAAATAAAATAGTACCTACATGGAAATGAGTCAACAAAATTGAGTTTGGTGCACAAATACTGAAAACCGGCTACTTTTAACCGAAAACTCCGAGATGGATGTTTTTAGATAAATGTAGCTGTTATACATATAGGTGAATAATTTTTCCGACCATCACCGTTCACTTTTTGCCTTTTTTGCCCTTTTTGCCACCCTTCCCTTTCTTCTTCTTGGACATCTTGTCCTTGGTTTCTGGAGCGGGCGCGAGCGGCAGGTAGTCCTCATCCTGGAACTGTGTGCATACGTCCATCGGCTTCTCAAGCTCCTTGGGTAGGCGCACCTCGATCTGCAAACGGGACATGTCGTTGGGATTGTTGTACCGCTTGCCCAACCGCAACACGAACACGTCCTCGTCCTCGTCGATCGGCAAACCGGTGACCGGTCCCACAACCCTGTTAGAGGTTGCCGGCAGGGTAGGCAGTACTTGTATTACGTGATCCCTCTGCATATAGTCGTCCATCCCTGGCCGCATCTGATAGTACATCGCACCGGTCGGCCGCCCGTCCCGGTTTGTTTTCGGTTTTGCACCTTTAGCCGCTGTTTCACCCACGCCCAAGTGGACCGTGGCTCGGTCGCCCCGCAGACCCATTTCACCTGGCTTCAGTCGTATGGTGTGTCTGTCCTTCCTAGTGTTGTTCACTGTCGACGTCCTGTCCTTGGCGCACAGCTCTCGCAACGTCTACGAGAACACAAGGATTAAGTAGAATCTACAACGGCCAACTGTTTTTCAGAACAATAACAATTTGGTCTTTTACAAAAATGCGAAATATTTTTAATGTCATTTACTATAGTTCGCGTAAGATGTTGGACCATGATGATTATGGTTACGATGATAATAGTGATGGTGACAATTTTATGGACATAAAAATTTCAAAAATTATTTTTCCAACTAGTTAAGGGATGTTGATATAAATTTGACTGAAGTAGTAACATAAATCCCAACCTATTCTCTTGATCTATAGCAAAATTGTGGTAAAAAAATAAAATAAAAAAAAATATCTGCGGACATATTTCCACTTTTCATAAACGACTTTGCAGCGCTGCAGATGAAATTTCCAATAGCGTTTTACTCACGTTCGGCGCGAATTCCATGTCCCTGCGTAAAGGACAGGCTGGAATTTGACATCGCTCTTTCATGGTGCAATTTATGTTTTGTTGAACGCTATCATGTGTTTCGAGTGGATTCATTCCAGGAACCGGACCCAGTGCCGCCTGAAACATATCCCTCATTTTTTCCAGGGCTTTCATCGTACATTGCACCATTTTCATTTCTTCCCTGCAGCAGACTCCGTCAAATGATCCATTAGATGACATTTTTGAATATTGGTTTTGCTTTTTGAAATATTTTATATTTTCTCCCGTGTTGGTGGTGTTGTGTTCATTGATTTAACATCGAATCTAAATAGGTTGACTATATTTTTACATTATAAAATTTCTATGGTTATTGAATATGCGAAAATCATAAACACATTAGTAACCAGTACAGTAATTTTTCATTTCATAAAATGTATAATTTCATAATTTTATAATGAACATTTTTTGAACAATTTCAACACTGTCAGTCGAGTTCTTAAGTAGCAGTATACACATTTAAAAGTCTTGGATCCTTTTTCATTAGGCGATAAAATTATTTTCATCAAGAAATCCTTGCTAATGGAATTTCAATGATTATCGTGTGCATATTTCTTCCTAAAACCTAATATTGTTGGTTCATTTATTAGTTCATATTCTATTTTTACTGAACACAAGTACACCATATTGGTTACCACAAAGAGTCACTCGATGTCATCAACACCAGGTTGATTTTTTTTATTGCTTAACCCTTACAGGTGATCAATCGGCAGATCAAAGTGTATTTATTTATACATTTTGTTCTTATGTTTATTAGAATATAAGATTTCCTTACTTAAGCACCCATTAATAAATTTATTATACTCTGTTACGTCGATCTAAATATATACATACTTCCGACCTATAAATTGTATAACGATCTAATCGTGCTTAACCCTCATCTACTTCTATTCTCAAAAAAAAAAAAAAATACGCAAATCATTGCCGACAACCGCCATATTTGTAGAATCGATATCGGTGCAAACATTTTGATTGCAGAGCGTGGTTATGACCTTATAGAGCAGGGGTGGTGAACCTTTTTCGGATTATTTAAGTGCAACATTTAAAATCAAATTTTAGATTTATGAATTTGGGCTGCAGAACGATTCCGATTGTTAATAGCATCTAAATTTAAAAAAAAAAAGTAGTAACTTATCAAATATAGAGATTAATAAATCTTGTTATTATATTTACCTGAATTAAAATGAATAATAAGATTTTTTTTAATGTTTTCGAGTGTTTTTTAATGTCTGTTGTGGTTGAGAATGTATTTGTAAACAAAATATTATCTACCTACGTCATTGATACGTAACTTTAGAAAATAGTAATTAATTTACTGCCAGATCTTCGGAGAACCTACGGCGAAAATAAATCGACTAAGTACCAAAAAGGTTCGTTTTAATGTTTTTAAATAATGTTTAAAAAATTTTCCATTTCTTCGAAAACTGTTTTCCTTGGTTCACCTTGAACAAATTTTAATTGTATTTGGACTTTGTCCACGTTACACAACGATTCGACTAAAACCAATGACAGCTCCTGGTAAACATAAATATTTTGTTCTTGAAAATATTTTAATTGAATCAGAACGGGTTGATTGTAAAAATTTAACAATTAATACTCGGTACAGTATAATTCGAAATAAAGACAACGCTACGGTGTGCGGCGGCTCATTGTTTTTAAACTATTTATTTTACAATTTTCAACCGTCGAAAATTTGTTTGCTGTTGATTTGCAATAAATTCATAAACATAATGTGCATTAATATGCTCAAAATCTTTAAATATGTGAAATCGTTTAAGTTCAGTAAAAACATGCAAAAATATGCAAGATACGTTTTTGTATTTCAATTGTATGGATCATGTAACGAATTTCTATCGAATCAGATTTCGAATATGCAGGTTCCTAAAGAAATATGCAAGTGCATGAAGTTCCAAGCCCTGGTTACGAACACAGTATTCATGAATGCGATTTAGTCGGCAGTCAAAAACATTGTCATTACTACCTTCCGTGACACCTTTGGCGAATTTATTCTGGCATTTATTTCATAAAAAAAAAAAAAAAAACGCCGATTTTAACGTAACTCAAAACGCCCCCTTACTTTGCTGCGCCTTCGGTAACCTTTCGCCAACTTCTAATCACGGCACCGGTTACACGTTGTACCGTGCATAATGTCAAAATTTTCTCATTGTTTCAAAAAATAGTCGACCTTATTAGTAAAAACAAGAAAAATAAATAAATGACGAAATGATAAAATACGATTCCGAATATCTATATTATTATAAAAAAATTCGTCAATCGTACATTGAATAAACAATAACAAATAAAAAAAAGTTCATATTAAATAACAACATATAAATGGTAAACTTTAAAAAAATGGTGGGGAAATTTCAACATCAAAAATATATTGGGGGACCTGTCATCTATTACATTGAAAACAAACGGAGAGAAAATGTCCATTTACACCGATCACACATAGAGGTATTTCGCTGTCGTCGACCATTACCCGCAGCGACGGAACGCAACGCTATGCATCGGACGAAAACGACCCACATTTAAGCGGGTAATTCAAAACGTTCGCAGTGCAAACAACTTAACAACATTTGTTACTTACTTGAAAATAAAAATTATACAATTATACAAAACGCTTATTATATTACATTACACATTATGACAGTATCATATTTATAATAATACAGTATGTTAGAGCTGTTACTATCACACTCGTACGTATTGCAATCGCAAAGATATCAAAATTAAAAAACAAAAAAAAAAAGCAGAGAAAAAAACGTCCAAGGAATACTTCTGTTGCAGTGAACTCGGCTCCCGGGGCAGCCAACTGAAGATTCTTTAGTGGTTAATCCTGCCAACCGTCCGATCGGGTTACGTACCGTCAACAGCGTACTCCTCGAGGGTTTTGTAAACTTTTCCGGAGGAACAATGTTTGGACACTTCGTCGACCCGAAAACACGATGAACAAAATGATGCGACGTTAAGTCCCTGCAGGTCGGTTTTTCAACAAATGGAAATTTCCCGATAAGAAAAACGTGACGACGGTGTACGGGTGTGCGGTATTACGTACCAATTCGAATCTCTGTCCGATTATCCGCAACAGTGCGCACAGGCATTTCAGGCAGTGCGAGTCGCGTGTCTTGAGCAAATCGCTGACAGTTTTCTTGACGGTGTGCGTCATTTTGAAATTGTTCAACATAAACAGTCGGCTCATAAATCTACGCGGGAAGAGATCGTGCACACACGCGCTGCGGTCAGCTAAAAATCCGAGAAGCAAAACGAAAGGGCGAAGGCCCCGCAATTATTACCTACGAGTTTCCAGCGTGCGGACGCGCAACTTTATGATCACACTATACGCCGCTTGTGACCCCGTCATCGTCGGATCGTACATTATTACATCGAGACATATTCAAGAGTCAATGATAAATTCAACACTACTAGTTACGAGAACATTTCAATATTGAAGCACTTGAAGCTTTTAAAATGTTTACAAGACGAAATAATATCGTATCAACGATCAAGAACAATCGCAACAAGTTTAAATCGGTTTCGGGTATTTCTTATGATTTATCATTAGATATTTTAGTAAAATCGATATCGATAACAAGGCCTCGTGCACATGTTTCGTTGTAATATAATTATTTAAGAAGCAAATTAAATCTTGATTTTATTTCAGAAATGTATAACACTATAGTGTGTACAGTTACGATTTTAACGAAAAACGTTTTGCATACTGATTAGTATTTTATTTTAGTAAAATACTCTATACAGTGGCTGTAACCGCAATCAATAAACAATTAAAATTAAAATTTTGAAATTTCTATAACAACCATTTTTTACCTTGCCAATTATTTATGGATCCCGTTCAGTTGGCTTTCACTATTAACAAAGACGTAACGAATCTTTTTACGAAGTTGAAATACGACAAACTGTGAAACAATTATCTACTTCGATATTGATACGAAGGTATTTTTGTATACGCTGCGATGGATTTTCAAAGCAGTACTTACGTAAACGAAACGATCAACTGTCAGTTGGTCAAAAGCATGGCATTGAAATATTGCTTAAACGTAATGCGAAAACGAACTGTCGATGAACAACTGCAAGACTTTTCGAACATTTTTGGTGCACCACTCAAGCTGATGATTACCTATCAGAAAGCTGGAGTGGTAGTAAAATACACGATTGGGTCGGAAAATGCGACGGTCAAGGGATCGAATGAGTCGGTACGTACATACAAAACTCATAGTCGAATACATTTCAATCAAACCGTGTTTGTTTTCGTAGACATGTGTATTTGAATGCAAACGAAACATTTTGAATCTTCTTAAAGTGTTTTGTAAATATTCAAATAATGCGAAAGAAATATGCCAGAGTGAAGACATTTACTCCGATGTAAGTGAAACCGTAAACGTATATATACGATGATAATAATGATGATATATTAACTTTATTTTTTTGATTATGTATTCAATCTATACATTGAATTGTACAAGCAGATCAAAAGTGAATCCGTTAAGAATGGCGCAAGTTCATCGAATGAAGTACTTTCGATCGACCAAGATACTGATCGAGTGGAACTTTGCGGGATTAGACCGTTAAACACTGAAATATGTGACTTATTGGATGTGACAAAAACCCCGTTGATTTTGATGATTAACTATTTTCAAACCGATGTCGAAATTACTTACGAAGTTGCATCACATCGTGTTTCGATCAGGAGTCCCACAAAATCTGTTAGTTAAATAGTTTAGTTCTAAACGATATTGCGCTCGTCTCTTACAGGTCACGTCGGACTTAATTTTTAATGTAATTATGCATTTATTGTAGACGTGTATGTATTCGTGCAAAATTAAATTGCTACGTTTGTTGAGATCCATCCTGACTCACTCAGACGGAACCACAGACGGAAGTATCGCCACCGATCGTGAAGCCGTGATTCCGAATCCTTCAGAACCGGAGGTCAGTAAAACGAATATGATTTATTAGATATTCAGTACCATTACTAAAACGTGTCTTATGCGTTTGCGATAGGATGAAATAACGGAACATGAACTGAACAGAGACGAAGAACCAATGAATTGTCCTGGAGAGCTTTTCGGATCGGTCGTCGGTACTTTGTATTTTTCGGAGAACGCGACAGAAGTTGAGTCTGTCGAGTCGACCGTCGTTGATGTTCCGTCGATTGGCACTGCCCAGGTAATTTTTAATCAAATCCATCTTACCATCTTACAAAATCGTACGGAATACCATTTTCATACTATGCGTGTTAACGACAGAACAACGTTGTTCGAGATGAACCGTGCAACGTAGACAACCGGTGCAACAGTCCATCGAGAACAACAACATATATGGTGGATTCGAGTGCGAAGGACGCGATTGTCAAGACTCCGAGTCCGACAAAAGTTTCTGCGGCATCATCACTGGCATCTAGTGGTTTGCAAAACAAACTGTTCGACGAACTCGAAGAGCACGAGGTGATTTAAATTAAATGTTTGCGCATCGTTTATCAGAGCTCGGATTTTATGCTACTAAAAACTAATGAAATATACGCTATACTTATATATACTTATGATCGTGCATTATACGGTTTTATATTTAAAGTCTGCGACACAAAAAAAAATAAATAAAAAAAAATATGGCTTACACGGCTATTTCGTTAGTATCCTTATTACAATATTAGAAAACACTTCAGGATCCAGGTCTTGTATTCATTGCGTACATTTGGCGTGGACGGTGATAATCTTGTTCTTTCCGTTTAACGAAACGACGATTACGTACATTTCTACCGTTTTCAGATGTTCGTCCAGAGAACTTCGGCTGTACTGAACAAGGTCACGGAGCACAAATTGTCAAAGTACTCGGACGCGCTTCTCGACGTCCTGGTGCACGCGCACCAAGTTGACCGATCCTACATAGGACTAATAACCGATGTGATCGTGAAAACGGTACGCCGAGAGCCCGACGCGGCCGCTCTACACGCACAGATCTACGGAATAATAAATTTCCACGTGACCGTACTCCAGGGCGGAACTAGGGGGAGGAAAACGGGGTTTCATCACAGGGCGTAAAATTTTAGAGGGTGTAATTGTTATAGTACATGTACACAGTAAATGTATTTTTATCTTTTTTTAACGATAATAATGTGTTTAAAACTCAATAAGTACGATTGTTAACTAATTATTACAAACAATTGTAGGGAAGGGTATTCGATTCTTTGTTCATGATAGGATGTAATTTTCAATAACACTTTTCCTGGACGTAAAATTCCTAGTTTCGCTTCTCTAATCATACCACGTTGTTCGCCTAACCCAGTATTTCCTAATCTATTTTTACTCAACGTCCCTTTTAGATTTTAAAAATCCGATACACTTTAGGAATTGTTTTCAAAATATTAACATTTTATTTTTTAATAAGCTATTCAAATAAAGGAAAAAATATAATTTAACATTTTAATGCTAAAATTTAGTCAATATTATATTTAAATACCTACTAACAATACGAATTTTATAATTTGATTTCGAAATTGCTAAACTAATATCTTCTTCTTCTACTTCACCTTTCTCCCAACTATTTGGGGTCGGCCACCCTTGTCCTACACCTCCACTTTACTCGGTCAATCGCATCTCCTCTGCACACACCGACAGCCCTCATGTCATAACCGAAAATTGCTGAACTAATATAATAACACAAAAAGTACTTATGTGACTAATGACAGCCCTGAGGTTGATGATTGCTTGCTATCGAAATTATATCTATAAATCTATAATCCGATAATATAATTATTTAGATGTTATTTATGTGTCTTTAAATATTATACCTGCATAGTTCCTGTATATACATTTGGTATTTTAAACTGGTTTTTATTCTACGCAGTTATACATTTAATTGCAATCAGTTATAAACAATAAAAACGTAAATGATAAATGAGCGCCCCCTTTAAAATAAAAAATGCCCACAAGAGGACGGTAGCGACCACGTTGGGAATCATTGTCCTAACTCGACTGATTTCTGGACGTATTATCAGGTGGCCCGCAACCCGAACACTAGCGGTCTGTACGCGAGTTTGTGTTCCGATACGGCGGCGAAGGCGTCGGCGAATCCCGGGTTGACCGATGTGCGCGATATGTTCAGGGACGAGATGAAGATGTCGTGCAACAGCGTGCTGAGCGATTTGCCCCGAACGTACGATCCGACGGCGACGTGTGGCGTGAACAAAAAGGTGCGCGTCCGCACGCTGGAAACATGCAGGTAATAATTGCGGGGCCTTCGCGCTTTCGTTTTGCTTCTCGAACTTTTAGCTGACCGCAGCGATCTCTACCCGCGTAGATTTATGGGCCGACTGTTTATGTTGAACAATTTCAAAATGTCGCACACCGTCAAGAAAACTGTCAACGATTTGCTCAAGTCGCGCGACTCGCACTGCCTGAAATGCCTGTGCGCACTGTTGCGGATAATCGGACCGAGATTCGAAATGGTACGTCATCCCGCACACCGTGTCACGTCGTTTTCCTTATCGGGTTTCCATTTGTTGTGAAACCGATCCGCAGGGACTTTACGTCGCATCATTTTGTTCATCGTGTTTGCAGGTCGACGAAGTGTCCAAACATTGTTCCGCCGGAAAAGTTTACAAAACCCTCGAGGAGTACGCTGTTGACGGTACGCAACCCGATCGGACGGTTCGCAGGATCAACCGTATCATCTGCGAAAGAAACGTCAATTGGCTGCCCCGGAAGCCGAGTTCACCGAAATAGGAGTATTACTTGAACGTTTTTTCCCCTCCACCTTTTTATTTTTATTTTTTTTTTTCGATCTTATAATCTATACGGTTCAATACATAATACATACGAGTTCTAACATACTTCATTATTACAATATGATATTGTTGTAATGTGTAGTGTAATAAAATAAGTGTTTTGTATAATTGTAGTGTTTTATTTTCAAGAAAGAAACAAATGTTGTTCGCACCGCGAACGTTTGAATTTCCCGCCTAAACGTTTGTCTTCAAAGTGGCATAGGCGTAATTTCGGGGTGTAAAGGGGTGCAATAACACCCCTTGGTTTTTTTGAGTTGGTGCAAAACTGTAAAATTGCACCCCCTCCCCTCTAAATGTTCAATATTTATAATGTGTAACTAGTGCAATGATGGATCGAGGGTTTAAAATAAGGTGGTGTACATCCAAAAAATATAACCAATATTATACAAATATAAATATTTATATTATATCTTATTATATCAGAAACATGATTGTTGTATTCAATTTACGATAATGATAGAAAAAAATTATCAGTTGATAATCAGAATATAATAAACGAATGAGAGTAAACATAAATTATAAGTTTATAAGGGGGCTGAAGCCTACCATGTTTTAAGGAGTAATATTTAGGCATTTTATATCACATGAACATTTTCGCTGTGTCAATGTGTGAGTAGTAAATGAACATTAGTGTGTGTAATCCGTTATCGCGTTTATCGTGCCACATTGACTAAAATACAAATTGACGGAACTAGGTACGATAATAAACAAAATGAACATTTTATCTTTAGATTAATAATCTATTGGTGCAAATTAATATAATATATTAATTTGCACCAATTCAATACTATTTTAATATGGGCAGTAGTGTTATTTCAAAAATTTGAAAATAACATAATTAATAAATACCATTTCGTTCGCATTTCTTTAAACATGACCGTCCCACTCATTTTGTCTTATCTGTTAAAAAATAGTCAATGACAAGAAAAATTGAACTAAGTTGGCTGAATAGTTAAAAACAACTATTTAATAAATAATAATATATAAATGTTTTTTTAATATTATTTTAATTCTTGTTTTATTAACTCTTTTAAAAGATAATCCATATAAATTTTTTTAATTGGACTTCCATGTTGGTTTTCCAAAAATGATCGTCTCTTTAAAGTTTGATCCGTTTACATGCATTTTGTACCCCGTAGTTATTTCCAATGTGCATTTCAGATGTGAATTAACCAAACTGTTTTAGGTAAACCGAATAGGTATTGAACTGAATTAACAATTGTTTACATGCATTTAACTCCGAGAGTTAATTAATTCGAATTGAATTAAATCGACGGTATATACTTTATATTTCCTCTTAAGGGGGCTGGAGCGTAGCATGTTTTAAGGAGTAATATTTAGGCATTTTATATCACATGAACATTTTGGCTGTGTCAATGTGGGAGTAGTAAATGAACATTAGTGTGTGTAATCCGTTATCGCGTTTATCGTGCCACCGTACATCGACTTAATTACAAATTCCCGGAACTATGATAATAATCAAACTGAACGTTTTATCTTTACATTATACTAATTTGCTAAACTCCACGGACCATCCGTTTTGATACTATTATAATATATGCAGTAGTGTTGCTTCAAAAATTTGATTCTATAAAATCAATGCTTATACCTTTATACAGGTACGGATCCAGCCTACTTTAACGGGAGGAGGTGGATTATAAATAAGTATAAATTTTATATACCTATTGGTTAATATGAGTATATATTTATATAATATACATAGAATCTGATACTATTTTTAGGACGAAACTCTTTGAGTCGGTTGGACTGGCCGTCTGACGGTTATCGTCGCTCATACGGTCACAATAATATTGTTCTTATTGACAATTGATTAATTTTTGTTATAAAAATAAAAGATGAAAATGTATGAAAATGAAACAAAACATTAAAATGTTATGAAGCAAGAGAATGCAATTTAATAGTACAACAAATTAAAATAAAATAAATTTTTGATGTATGGCACTAATATTTCCTTCGTTTCTTTTCTTTTGGATAAGAGTTAGTTTTATTTCCATAATGCCAGTCCTTTTTACTGTACATAGCATTAAAAATGAAAAAAAAGCAAAAAAAATCTCTCTCTAGGGACTACACATTAGTTTCAAACAATAGCAGACACTAGACAAATCAAAATTCAAATATTGAAATTCGAAAATGAAAGTAAGATTATTACTCTTGGTCGTCGTAGAATATTAACAACGTACCGGCGACGGACCAAATTAAGTACGCTGGGCAATAATTATCAATATAATATGAATTATATTGTGCTTACCACCAGCACCCGTCTTCTTATCTCATATATTCCAGGAATCAATTATTGGCAATTTATTTTCAATTAGGACAGAACTCACGACGCGCCACGCCGATAAAATTCCGCACGCGCAGGCACATGTCAACCTCATATTACTTTATAAAATTACAAACATTTTTTTTTTCAAAATATACTGCCACTGACTTCAATCACTACGCTCAGTAGGATGTACCGATTTCAATTTTGAAAGTAGATTTGGATTCTCCACTAAATTTATTATGCTTTCACTGTCGTACATTTTTCATATTCGATATCAATGTATTTAAATTTAAATTATGAATATGATCCATTTTTACTCTTTTTGTTAGTAAATTTTTAAGTAAAAAAAAAAAAATAAAATTGTCAAAGCATAGATAATTTAGTGACGAATTCAAATCTGTTTTCAAAATTAATATCCGAACATTATATTGGACGTAGTGATTGAAGTCGTGAGCTATGTTTTCGACCAAAAATGAATCACGCTCCAGGCCCCTTAAACAGAAAACCTGCAATGCTGAAAAATTATAAAAAAGAGAAAAAGTACGTTTTGCATGAGGCCCCTCAATTATGGTCTGATAATTGATAAGAAGTCCGATTTGATAACTGATAAGGAATTTGTTTATTTTGTGCTGTTTTTATTAAAACTTTTTAAACGCTCGGCGGCAGGGGAGTCTATTTTGTGATGCAGTCCACTGTGATAAGAGTTTTTAATTTACAATACTTTTTTCCGTTATTTATTTAATTTAATTTTTTTAATTTGAATTGGTTATTATTCAGTAATCTATTGCATTTTTTAGAAAATTTTCACTGGGCGACATAACATTTTTTTTTTTTCAAAACAGTATATAACACCATAGTATAATGATAATATTTCACGTTCACTTCGCATAATTTCGCCCAATCTTTTAAATTATTATCGACAGATTATAATCACTGGACGACGTTAGTTAACTATGTAGTTGAAAAATGCACCGCTGTAATCTGTATTCATAATACCACAGACCTACCAATAGTCTTCGGACCACATATATTAATTAGATGGAAAATGTTAAACCAGAAATATTTTCATTTTATTGATCATTTTTTATTTTATTTTACATTTTTAATGTCAAAACAAAAATAAATACATGTTGTTTATTATCATGAATAAAAATATGTTTTTGGTATATAAAATATTAAAAAAGTAATACATTTAAATGTGGGGAAGTCACAAAATACAGTGAAAACTAATTGTTGTTGAACTGATGTTCTCTGTTATTACTTTTATTACTTTTATTAAGGTAGTATAGGCTGTATAGGTAGTATAGCATTCATTCATACAAATGAATATAACAATTAAATATTTTAGTATTTTGTTTGTGATTTATATTTGTCCCACTTATTTTGTCTAATACAAAATATCGAGTAAGTAAATGTATTAGTTCATTTTTATTTTCATTATCATTTTGCTAAACCATTGTTATCTAACAGGAACTTTATCTATTACTGATAACATCGCTTGCACTCTTAACCAATAGTGGATAGACTTCTTACAGTTAGCTTGTGTATGTCTGTGGCCACAGTTATTACTTCTCGTAGCTAAGCGATATTAATTTGTTAATGTAGTGCGATACGTAATTAATTAACAGTCGTCCATTTGCATCGCCGTATTCTATTTTACGGTAATTTAATGTATCGTAAGTATTCTTGTCTATGATTTAAACCAACGTTTGCACAATTACGCGTGCGATCGTTTATCTATCGGTATTTTTTTTTTTTAAACGATTTATCCACTCGAATCATCGAGATTCAATACGTGTCTGTTTCAGAAAACACGATGGCCGACACTTCCAGCGATTTAGACGAGACGCCTAGCATTGAGTGTTTTCAGAACTATACCGCTCCCGAGGTGTTCATACAGGGCATCGCAGGCATCGTAAACCAAGAAGACGTTGAATCAATGATCATTGCACAAAAAGAAATGTTCGTTTCGTTTTTTACGTTGTATTTTATTTTGTCTATTTTATCTTATAAAAATCGATATCAAATTGTTTCTAGTGACTTATCCGGACGTAGTATAGTATAGTACTAACTGTTATCTAAGAAATGTTTTTGGATAAAATGTAAATAATTTTTAACACTAATACATTTTGAATACTAAAATATATTCTAGACAAACTTTGATCATCATTAACTAACACAAGTCAAAAAACAATTGTTTAAATTTAAAAAAAATGCATTAAATTGAAAATTAAATAAAAAGTTTTGTCTGTATAATCCGAATAATATTGTTTATAATTATATTCGTATATAAAAATGTTTTAGGTATTTTTTAATAAGAATAAGACTTAATTTTGCATTTTTTGACAATTTTTAATTTGAAGGTAATTTTTCTTATTATTTAGGGCATTTTGAGTCAATGTTGATGTTTTTGAATTTAAAATTAAAGATTATAGATTATAGATTTATAATATAAAATATTTATATGCTAACAATATATGAAAACCTAAATTACATATTTCTTATCTACATTTCTTACTTATTAAATTTATATTATATAAAATATAATATATATTCTTAACTAACGTAGCGATCTACTAGAGCAACAAAATCAATAACGACGTCCGACGAAACATCATACCAGGTCACATCGTTTAGTGCGAGATTTAAAATCCCAGCCCTAGTTATGTGTAATTTAAAATGAACAATACTATTGTGATGATAAATAAATGTTGTAATTTTCATTTTGATAATTTTGTATAGAAATGTATAATTGTGTATAAAATTATAAAACAATTTGGCAAGATAAATATATTCGTATACCAATTTTTACTAACTTAATTTTTTTAATTTTCTATATTTATTGGGTGTAATTAATTTATCCAACAACTTTTTGTTTGCTATTAGGCTGCAGCGTTTTGAGAAGACCAATGAAATGTTAACCAATTGTAATTCCTTGTCCATGAACCATCTGAAGACGACCAGCCAAGAGCTAAAGAAACACACTCAAATGCTCACTGAACTACGTAAAGACTTGGACAGTACGTTTAAGAGAATATCTTCTATCAAAACAAAGATTATGTCTCAGTACCCAGATTTTCAAAAAAGTATAATAATTGCATTTATAGAAAGCAATAGATTGTTTTTTTAACGTTATATTTGAATTATAGGCATTTCAGAAGAAAAGCAAAAAGAGTTGGAACAAAAGCCTGTTGATAGTTCTTCAAGTGGTAGTGCTAGTACAGCTTCTCCGTATAATTCTGATACTAATTGAATTTAATATCAATTTTTATTGTATTAAAAAATAAAATACCTTGATCTCATATTTTATTAAAGAACAGTTGTTAATTTATAATAATGTATATAATTTGATTTATAACATTTACTTGATTTTTTTTTTGGTTGAAATTTTAAAAAAAAAAAATTATAGTATATGTATACATAGAAATTAAGTTTCATTCAAAACCACCAGTATTTACATCTACCAAGCTTATGCACAGCTTCGTTGAATGGTGTATTTAACTAGACCAGATAAATCTGATTTAATTTATTAAAAACCAATGCTTTCGCATTAACATAATACATTTTTATAAAAATTAAATAATTTTAAAATTGAATTTTTAACTGTGATATAAAATTTAAATGTTATGACCATTTTTTATACAGATAAAATCTTGAATTAATTTTGTATATGTTTCATTTATTAAATCATACTTATTTATTCATTGATAATAATGAAAGTATTAACAATGAAGATTATTAATTGTATTTTATATACATCATGTTATATTAAATGAATATACAAATGTTACTTATCGTCTAGTTATTGATTATTTATTATGTACCAACCAATTGACATTTTTTGTTATGCTTGTCCGCCTACATAATGTAATACATTAGAATATTACAGACATTTATGATAATGAAGTATCATCCAGATTGAAATTCTCAATTGTTAGCACTTTGGAATAACGGTGAATTTTTGAAACTCATAGATATATGTGAGTAGAATAATATTTAATCAGGCATTAAATTATGTTTACTTTTCATAAAATGTTACATATTATCTACTTATAGATTATTTTTTATAGGTATATGACAACACACCCAATGTAAAAGTTACACAGGTCCTAACCTATATTTTAATCTTGGATAAGCTTCTATTTCACTTCTTTCTAAAGGAAGAGATCATTTGTAAACATAAACTTATATATTTTAATTTTAATGTATATTTTGCATCTTTGGTAATACTTAATTATTGAACTATAGGCTAAGCAAATGAAATGAATATTGTCTCTCTATCATTGGATTAACAAATATGAAAATAATGAGTAAATCAAACAATTGATATATATGTTATATACTACAAATGATGTAATTTATTAAAGATTTTTATGAATATTTGAACCATATTTAAAAATTATTTAACTCTGTGAAACTATTCAAACATGGGGATTAATAGGAATTGAAAAAATATTTACTTTAACAACTTGAAATATTATTGATCTTAAATATTATATTTCTGTAATAATGAACACATAAAAAAAACAAATACAAATTTTTGTCAACATATAAAGCCAAATTAAAATAAAAATCCAGTATAATATAAATATCACACTGGGAATAAATCAGTCTTTTAATAAAAATAAAATAAAAACATATTGCCACACCTTGTGCGATGGAATATTAAAATGGGATGTTATATAATAAAAATATTACTAATATGTGATTGACCATAGCAGTCGTTATATTATTTTCTCACTATTTATTCAAAAATGGTGAAAGGACTGATATGTAGGTAAAGTAAAGGGGAAGAGGGAGTATATTTTATCTATCAAAATTGAACCATCAATAACCGTTCAAACTTTATATTTTTTTCTCAAAGTACTCAAACTCCATTCAGTCACCCCTTGTTCAGCCAAATCTTGTTGACCAGATTTGAGACTCTCTTCTAATTTGACAAACAGGTTACACAATGTGTCCAATTCAGTGGAACTCAAAAATTCAATGGCCAACTCAAATCTAAACAGATAAGTAGTGAACAAACCTAGTAAATTTGGATTAAAGTTTGTTGTATTATACCTTTTAGTCCCAGTGATTACATCTAGAAGTCTGGTGACTGCGACTATGTCGGCAACACTGTTTGTTGGAAATATAAGAAGTGTTTCAAGTAATTCAACCAGAACAGATGGAGGTATTTCTTCATTACGGAATGTACTAGCTACTAGTTCAGCACCATGTAGACTCAAATACTTGTACCTGTGTTTGGCCATATTCAGACGACGGAAACTCACAATAAACTCTTGCACTTTGGGAGAACAAGCACTGGGTATGTTATCTTTAATAATGTCAGCATCAGCAACCTGACCATAAAAAAAAACAACATCTCAATTAATACATAAACACAGGATATAAATGCAAACCAAGTATTAATCAATGGTTAAAAATACACAAGAGAGACTATACTTACGGAATCAGAACTCTGTTTACTGTTGTCTTGCATGTTACAAGCGGCTACGTTGTTCCACATAACCGATGGGTTGCTTTTGCACTCAATCTCTTTCTTGGTCAACGGACGAAGATGTGCTGCCTTGACGATATCACTGAAAAAACGACCAAGCGTAAACCGGCGAAATAATCGATCTCGGGACTACCTTACCTGAATTCTTGGTATGTGGACACGTTCTTAACGGCCCTTAGCTTAGCATCGTTTTGTTGCCAGTAACGTACGTCTTTCTCCACATTGTCGATCAGTTCATCTTCAAGACTCTTGAAGTCCGCAGAACCCATGAGACCCGAACGATGGTTAGGTGGTGATGACAATAACGAAAAACGATGCACGCACAGGCCGTGGCCGAAATGTTTTTAATAATGACCACCTTCACCTATCACTTGCCGAGATTTGATTAAGTGCTCTCTCGGCTTTTGCGAGCTGATTGGTTTGTTTTTCCATGAGTTGATCATGGAGCAAGACGCGCGGCGGTGGTGGCTTTTGTTTGTTCGTCTCGTTATGTCAATCGTTGGAGAACTCGTATTGATATTAATGTAGCAGATACCTGTGGGTGAAAAACGGTCTATTAATTATTTAACAATCGGTTTAACGATTTAGTTTTAGTTTTGTTTTACAAATACTTTTAATAAGTGTTCGTTTATGGAATACGAATACTTTTCAAAAATACTATCTTCGATATAGGAACTACAAAAGTATTTACCAAATGTTTAAGTACCATTTATAAACTTCGAGATCTCAAGATTTTAACCACGTAGCAACATTTCTATTTTACCAGCTCAATATTTTATTAAATTTATTGTACGGTAAAATCGATTACAAAATGATTGCAGTCCGTTTCGTTTAACTTTGTACTTTAGAAATTTACAAAATATATTCTGAACATCGTATTGAATATTAAATAAATTTCACAGCGTGAGACGTATCAAACTCTTAGCAATGTTGAAAAATCAAAAAATACACAACTGTAGTTTTAGTGGTCTAAAATAAATGCTAGTTGATTACAGTTGAATAATCGGAATACGCATGCACAGAAGAAACAGCTTGCAAATTTCAATAAGAAACTTATTAGAAATTGAGATTTTAAGTATAAAAATAAAAACATCGCGTTTTCCGTCGAGAACTATAAATCGTGTGCTATGGCCGTACATCGTCTTAAATATATTAAACGAATCGGACATTTACTGTTTAATTCAACGCGTGTCTGCAGTGCTACATTATTCTCAGTTTGAACTTTTGAAGAGAGTCATGAATTTAAAACACATATTATCGAGAACAATGCTACACTTCTTAGGGATACTATGATTTAAAATACCAAGGAATTTAAAACACTCAAACTAAATAAAATTCTTCGAGCTATTTCGATGTTAGACAACGCGTGAAATCGAGTTTCTCTAACAACTACAATACTGTTTTACGCAACGACGCGTCGTTCAACAATTATTTTTTAAACGGGAACATAGAAGGGTAAGGAAACGGTTTGTTTGAATCATTATTTAAATACCTAGAATAAAACGTACAACATTAACGGATTACATAAAAATGTATGGGGAATCGGTTATTCATAAATATTTATACAGAAATGAACGATAAGTTCGATGCCATAATGATATAAAAAGTTTGAAATAATAGAAAATTCTAAAATTTTAAAATTTCTAAAATAAAAGAAAATTATGACATAACTCTGTGTAGGCAATTCACAGTGTTGGGAAATATCTAGATAAATGTATCTAGATAAGTTATCTAGATAAAAATTATTTATATTTTATCTTATCTAGATAAATTTATACTCAGTTATCTTTATCTTCATCTAGATAAAAATCTTGTTATCTATCAGTACCAATCTAGATAATTTATTTAAATAGAATAAAAATAAAATTTTAAAATTTTAAATGTTTCTATATTTTCATTTTTACATTTTTCTGTACATCATATATGCCTATGACACAGATAATAACTGACAAGATGACAATCTTCTTATGAAGTTTATTTAAAAAAAAAAATTATTTTATATTTTATGTTTATTAATGTTTGAAATGAGTTTAAAAAATGATATTTATTTTATAATGTTTTTAATTATGAATTTTTTACCTAATATCTGTAGGCTGTAGTATCCTGAATATTTTCAAAATCAAACATGAAATTATCTCATATTTATCTAGATAAAAATGTAATTATTTTTATCTTTATCTAGATGAAATTTAGTATAACTATCTTTATCTGTATCTAGATAAGAATTAGTATAGTCATCTTTATCTTTATCTACATAAATTATTAGTTATCTATTCCCAACACTGGCAATTCAGATACACACGTGACGTCAGATAATTTTAATATCACGATGGCGTTCCGGTAGAAAGCGAATTTTTATAAAATATATTATATTTTTTTTTTCTTACGTGTTATATTTTATTTACATAACCCGATCGTTATCATATTGTAAAAATTAGTTATGTGGTATTCAGTACTCCATAGAAACCTATAATATACGGTTTCATTAAGTATATCGGATTTTTTCAATATTTCTAACCGTCACACCGCAATACACACACGTTTGTTCGGCCATGAAAAACATGGAAATTCAGTCTGAAGACTGCGAGAAAACTAACATTTCGTTTAGGAAACTCTTGATAAAAATGTGCTAAGATGCATTTGAATCTATGTACACTCGAAAATTTATTGTGGCCAAAACCCGAAACGAAATCGAATCTTGTAAAGATAAAGTATGTATTACATACTTAAACAAACTTCAATATTATCAATAAACTACAATAAAATCTCATTGATTTATTATATTACGCAATTTGGTTTCATATAATCATATATATATATATATATATATATATATGTACCGTTATAGAAAATTAAGAATAGACTCCAATCAAAATTTGATAAAGATGAAGCAGTTTACAGAAGACGTTCGGTAGCAAACTGCAGATATCTATTTACCACGTGCAATAATATACGAGTATTATGATGATTTATAAAAAATTGTCGCCGTATTACTTTCAGATTCATATGCGAGCTTTTAAAAGTGAATATATTGGTGCCACCGGTACTAGAAATGTGTTTGGCAAAACTTATTCAGAGTCCAAAATAATTATCTCTGGAATGCGCATGTGTAATACTGCAGCACATCGGCAGTACAATAAATTATGTAAGATCCACCAGACCGTCAAATTTTGAACTTGAAATCGTATTCAAAATAAAATTATACTAGCCAAAGTTATGCGTCGAAAACGTTTATATTTCTTACCCGTTAAAAATACATCCGTAGAGTGGCGTGCTGGAGAAGCTGCGAGAGTATTCAACAGCGTACAAGCTGAACTTTACCCTGAGCTTACGGTCAACGATCCTAGACACGCTGGAGTTGATGAACACCGTAGTGATACAACCTATTAACACCTGTGATGATTCATCACTGACAGATGAAATGAAAGTAGATATTCCATTTAGTTAGATATTCCATTATTACTGAGTTGTATTTCTAATAGATATTTCAACATATTTTCAGTGAGATGTTTACAATACCATTAAAATGATAACTAATTCCGTTACAGCGGCTAACAAAACACCACAATAAATGAATTATCTGTCCATCTAAAGAATATCGATGTGATGGAAAGAGCGATCGACTTTCTATTCGAAAGGGTATAATTATTATTATTATTAATAATAATAAAAACTGTTTTATTGTAAAAAAATAACAATAATAATTTTATTTTTTTTTTTACAATAAAAACAGTTTTTAATTCTCAATTCCATTTAATTTACCTTTGAATTAACAATACGATGGACTTATACGTTTTTATTTGTTTCAAACAATAACGTATCCCACAACTATTCCAGAATTGGTGAGCGTGTGTTCTTCGTTGCGAAATATATCAACAAGTGTGGTGGAAAATCAGCACATTAAGCATAGCACGTTGAATAAATAAATCGCGATCTGGTGTAACAAAGTATTGCTGTCCGGAGTTCTTTTATCAATTAAAAAAAATAATTTTACAGTTATTCTCATCATACAAATTTCAATACAGTCATATTATGTAAAATATTATCCAAACAAATGTAATGTAACATACGTAAAATATTCGATGAATATGATCTGAGTAACAACAATTTTAATTTCTAGAGAAGGGGTATGAAAAATATTTTGTTGTATATTGATTAACAGTAATAAAAACAAATTATCAGTAATAGGTAGTTAAAATATATATACCTGTGATACGTATCTTCGTATATATTTTATATTTTTTATACTCGTATCGAAATGCGTATCGGTTGTCGTAATCTAAGGAGTAATATAGAAGCTACCAATTACTAATAATTAATATAAATATATATGATTAAAATAATTTGTTCTATTTATAACCATTCATATTATTATACTACGTTAGTATCATTTTTGATTATTCATGATAACAAATTATTTCTTGGAAAAAAATAATTCAAAATCGATAATCCCTATAACACTGATAAACAAGAAATAAATTAGAATTTAAACAAACTTTAAAAATTGTTTAAAAATGATTGACTTAACCTTAGTAAAAGTTTTTGACGCCAACATTTTTCTAAAAATCGGATATACAAAATGGCTATCTTAATTTTTTTAAATATTAAATAGAACAAATTTTAATTTTTTAATTTTGCATATATATTAGAAAAAAATTGAAAAAAAATTTGAATGTATCGCAGACGAGAATTGACAGTTAAAAAAAAAAGTTAAAAATGTTCAATAGAACAAAAGTTATTGCATTTGTCTGTTAATCGTGAACACTCTGTATACGTGTGCCTTAGCACAAAATGCAATCGAAGAAATATAAACTAAAAAAATTTCAGCACTGTTCAAAACATCTCGATAAAAGTCTTTCGATCTACCTAAATAAACTGCAATTGGCTCCAGTCGAAGACGAATAGACGGGTTCCTTGTATTAATTAGAAAGATTTACCACGAATATGCATAGTATTTAAACTTCTAATTTATGATGATTATTTTAAAAAACGAATGACGTATTATGTGAGTCATCGGAATTACTCGAAACGTTTAAAAAACTGAAATAAAATTAAAAGTTGAGCAGATTACTCTCATTAAATGGTTTAATGTTTCAAAATTCAACACTCGTTGGATGTCATGCTGGTCCGCGTCATACTGAACTACTGAAAAAGACGGTATTTAATATCAAATAAGAGCAGACATCTCAAACATCATGTCAACCAATGTAATCGATTATCAATTCGGCATTAATCAGGATTTACTTAGTCTACAAATTAAATCAAGGCTTTTAAATAATTTAATTATTTAAATAATAACCTAAACAGTTGTCTGAGTTATATTTTATTTAGATCAATCGATGGATTAAGCGATCATATCAATGATGGATGCGCAAGGATGTACAACATCGGAAACGGAGCGTATTCAGCATCACTTGAAAACCTACTAATAATAAATTGTAATGATGTGTACAATTCGACTATATAAAACTATTGTAAAGATGTAAACCATTCAATTGTAGGTAATATGTGGCAAACAAATAAATAACGATTCTTTCGATACGCATACAAAAAACACAATTCGAATAATAAAGACAAAAATCATACATTATTGATATCATAAGTAGATCAAACCTTCAAACGACTGGTTCAAGGTCCATCTCCCTATACTTCCTTATATACCATGGGCACAGAAATATTTTACCAGGCTCCTGCTCGTAGGCCGTCAGTGCGTTGGTCATAGGTGCTCACCGACCGCCAGGAAACTTCAAGGAGCTTGTTGTGATACAAGTTATTACTACGCTCGATTATTTCACTTTTAACTTAACTTTACGAACTTAGTTTTCTGTGCGAGTGTTAAAGTGTCCAGCATCCGTCTGCTATAAGCTGTTTGTTTTTTTGTTTAATTTCAATTAAAATTTTTAATTATAATTTAGATTAAAACTCAAATCGTTTCGCACGTCGATGTATGCAGTATATTATATATTTTACACTATATGTGTTATAGTATTGTATACATAAGTGAAAATGTAATTTCAAAATATTTGTTTAAGCTATTAGTTAATACGTAAATGTATCTCCTGAGATCAGTTAACACGATTCTTTCTTTTACATATAATGCTTACATATTTTCGGTGACAATTTTTAATATTATTTAAGTATTCATATTGTTTTCTATTAATTTATTATTGGCCAGTTTAGTGATCGTTAGATAATGGAACTATTGACATTTAAATATAATAGGTACGCCGCGGCGTTCGTAAGTAAGTAATATTGATTTAATAAAACGCCGATTTGCCACAATGCTGTAGTATTTCCGTTTTTTTTTCGAGTGATGAGGCAAACTAAATTATAAATATAATGAGTAATAATAGTATATAATAATAATAGTTAAAACTTATGATTCTGAAAATCTAAAATACTGGGTCTAGAGACTTGACATTTTGCACAGAGATCCCTTATATAACGTATAATAATCATAATAATCATCTAGCCGGAATGACTAAAGTCGGTTCATTTGAAATTTAATTTAATTTTTTTTATGACCAACAACTACTAGGCTTTAATTAATGTAAGGTAATAATCAATTAAAATGTAAGTCCCTTCTAATACTTTTCCGTAATAATCTGAGTAATTCTGCTAATAGTAAATAAATATACTTGTTTTTATATAAATTTGAATAACAACTTAAAATGTTACTTATGCAATTAAAAAAATAAATAAATAAATAAATAAATAATATAAATTGAATAATCTTTTTTTCATTTTTGAGTTCAGACAAAGAAGATCATTACTTCCAGCGCGTATGAATAATAAAATATAATGGTGTTTGTACAGTGACATTGATGTAATAATCATAGTAATTATTAAAACCCGGACGCATTTGACTGTTCAAATATAACCGTAAAATTGAATTCAATAATGTATATATGCGTAGGTTATAATAGTGAAAAAAAAAGTTATCCTTAAAAATATATATAAATGCATATAGTAATATTACTACATTACGATATTATGTGTAATCATAGAAATGAAAAAAGCTTTATTGAAAATAGTATTTTAACCCTTGCCTATTTATGTATAATATTAACTATAAGTCGTTAATAAAGAATAAACTATCGCAATATTTATTCTAGATTATATACGTTTAGTGTACTGGTATGGTGTCGTCCGTGTCAATCTTTTGAAATAACTTAAATAATTTTCAATTTTTTTTATTTTTATTTAAACAATTATTAGAACATATTATTTCAGAATTATTTTTTTTAATATAGAATCTAAATAATATTTTACAATGAGCAAATATAACATAAAACATAAACATTTTATTATTTTATAGTTGAATAGCAATAATAGCATTTTAATATTCATTATTAATCTTATCTTATTTTAAGATTCAGTCGAACTTTCGTATAATTATTTTTACCAATATTATAATGGAAGCAATATAATGAGTTTACTAGGGGGAACAAGACTTAGTTATCGACATAATTTTTCAAATTGTAGTTCTTGATTTTATACTAAAAGTTTAATTGACCTAAATGTCAAACAACCAGTGAAATTCGTAACGATTTAAACATTTGAATAGGCCAAAATATTAAGTAAAATCAATTGGTTATGCAAAATCGTCGAGGCTTTAAGATAATATAGTCATTATATTTTTCCTCTGAAACTGTGTTTTAGTATTTAAAATGTACTCTTTTGTTTCAATAATAAAACTTTTGCACAACTATATTACTATGTACATTGGTCAAACATACGATTTTTGGTTAAATTCAGCGCGAATACTGCAGTTGTAAAGTTTTCTGAAACAATGAGACATCATCGACGTACTATAAAATAATAATTTTGATTATCATAATATAATGATATATAATGATAATGCACTATATAAATAATGAATTAGATTGACAACGGCGGGAATGTGGAAATAATTGTGGTATAGAAATATTTATTGATACCCGTTTTGACTACATGGAATGCCTTGGGCATGCAGTACACATACTGTTATCCGCCGGTACTTTTGCCAAACGTTTTCATAGACTCGCGGATCATTAGAACTGCGTAAGTGGCGAATGAGAAGAAACATTCCACGTCCACACGTTGAACTGGACAGAAAACCACGAGAGAACACAGCCGTTGTCAATCGTCAAATCGTATACAAATCGTATAAGTTCCAATATGCACATAATTATTTATTACTAAAAATATTACTTCGTGCATCACGGTCGATATTTAACTCGCTAAGCTCTAATATTTCGGTTCAGTCGTTCAACGTTTTAATTTCGTATTTTTTTCGTTTATAATATTTTAATGTTTTTCTTTCGTCAAACGTGGTTCAAAAACACATGGTATAATCAGCATAAATGTGGTATTATGACTATCGAATTGCACCGTTAATTTTTACGTTTTTTATCATCAAAACTCGTTTCGTGTTTGTAACAATATTATTGAATTCATTAGTCTTATGTACCGTGTGTTGCAAGGGATTTTACGTTTAATAATTTAACTTATATTTGAATAAACGTTTCTTGCCTTCAAGTTGCGGATTCTCCGTTAATTATATTATGATTATTTATCACTGTTCGGTTAGGGGTGCGGATGCGCCTAAATTATGGTTTGCATGCAGTCATGGGCGGTACCTCAGATAAATTTGTATATTTTATGACTTATATCTTGTATTTTGTTTCCAGATACTTTTTGTGTATCACTAACATGCAAGATACAAATTAAAATAATTTTTTTTAAGGAAAAAAACTCAAAAAAAATTATTTTAATTTGTATCTTGCATCTTTGGAAAAGAAAACTCTTCTAAATTTGTCTTATATAATGCACGTTGTTGACTAATACAAGCATTTGATTAACTGAATACATGTTTCGTGAAACATGTTTTAAAAAAGTATAGACTAACTTTACTGTAAGTAAGTTAAATTATTTGTTCGCTACAACACATGCTTGTGTTATTCAATGCCAATAAAATAATATTTTCTTCAGTTGGCTTCGTATATTATAAAACATTCAATAATTTAATATATTTTAAAAATAAAGTAATAAGTAATAAATTAATTTAAATTAATTTTATTTTTATTTTATATAATATTTTTATTATTTAATTATAGAAAATATAATGGACCGGGCTTTTGCTTTTGCTTTATTTTTACTTACTTGAATACTAATTAAAAAAAAAAAATGTACCTATAGTATATTGTATCTTAGATTTTGTATTTTATATCTAAAACGATAAGAAAATGTATCCAGTATTTAGTATCTTTTAAGAATTTCAAATTTATTTTGTATCTTCGGAAGACAATTGATATGTCTAATATCTAGTATACATATATCTAGTTGATACTTTTTTTTTAGATTCTGAACGGAGTGAAGAATGTATTGATTTTACAATGATGTGTGTTTTTTTTTTTTTGTGTCTGTCGACACGTTTTGGGGCAGTAAAAATGCTTCGATTGCCTTATGTAGCAACTTTTCTGAAAGGAAAGTGAATCTATTTGGTACTTTGGGGGGTCAAAAGTTAAAAATTTCCAATATTTTTTAAATGCGACGGGAAAAACCATAAAAATATTTGGGAAAAACGGGAGTTTTTACGCAAAACCAGTTTTTGACATAATCAAATTTTTTATTTTGCTATAACTCAAAAACTAATCGATGTAAATACTTGAAATTTTCACCAAATGTTTAGATTAGCGTTCTCTATACACCATTAAATTTTCAAAGTATTTTGACTTTTATTAAGCTATTTATAGACAATTGAAATTTTCAATATTTTTAAGTATTTTTTTTTTAAATAACGATAAAATTTTTTTGGCTGCCTAGAAAATCTTGAAAATTTAATACAAGGTTTCTTATAAGTTGTTCCTTAACTGATAAAAAAAAATCTAAAATCGTAAGTCACAATTTTTTTTTATAAGTGCTCAAAGTTACAATTTATACGAAATATGTAAAAATCACGATAATTTGCAAGTTATTTTGTAGATAAAAATTCATAAAATTTTTTCTGTTCATACTTAAGGTTCAAAATTTTAACACGAGGTTATGTATAAGCTACTCTTCAAAAATCTTTAAAAAAATTTCTACCGGAATTAGAGGAAAAAATTTTATGACTGTTTGAAATTTAAATATTTACGAAATTGCATAAAATAGCGATTTATTCTCAAACGATTTTAAATATTTTTTATAATTCAAAAAGTATAAGTCGCAGATTTTTGAAATTTCTACCAGCTGTTAAGATTGGTATTTCCTTTATGTCATATTTTTTTCAAAATATTATATTGATTTTTAAGCCACTTATAGGCATTTAAAATATTCGATTTTTTTACATTTTTTTTTTATAATCGGTGATAAAAAAAATTTGGCTCGTACAAAATACTTGAAAATTTAATAGAAGATTCCACAGAAGTAGTTCTTAAAGTCATTCAAAAATTATTAAAATCCATAGGCACAATTTTTTTTTATAAGCGTTTGAACAGCGAATATTGACAAAAAATTACATGTAAAATATAATATACTGTATAATATTCTAGACTGACAAAGATATCGGTTTTTTTTAAAATGCTCTAACTCAAAAATGAAAAACCGCAACAAGTTGAAATTTTCACCAAATCTTTATATTGACGTTCTCTATACATGGTTAAGATTTCAAAGTATTTTGACATATTTTGACTTATTTATAGACAATTTATATTTTCGATTTTTGTTAAATTTTTGTTTTTAAACATCTATAAAATTTAATTGATTGAGCGAAAACTCTTGAAAATTTTATACTAGGTTTATAATAAGTTAAACTTATCGTAACTAAAAAATATCGGTGATCGGTTAACTCAATTTTTTTTTATAAGCCCTTAATTCTCAAATTTGTATAAAATGTGTAAAAATCACGATAATTTGCATGTTATTTTGTAGATAAAAATTCATAAAATTTTTTTTGTTCATACTTAAGGTTCAAAATTTTAACACTAGGTTATCTATGAGCTACTCTTCAAAAATCTTTAAAAAAATTTCTACCAGACTAAGAGGAAAAAATTGTACGACTGTTTGAAATTTAAATATTTACGAAATTGCATAAAATAGCGATTTATTCTCAGACGATTATTAAATATTTGTTATAATTCAAAAAGTATAAGTCGCAGATTTTTGCAATTTCTACCAGCTGTTAAGATTGGTATTTCTTTTATGCAATATTTTTTTCAAAATATTATATTGATTTTTAAGCCACTTATAGTCATTTAAAATATTCGATTTTTTTTACATTTTATTTTTATAATCGGTGATAAAAAAAATTTGGCTTCTACAAAATACTTGAAAATTTAATCGAAGATTCCACAGAAGTAGTTCTTAATGTCATTCAAAAATTATTAAAATCCATAGGCACAATTTTTTTTTATAAGCGTTTGAACATCGAATATTGACATAAAATTACATGTAAAATATAATATAATGTAGAATGTTCTAGACTGACAAATGATATCGGTTTTTTTAAAATGCCCTAACTCAAAAACGAAAAACCGCAACAACTTGAAATTATCATTAAATCTTTATATTGACGTTTTCTATACATGGTTAAAATTTCAAAGTATTTTGACATATTTTGACTTATTTATAGACAATTTAAATTTTCGGTTTTTCTAAATTTTTCGTTTAAAAATAAAATATACTTATATAATATTTATAAATAACATTGTATTATATTCTAGACTAACATATGAACTCCGTTCAGAATCGTTATTCGTATACAATGATATCTATCATTGCATTCAAATTTAACAAATCCATTATAATAATGACCTATCCTATAAGCGAGGTGCACTCCACCCCTAACTGTACAGCAGAGCGAGGCCCATCCGGTTCTTTTTATGTATCTTTTTCATCCATGTTTGCATGTCCGAATACTTAAAATATATGTAACCTTTTTCGAATAAATGTTATTTCACATTGATAAAATAAATATAATATTCGCGAACGTCGATTTGGTATCTATTATGGATTATTATAATAATTAATGAGA
The DNA here is from genome assembly GCA_034509805.1 of Sipha maydis. Taxonomy (NCBI): domain Eukaryota; kingdom Metazoa; phylum Arthropoda; class Insecta; order Hemiptera; family Aphididae; genus Sipha; species Sipha maydis. Next base: position 249,820 of record JASXSY010001499.1, read on the forward strand.
AGGTTAAAGTTTAGAATTAGAACTAATACAATGAAGCTCACGAGAAATCCAATGCAACGATTTCCCGAGAGATGTACAATCATAATTCCTTGTCATTCTACTCAGTTAAACTTTAATATGTGCACCCGTATAAATATTTAATTACATCACATCAGTGTCAATAACATCCAGAATTGTGGTGTATTGTTACTGGAGGAATATGATAAAAATAATGGGCTTTGCGTGTCGGGAGAAAAATAACGAATGAAAAAATATTGCGATAGTATAAGCCAGAATAATGTAAATTTTTAGTGCTGATGGAAAATGCAAAATAAAAATTGAATAATATACATATTAAATAGATCACTCTGTCGAGTGGTCAAGAATACAAGGATACGGGATCTGTCGATAAAATAAACAAGTTACGAAACGTATTGTAATGACATCTAGTTGTCAAGCGAATTCACACTTTTATATAAATTATCCTTATCTAAAAATAAATTAAATTATCCTTTCATAGAATCTAGGCAAGTAAAGCTGTTTTTGTAAACTTCTCAATAAAGAATAAAGAGAAACTATTATTCAATTTTAAATGAATTATTTCCACAACTCTATATTATAATGTCGTCAAGCCGAGTTAAATGATTTCTTCGATTTTTTTTTAACAAAATGGTTTAACTCATGTTAAAATGTTCGATTATAAACGGCCATTAATTATTTTACGTCTAAACACGCGTATAATTTATTTTTTACTCAACACATTTTTTTCCCATTAAGTTACAGAAATATATTTTAGTCGAGATGTCACAATTTTTTCCATTTATACAACAGCCTCGTGTTTAATTCTTAATCTAATTAATAGTATTATTGTGTTGGTGTTTATTTGTGATGAAGATAAAACTAAAAAAAATATATATTTACTTATAGTTTTGTTCTGGAGTAAGTATCTTAAAATTAAATTTGAAATTTGAAGCCTACAGTTTTCAAGTACTCCAATCTAGAATTTTTTCTTTTTCTTTAAACAAGTTCCATGTTTGTGTATGACTAGATTTATAGTTTTTCGGCTGTTCGTTCGTAGTTAATTTTTTGCTTGGTATTCTTTAAACAATTCAAAACAATTGTAAATAGACGGGTGTAGATTATAAAATTGATCTTTTAAATAACGTATTCTAGACAATTGGTAGTCCTTGAGTTGATCAAAGGAGGCTTAGCCCAGAGATGCGGTAGATATCTGCTATCATTTTCAATAAAATACGAATAAACTAAAACATAATCTAAAAACGCTGTTATTTTATGCTTGTCAAGAGCAATAGAAAATAATTCATAAAATGCATAAGAAATTTCAGTAGACGGTGAAAAAAGCCAATTCATAGAAAGACTTTAAATAATATGAAATTTTCGATTCACTTTGGTCGTATTCAATAATAATAGGACCCCTCTCGTTAGCCCTCGGCTGGTCCGTCATTCTGGTTGATCCGGCCATAGTATTATCATTGATTATAGAATAGATAAATGGGCCATGGTATAGGGAAAATCGGGGACTAACCACATTAAATTCGAATTTCGCGAATGATCGCGGGGTCACCGATTATCTGATAATGGTTTTATTAATACCAGTTATATAATTGATAGTTATTATTAAATTGTAAATTCCACGTAATATTAGCACTATCAATACAATTCAATTAACACTACTACACGGCAGGCCCTATTTTTATGTGCACCACGACACACAATGTGCACTCATAGATATTGTAAGAATGGATAGGACACGCCTATATTGGCTCCGTAAGAGGTTGCGGTCTTTTTTGGGGAAGAGAGAAAATTCAATATCTGCGAGAGAGATAGACTATAAAAGTGCTTTTTG
>JASXSY010001500.1:0-73230 GCA_034509805.1 Sipha maydis
GAGACAAATCAGCATCCATTATAATAATAAAATCTCCAGTAGCATGTTTTATTCCATGAATATAAGCAGTGCCTAGTCCAAGTTTTTTCCCACGTGGTCTAAGCAACTATAGAATTTCAGAATTGATCAGGATTAGCAAAAATACAATGTAATTAATTACTTACAATTTTATCTTTTCCATAAATATTTTCAAGTTGTTTAGCGACTTCTAAAGTTCCATCTGGGCTACCATCATCTATTATAATTATCTCGTACTTAATTTCACTATAATGAATTCATTATTTTTAAAAATTTGTTTATGAAGAGTTTTTAATAAAAATGTATTTTTTATTTTATTTCAGAAATGTATCACAAATAATTTCTAATCTGAAACTTGAATGGTTATATTCTTGTATGCAAAAAAAAAAAAAAAGAACGAACCGGATGGGCCTCGCTCTGCTGTACACTTGGGGGTGAAGTGCGACTCTACATAGGATAGGTCATTATAATGGATATGTTAAATTTGAATTCAATGATAGGTATCATTGTAAACGAAAAACGATTCTGAACGGAGATGATATGTTTGTCTAGAATATAATACAATGTTATTTATAAATATTGTAATAAGTATATTTTATTTTTAAACGAAAAACTTAGAAAAACCGAAAATTTAAATTGTCTATAAATAAGTCAAAATATGTCAAAATACTTTGAAATTTTAACCATGTATAGAAAACATCAATATAAAGATTTAATGATAATTTCAAGTTGTTGCGGTTTTTCTTTTTTGAGTTAGGGCATTTTAAAAAAACCGATATCATTTGTCAGTCTAGAATATTAAATTTTCAAGTATTTTGTAGTAGCCAAATTTTTTTTATCACCGATTATAAATATAAAATGTAAAAAAATCGAATATTTTAAATGCCTAAAAGTGGCTTAAAAATCAATATAATATTTTGAAAAAAATATTACATAAAAGAAATACCAATCTTAACAGCTGGTAGAAATTCCAAAAATCTGCGACTTATAATTTTTGAATTATAACAAATATTAAAAATCATTCGAGAATAAATCGTTATTTTATGCAATTTCGTAAATATTTAAATTTCAAACAGTCATAACATTTTTCCTCTAAGTCCGGAAGAAATTTTTTTAAAGATTTTTGTAGAGTAGCTTATGGATAAACTAGTGTTAAAATTTTGAACCTTAAGTATGAACAGAAAAAATTCTATGAATTTTTATCTACAAAATAACTTGCAAATTATCGTGATTTTTACACATTTTATACAAATTTGAGCTTTAAGGGTATATAAAAAAAATTTGAGTAAACCGATCACCGATATTTTTTAGTTACGATAAGTTTAACTTATTATAAACCTTGTATTAAATTTTCAAGAGTTTTCGGTCTGCCAATTAAATTTTATAGATGTTTAAAAACGAAAAATTTAGAAAAATCGAAAATTTAAATTGTCTATAAATAAGTCAAAATATGTCAAAATACTTTGAAAACTTAACCATGTATAGAGAACGTCAATATAAAGATTTGGTGAAAATTTCAAGTTGTTGTGGTTTTTTGTTTTTGAGTTAAAGCATTTTAAAAAAAACCGATATCTTTGTCAGTCTAGAATATTATACATTATATTATATTTTACATGTAATTTTATGAAACACACAATAACTCAACAAAAAAAAAGAACCGGATGGGCCTCGCTCTGCTGTACAGTTAGGGGTGGAGTGCACCTCGCTTATAGGATAGGTCATAATTATAATGGATTTGTTAAATTTGAATGCAATGATAGATATCATTGTATACGAATAACGATTCTGAACGGAGTTCATATGTTTGTCTAGGATATAATACATTGTTATTTATAAACATTGTATAAAGTATATTTTATTTTGAAACGATAAATTTATTTTTCAATTAGGATGGGTTGGCAGTTGCATATAGCGATACAGTTTGTCAGTCTAGAACATTCTACATTATATTACATTTTACAAGTAATTTTATGTCAATATTCGCTGTTCAAACGCTTATAAAAAAAAATTGTGCCTATGGATTTTAATAATTTTTGAATGACTTTAAGAACTACTTCTGTGGAATCTTCTATTAAATTTTCAAGTATTTTGTACGAGCCAAATTTTTTTTATCACCGATTATAAAAAAAAAATATAAAAAAATCGAATATTTTAATTGCCTATAAGTGGCTTAAAAATCAATATAATATTTTGAAAAAAATATGACATAAAGGAAATACCAATCTTAACAGCTGGTAGAAATTTCAAAAATCTGCGGCTTATACTTTTTGAATTATAACAAATATTTAAAATCGTTTGAGAATAAATCGATATTTTATGCAATTTCGTAAATATTTAAATTTCAAACAGTCATAAAATTTTTTCCTCTAATTCCGGTAGAAATTTTTTTAAAGATTTTTGAAGAGTAGCTTATAGATAACCTAGTGTTGAAATTTTGAACCTTAAGTATGAACAGAAAAAATTTTATGAATTTTTATCTACAAAATAACTTGCAAATTATCGTGATTTTTACATATTTTGTATAAATTGGAAGTTTGAGCACTTATAAAAAAAAATTGTGACTTACGATTTTGGATTTTTTTTTCATCAGTTAAGGAACAACTTATAAGAAACCTTGTATTAAATTTTCAAGATCTTCTGGCATGCCAAAAAATTTTTATCGTTATTTAAAAAAAAAATACTAAAAAAAATTGAAAATTTCAATTGTCTATAAATAGCTCAATAAAAGTCAAAATACTTTGAAAATTTAATGGTGTATAGAGAACGCTAATCTAAACTTTTGGTGAAAATTTCAAGTATTTACATCGATTAGTTTTTGAGTTATAGCAAAATAAAAAATTTGATTATGTCGAAAACTGGTTTTGCGTAAAAACTCCCGTTTTTCCCAAATTTTTTTATGGTTTTTCCCGTCGCATTTAAAAAATATTGGAAATTTTTTACTTTTGACCACCCAAAGTACCAAATAGATTCACTTTCCTTTCAGAAAAGTTGCTATATAAGGCAATCGAAGCATTTTTACTGCCCCAAATCGTGTCGACAGACACAAAAAAAAAAAAAAAAAAACACACATCATTGTAAAATCAATACATTCTTCACTCCGTTCAGAATCTAAAAAGGCTCTGAACGGAAGCTATTATACCCATTTTCAATAATGATGACACTTATTCTGTATATTAAAGTTATATAGATATTTGAAGTAAAAAAAGAAAAATGTATATTGACATCGATTGAGCAGGTTAATAGCTATAATATTTCAATCTAAATTAATTCAAATAAAAATAAATAAATATATTACCTGATTTCCAAATATTTGTGAATCAGATAAACTATAACTGGTAAATTATCTTTTTCATTATATGTCGGTAGTAATATTGAATATTTCAAAGTCATTTTAAGAAATCTTAATTAGTTAGATAAAGATAAAACAATTATTATACTGAAGTTAAGTCTTAACTTCAAGAACAACTATTATAAGCATAGATTAAAGAATACTATATAATAATATTATAAGCAAATGTTTATCTTATTTTTATGAACAATTTTATGATTATATGATATTACTTTACAGTGTGACCAAATATTAAAAAGTTATTGACTTCAAATTATTGGTTTTTATTTATTTTTTTATTCAATTTAAAATGTTTCAGCATTTTGCATGTTATTACAAGTATATTTACATTAAAATTACAAATTTCAATGTGTTTGTGGTAGCCTAAGTTTCATTTTCGTTGACGTCTGACAGTAGAAGGTCTTGTGATAAACGTGATTTTTTTCTCGTTTTTGTCCCGACTTCAAATATAGTTGGCATTAAAAATTTAATTATTGGTCAGTTATTTAAAATTGTTATCATCATCAATTGTTCATAGATATAGATATTATAAGATAATATATAATTCTTATAATATCCATGTTCATAGATTTGCAAGATAACTCACGTGTTCCACCAATCGTTATGTGTACGGTCATGTATTTTTAATCATACGTGTTTCATTTTCCTATCAACACAAGTATTTTGTTATGGTAGTTATCAAAATTAAATGTAAAGTGTTTGAAGTTACGGAGCATATCAAGATGATTTTTTAAGAAAGGATGTCATAATTAAGTTTCTATTTATTTATTAATCTAAGTCAATATAAATAAATCTTATCATTTTTAATTAAATTTTTTTTAAATCACTTGTTTTTATTATTATGCACGTTTAACAAATTTATGTACTTACCTTCATAATGTCTATTAAAAACGTTTTTAAAAAGAAATTTAACATAAAAAATCCAATTATTTCGTTGAAAAAGAAAAAAGACAAAATTAAAACTGTTATAGCTGAAACACCAGTAGATACTTATCATAAAATTGATATCGATGGTGTAAAAACTACAAATACAGAAACATCATTAAAGCTGGGAAATGTTGGTCTTTATACTAACATTGATACAAATGAAAAAAACGAATCAAAAAAATTTAAAAAAAAACACAAGTCTATTGACATAAATAATGAAGTTGAACCTACTAAAAAGAAAAAGGTAATGTTTGCAGATGATGTAGAATGTAAAGATAAATGTACAGCTGGTAAAATGGAAAAGTTAGAAACAATGAACAAAAAGAAAAAACTTAATTACATAAAAAAATTGAAGGAAAAAAAAAAAAAACAAAAATATGCAAAAAAATGTGAAAAAATAGCCTTTGCTAATAGCTTATCGCGACATGAACGAGCTATTGAATATTTAATTCAATGGAAAAATGATCGCTCTAATTGGAAGTTTAGAAAAATGTATCAACTTTGGTTGATTAAGAATACGTATGATTCAACATTGGCAAGTGTTTAATGTACAAAATAATTATTTTAATTTCATGATATTAAACTTCAAAGTATTAAAGAAAAAAACATTTTTATTGATTAATTAACATTCCTACATACATTTTCAATTATATATATAATAATTTTACTTATAGACATATGATTAAATTTTAACTTCATTGTTAATATTTTATGAAAAAGTTTAAATTGAATAATCATATTAACTTTGTTTTAGATATCCAAGGAGAATTTTGAGATTTTAGTTGAATACCTTCAAACAATTGAAGGTAAAAGCCGTAATATAATTCTTGAATGTGCCAATAACATTATTGCAGAGTTTTCTGCCTCAAATGATGAACAAGAATTAAATTTATCTCAAACAAATAAATATCAACGTGCAAGGACTATCATTCAAATGTTCGGTTAACAAATTACTAGATTAGTAAATTGTTTTTTTTTTTATTTGCTATATATTTTGTAATATTTAAATATACACATTGAAATTGTACAGTTACTTTTAAATGTTTATACTGTAATTTTTATGATATTTTGTTTAGTTTTATGTTTACTGTTTTTAATAATTGTCGAAACTAATGGTAATACCAAGTTAACACAAAATAAAAATCTTAAATTTGATTAAACTTAAGTATTGAACTATTAGTACTACATTAGTAAATAATAGTTTAAATAATAAATAATAAAATAGTAATAATAAATAATAGTTTTTATTATTAAATAGTTAATTAAAAAATAATCAAAATCATATTAGAATAAATAACCAACTAATTGATACCTCAAAAGTATAGATTTATAAAAGTTACAAAATTCATACAAAAACAAACTATTAATTTGTGGTTATCAATTTTTTCATCAACTTATATTCGTATCAAATTTATATCTTATTGTTAATCTTTTTGTTCAAACTGTAAAAGATTGCATAAATAAAAATTATGCTAAAAAAAAGACACTGAATTAAAAAAAATTTAAAATTTAAAACAAACATTTTATATTTATATAAAACTTATAGATTTAATATAGGTATCTTCTTTTTCTTCTGCCCCGACTTCCTCCCAACTATTTGAAGTCGGCCATTCTTGTCATACACTTCCACTTCACTCGGTCAATCACATCTGCTATGCACACACTGACAGCACTCATGTCATTCTCCATAGTCTCCAACCATCTCTTTTTTGGTCTTCCTCTTCCTTTTTTCCCTTCAACGTCCATCTTCATAACCACTCTTACTGCATTCGTTTCCTCTCGCCTCATCACATGCCCAAACCATACTCTGTAGTTAGAAATTCTTATGAATATATATATATATATATATATATATATATATATATATATATATATATATATAAACCATAGGATTACTATATTTTATTTATTTTTATGGAAATAATCATACCACATTTAAATTGTTAATATCTGGTCTTAACAATCAATGACTTACACATTTGATAATAAAGTATTAATTAATAAATTACAAAGTTATTAACTTGTGTCTGATTTGTAATCTATTAGCCGAAAAATGAGTTGTTTCATTCTTGGTTGAACTACAGAGGTACTATTTAAATTAATTATAATTAAAATCACAAGTGTTGAGGAAAAAATATAAATATACATTTTGAAGTTTTATTCCGTGATATTTAGCCGTTCCAAAACACTTACACGGAAGAATAGAGATATTCAATATCCGGTACTATCTCGGTTATTCTGTAATTTTCAATCAAGATTAGACCGGGACTATATACATCTTCTTCTTCTTCTTCTACTTCGCCTTCCTCCCAACTATTTGGGGTCGGCCACCCTTGTCCTATACCTCCACTTTACTCGGTCAATCACATCTCCTCTGCACACACCGACAGCCCTCATGTCATTCTCCAAAGTCTCCAACCATCTCTTTTTTGGTCTTCCTCTTTTCCCTTCAACGTCCATCTTCATAACCACTCTTACTGCATTCGTTTCCTCTCGCCTCATCACATGCCCAAACCATCTCAGCCTATTTTCTCTCATCTTGTCCACAATTGGCGCTACACCAACACTACCTCTCACGTATTCATTCCTTATTCTATCTTCTCTTGTCACTCCACTCAACCATCTAAGCATTCTTATTTCCGCGACACTTATACTTTGTTCTATTCTCCTGTTAACTGCCCAACACTCTGAACCATACAGCATAGTTGGTCTCACTACACTTTTATAAAATTTACCTTTCAGCCTAATTGGAATTCTCTTATCGCATAACACGCCCGATGCTTCTCTCCATTTCATCCACCCGCACTTAATCCTATGTTTTACATCAATGTCAAAGCCCCCGTTCTTTTGAACAAAAGATCCTAAATATTTAAAGCTCTCAACTTCACCTATCACATCACCATCTATTGTCAGTTGTCTCCTCATTCCTTCAACTTCTTGGTCTCTTTGTCCAAAATCATACTCAATATACTCAGTTTTATTTCTACTAATTCTCAATCCCTTTTCTTCGAGGGCTAACCTCCACTCATTTAACCTATTATTGACAACTTCTAGGTTTTCTCCTATCAGAACTATATCATCCGCAAACATTATACACCATGGTATCTCACCCTGTATCTCCTTTGAAACCTCATCCATTACCACTGAGAACAGGTAGGGGCTTAGAGCTGACCCCTGGTGCACACCTACTCCTATACTGAAACCTTCTGATACTCCACACCGACTCTTGACACTAGTACTCGACCCTTCATACATATCCTGGATCAAATTAACATACATTTTTGGGACATTTTTCCTCATTAATGCCCACCTTAAAACTTCCCTTGGCACCCTGTCATACGCCTTTTCTAAATCTATAAACACCATGCATAGTTTTTTATTCTTTTCTCTGTACTTCTCTACTAATTGCCTAACACAAAATAATGGCTCCATTGTCGATTTTCCTGGCATAAAACCAAACTGGTTTCCTGATATCGAGGTCTCACTTCTTATCCTCTTCTCTATAATCTTTTCCCAGATCTTCATACTATGACTCATGAGCTTTATTCCTCTATAGTTCCCACATTCTTGTATGTCTCCTTTTCCTTTAAATATTGGTACAATAAAACTCTTTCTCCAATCTTCTGGCATTTTTCCCTCTATCAGTATCTTATTAAAAAGATTTTTCAACCACCCAATGCTTACATCTCCTAACATTTTCCACAAAAATCACACATCGATTTATTCTCAAACGATTTTAAATATTTGTTATAATTCAAAAAGTATAAGTCGCAGATTTTTGAAATTTCTACCAGTCGTTAAGATTGGTATTTCCTTTATGTCATATTTCTTTCAAAATATTATATTGATTTTTAAGCCACTTATAGGCATTTAAAATATTCGATTTTTTTACATTTTTTTTTTTATAATCGGTGATAAAAAATATTTGGCTCGTACAAAATACTTGAAAATTTAATAGAAGATTTCACAGAAGTAGTTCTTAAAGTCATTCAAAAGTTATTAAAATCCATAGGCACAATTTTTTTTTATAAGCTTTTGAACAGCGAATATTGACATAAAATTACATGTAAAATATAATATAATGTATAATATTCTAGACTGACAAAGATATTGGTTTTTTTTAAAATGCTCTAACTCAAAAACGAAAAACTGCAACAACTTGAAATTTTCACCAAATCTTTATATTGACGTTTTCTATACATGGTTAAGTTTTCAAAGTATTTTGACATATTTTGACTTATTTATAGACAATTTTTCTAAATTTTTCGTTTCAAAATAAAATATACTTATTACAATATTTATAAATAACAATGTATTATATTCTAGACTAACATATCATCTCCGTTCAGAATCGTTTTTCGTATACAATGATACCTATCATTGAATTCAAATTTAACAAATCCATTATAATACCTATCCTATGAAGAGTCGCACTCCACCCCCAAGTGTATAGCAGAGCGTGGCCCATCCGGTTCTTTTTTTCATTAATTGTGTAATTACATTGAATTCTTAAGTACATAATATAATCTATTTATATATATATATATATATATATATATATATATATATATATATATATATATATATATTTATTTATTTATTTATTTAAATTTGGTGATTAGACATCCCTATTGTCCCTAAGGAGGCTGACATGTAACATTTATCGAAAAGAATCATTATTGTTGCCGTGTTCATAATTTTCGTAGCCACTAAGCTGATTAATGAAAAATTATTTAAGTCAAAATTTCTCTCTAGACGATCAAAGGAACGCCTGCATTCAAGTTACCTACGACTAATTTTAACATACGCATGTAAAACATAGTCGATTACTAAAGGAGATAAGGAAAAAATGGCTTGTTTTGAAGAAAAAGTACTTTGAACGATAAATGGATCTATTTTAGAAAACGAAGTATACAGGCTCCTATACTGAAACCTTCTGATACTCCACACCGACTCTTGACACTAGTACTCGACCCTTCATACATATCCTGGATCAAATTAACATACATTTTTGGGACATTTTTCCTCATTAATGCCCACCTTAAAACTTCCCTTGGCACCCTGTCATACGCCTTTTCTAAATCTATAAACACCATGCATAGTTTTTTATTCTTTACTCTGTACTTCTCTACTAATTGCCTAACACAAAATAATGGCTCCATTGTCGATTTTCCTGGCATAAAACCAAACTGGTTTTCTGATATCGAGGTCTCACTTCTTATCCTCTTCTCTATAATCTTTTCCCAGATCTTCATACTATGACTCATGAGCTTTATTCCTCTATAGTTCCCACATTCTTGTATGTCTCCTTTTCCTTTAAATATTGGTACAATAAAACTCTTTCTCCAATCTTCTGGCATTTTTCCCTCTATCAGTACCTTATTAAAAAGATTTTTCAACCACCCAATGCTTACATCTCCTAACATTTTCCACACCTCTACAGGTACTCCATCTGGTCCTACCGCTTTTTTCTTTTTCATCGCCTTCACCGCATCTCTCACTTCCTCCTCGCCCACTAGACCAATCAATCCTTCATTCCATGACATACTCTCTAAAACTTCTTTTGGATATTCCTCGTTCAGTAATTTCTCAAAATATTCTTTCCATCTTTTTTTCACATCCTCATCATTTGTTAAAATTCTCTTATCCTCATTTTTTATACACCAGACATCTTGGAAATCCTTGGATTGCTTTTCTCTCACCTTCGCCAGTCTATAAATTTCTTTTTCTCCTTCCTGTGTTCCTAGCCGCTCATATAACTCATCATACCTATTAAGCTTTGCTTTGCTTACAGCACTTTTCACTATTTTACATACATTTTTATACTCTATCCAATCTTCCCTCTTCCTACTTTTCTGCCATACCTTAAATTGCTTTTTCTTACTCGCTACTACTCTCTGAATCTCCTCATCCCACCACCACGTTTCCTTGTCTTCTGGTAAACTACTTTTGGTTTCACCAACAACCTCTTTTGCTATGTTCTTAACACAAGTGACCATCCTTCTCCAAACCTCATTTATATCTCCCTCAACATTCCACAGAGCTTTTTCTTTTAATTTCTTTATAAACTCCTTCTCTTTGTTTCCTATTAATTTCCACCACCTAATTCTGATCTCCTTCCCTGTATTCCTTCTTTTGTTCATCTTTTTTCCACTACACCATACTTCCATTATCATCAACCTATGTTGTGTTATTACACTCTCTCCAGAAATTACTTTACAATCCTTTACTCTTTTTATATTGTCTCTCCTCCACATAAAATAATCAATCTGCGATCTATTTCTTCCACTCTTGTATGTTATATAATGCTCTTCTCTTTTCCTAAAATATGTATTGATTACTGCAAGCTCATACGATTCTGCAAAATCCAAAACTTTTTCTCCAGCCTCATTCCTCTCGCCAAAACCATACCCTCCATGCACTCTTTCATACCCTACCCTCTCACTCCCTACGTGACCATTCATATCACCACCGATCACAGCATCCTCATTTCCTGGTATTCCTTGCATCACTTCATCCATCTCTCGCCAAAACTCTTCCTTTTCACTTTCTTCACATCCTACTTGCGGTGCATACGCACTTATTACGTTTAATACTTTCTCCTCGAATACCAATTTTACCGTAATAATTCTATCACTTTTCCTTCCTACGTCGACTACCTTAATTTTCATCTCATCATCCAATATTACTCCAACGCCATTCCTAGTACTAGTCCTACCTGAATATATTACCTTATAGCCCTCTCCTATTTCTTTTGCTTTCTCTCCTTTCCATTTAGTTTCCTGTACACAACAAATATTAACTTTCCTTCTCTTCAATACTTCTGCTAATTCTCTACTTCTGCCTGTCAACGTTCCAACATTCCACGTGCCTATTCTCACTTTAAATCTATCCCTCATACCTAGACTCAGATTTATCCCGGGGCGCAATGGTGATGTCCCAACACCGTTGACATTACCCGTGTTGGGTAGACCTGCACACATAACTGGTGGAACAGCTACTGGCTGTCCGGGTGGTATCACACACCATATATCTATAATATAAAATAGGAACGAATGGCAATAATTTACCAGGTCCATAAAAAAAAATTACTCTATTACGTGGTCACGGCTATAGGTAATGTTATCTTTATATGCCTATGTGATTTATGCATAGATATTGTAAGAATATCTATGGATTTATCATAGAGTATTACTCTATGGGATTTATGCATACATGATTAATTGAACATAGAAACGTGTGAGATTTGATAATAAAAAATAATTATCAACCAAAAATCTTATTTTTAACTTCATACTGATAAACAAATATTGACGGTATCTGATAATGCTTAATAGACAAAGTAAACTTGTATTTTCTTTATCAACTAACGATAGCGTGTTTTTTGTAGTAATATTCTAGTCTGTGGTAATAATTTCTCATTTTTAATATACTGAAATTGTTTGTCTACAAAAACATAAGTTACTTGTTGGTTTTGATTAAGACCTAAATTACAATGTTGTACTTAGAAGATTATTTAGAAAGTAAGTTAATTTTTATAATTAAAAATCTTTGATTTAAGGTTAAACATTATAATTGTTATTATTTTCTTAAGATATTGAACACCTACCGCAAGAGATGAGAAATCGTTTCACTGAAATGAGAGAAATGGACTTACAAGTAGAAAGTATGTATTTTTGTAGTACTTATATATCATAACTATTTAATAAATTTATAAATTATTTAAGAGTTTGTTCTTTAGGGCAACTAGACCTGAACTATTGGTGGTGTTATTATTATAGATAACTTATTAACTTATAAAAATTTTTTATTATCTATACAGTTTTAATGTTTTCTAGAAAAATACTTTAATCAATTAAACATTTAAGCAAGAACAATAAAAAAGTTAATGTTGTTTTACATCTAAATAAATTTCAGATTCTATGGACTGCATAAAAAAAAATGTTGATACATTATTTTTAAAAGCTGACAATATGAATCCAGATGAATTAGATACTAATTTTAAAGCAATTATGAAAGAAGGAGAAAAATCTGTTGAACAATCTGGTAAATTTTTGATAAAATATTTTTAGAGTTAAACTATTTAAATGTATTGATTTCAGAGGAAAAAGTTCAATTAGCAAATCATATGCATGAACTTATGACAAAATATATGAGACGATTAGATCATGAATTACACAAATTTAAAATGGAACTAGAAGCCGACAACAGTGGAATTACTGGACTTATTGAAAAAAGTAAATATTGAACACAATTTCTTTTCTTTTATTTTTTCTTTGTTTATCATAATATTTTTTATTAAAAATCTTAATTTTTTTTGTTTATAGGAAGTTTGGATTCAGAACAAAGTAATATTACAAATCAAAAAGAAAATAAGTATCAATTGAACCGATGCCTCTTTGGAGGTATGATTTTATACTAGTTAATCTGTTTTATAAAGTACCTGCTCTCTTTCCTAAATCCAATTTCCTGAAGATTATTTAAAATAAATATATATACTGCCGTCCTAAGAAAGAATGCCGTAAGTTTCCTTCATGACATTTCGAGAAAAATGAGTTTTTATGTTAAGTGGTTTTTGGTAGTTCTATTTTCATAAGTATATCATTTTTCAAAGTAAAATACATATTTTTTTATGGAAATATACTCGATGAATGCAATGGAACTATTCAATTTTATTTAAAATTTTTATTTCACCAAGATATGCTTGTTTTGATATTCATACTAAGTACGTTATTAATTATTTAGAATAGTTTACTTGGCAAAAATGCCGTAATTCTGGTTACGGCTTTTTTATGTAGCATACCAAAATGTACTAATCACTAACGATTGAAGAAATAACGCCGTATATTATCAATACTAATTTTTAGTTATAATTTATAACATAATTTGAAAGTAATAACAATATCTTTATCTTGAAATTAAAGTCATATCTAGTCATTATACATTTTTAAAATACATATAAAAATAACATATGAAAATATGAGATACACTAAATAAATTATTAAAAGAGATACAATATGCAGTATAAATTAACTTAATGTTAGTAACTATAATTATAAATGTGTCTAATATATTTTTATATAATAGATATTTAATAATTATAATTTAGAAGAATTATTGGTTATGTACCGTTATATTTTCCCAAAATTGTTTTCTATTTGTTGGGAGAATTTGGCTCAAATTTAAAAGAATATCGTCATGTTTTTCTTATGGTATTCCACAATTTTCTGTATGCGAAGATGGCAGAGTTATTCCTTTTTTGTTCATATACTTTTTTTGAACTAAATCTAATGTTGTGTATTTTTCATCATTAAACTGAGTTTTAGTAAACAATACGTATTTTCCACGTTCAGCTTTTATTGAAACAATGTCTCTTAACAAAACTCTATTTGTGGATTTTAATAGTTTCTGTTGTGCATTAAAATTTTTCCATTGAAAAAAATCAGAAAAACTCATTTTTTTAAGTTTTTTTCTGATTTTTTTCAATGGAAAAATTTTAAGGCACAGCAGAAACTATTAAAATCCACATTTTTTTAAGTTAACATTTCCTTTATTGGCCCCTACTGCTTTAGCAAAATTGACAACCAGTTTCCTAAACAACAATGCCGTAAATATAGATTATGAGGAAATGCTAAGTAAAAATGCCGTATTTGAAAATAAGGTACGGCAATCTTCTCTAGCAAACTGTGATTACGGCGTTTTTGCTAAGCATCGATTATATTTGCTTACAATTGTGGCAATATATATTTTTTATGAGCACACATTTCTCGATAAATAACCATAGTTACGGCATTTTTACTTAAAAAAACGTGTAAAACTGTAATGTTAAACGTAATACAGAACAATCTCATTTTTTTTTTTTCGATTTACGGCATTCTTCCTTAGGACGGCAGTATATATGTGTGTGTTTATGTATGTATGTATTTAAATATATTAGAAATGTTTATTACAAATTTTTCAAAACAATATGCATGATTTATATTTCTTTAAAAAGAATAAAAAGTTGTATCCATAATTATGATTTTTTTTACCTTTTTAAATATTTATTATGAAGTGCAAACATTTAGTTTTTTTCTTTACCTAATAAAAAAATGTCAATGTAAATAATTTTTTTGTAAAAACCATTTTGATAATATATTGAAGATGTTAAAGTTTTATTTGTTTATTGTAGACAAACAAGATGCCTTAAATAACATTGGTAGTTCTAAACAAAAGTCAACATCAACAGCTTCAAATTCTGCTAGTAGTGGAGATGTAGCATCTCCATCACAACGTGATACAAGTCCCACAAATTCTCGAATGGTTCCATCTTCATTAGCTTACACATTAGGACATATGGGAGCTGGTAGCCCTGCAATTGCTGCAGCAGCATCTCAAGCTATTGTTGCTACTCAACAGGTATTCTTTTTAATAACTGAACATTGCTTGTTATTTGACCATTATAAATAAAAAATGTAATTGTGTATTTGGCTATACACAAATTAGAACGTATGCAATGTACTGCAGCATAGAGCAATGCAGTATAGTTTTCTGTATTCTATTAATAAACTAACATATATTGGGAGACAGACAGAGTGGAACAATACTAAGCTTTCATGAACCTGTTTCACACAGATTACTATGAATGTATCACATAGTAGAACAAAATGAATTAACAGTGACAAAGAAAAAACTGTAGTAATATACGTTGACATAGGTAACATAGTTTTTTCTATGCAGCATTGTGCTCGTAGCCTGCATCTCAATTTGCAGCCAGTCTTATTATTACATACTCTTTTAGACTAAATTAAATAAATAAATATTAAAATTAAATTTGCTGTATCTACAAATGTTTACTTGTGTTTTACAATTTGTCAATTATCCATATTTTTGTCTTAAATAGAACAAAAAAGTTGTTTGTTTTACAATTATGAATCCTTTAAGTTATAATTATATTTAATTGTTTTTATTAAACACTAGGAAAAAAAACTTAAGTTAACTAAGCTCAGTTCAAAATTATTTTTTGATTTCAATGATATATCATTGTTATTAAATTTAAAATAATTATATTTCTTTATTAAGGTAAACCTATTTTGACTTATTTTTAGCATTTTTATTATTTATAATCTATTTACATCTTATATATATATATGGGTGTGTTAATCTAATTCTTATGAATTTTTTAAAATTGTAATTCTAAATTGTAACTATTTTAGCTATCCCAGGGTCGTAGAACGGCTAGTCTTAAAGCATCTCTTGAAGCAATTAATTCTGGAGCTACATTGACTGGCCAAATGAGCTCTACTTCTGGTGTACTACCGTCAGAATTACCTATTAGTAAAGAATTGGCAGGTGTTGCACATCTAGTCAATCCAAATATGGATGGAACGAGAAAACATAGAAGGTAATCAACAAATACCACATATACTAAATTTAAAATTTAAATTATTATTATCTGTATAATTAATTCTTAGACGAGGAGGTGCTCAAAATTCACAAATGTCAACCGAAGAGGATGTAGATGAACCAATTGATCCAAATGAACCTCGTTATTGCATATGTAATCAAGTTGCTTATGGTACAATGGTTGCTTGTGATAATAAAGGGGTATTTAGAAGATAATAATTAATGTGTTAATATATAAAAATTTATATATATTTAAATGGTTTATGAACTCTGTTATAGTGTCCATATGAATGGTATCATTGTGAATGCGTTGGTATTACAGACCCACCAAAAGGTAAATGGTATTGTCCTCAGTGTATTACTACAATGAAGAATCGAAGATCACGAAAAACTACGTGAATAGAGTGAATACATAAATCTTGAAAACTGTAAATGTATACTACTATTTATATTAGTTTTTAATTTAATATAATTGTTCCCAATATTTTTATTTTTTTTTTTCTATAGAAAATATTAGAACATGAACAAAATATAATTATATAAAACATATTTATGTTACTTATTAATATATTTTGTATTGTAAATATAGCATTATAAAAATGTTTATTCGTGGACATATTTTTTATTTATTTAATCATATGAAAAATTCAAATTAATGTTTAATTTTCAGCCATTTTCAAAAAAAAATATTATGATTGAAAATCTCTACTAAATTGGTCATATATTGGTTTAATAATTGAAAATCTTGATAAAGTTAAAGTTTACAGTGTTAGCGTAATTTAGGATCGGGAACATCTCAAAAATTTTAATTCAAAATTTAACTTAATTTTAGATAATTAAAATTGCTTAATTTAATTTGTATGTGATTAGAATACATGTAAAAGATACTATTTGTAATGCAATAGTATTTTATTTGATATCCTATGATATTAAATCATCTACTATTCAAATGTTTTGTTTCTTACTGATGGACTTGTCAAAGCTAAGCTTAATAGAAAAAAGGACAAGTTTGAATTATTATTGTATAAATTGGTACTGATTTTGTTATTACCATTTGTTATTGTTAGTATTTTGATTATACTTGTGTACATGATTATTCCTGGATAAGCACATCTTCTTGGCACTATTTATTGAATGATTTAAGTTTAATTTTCTCCATAGGGCATTTTAATTTTTATAACAAAAATGTGTTAAATGCAGTTTGATAAAATTGATATCAAATGACCAAAAAGAGCAAATATCTATGGAAGTTAAATTATATTTATATTATCTCTATATTTAACTGATACTAAGAATCTTTATTTTTGTTTGGGTCTATAATTTATACCTAAAATAATTTAAGAAGATTGTATAATGATAGGATAAGGGGTTTTATAGCTATTTCTTAACAATGATTCTAATTTTGAATGAAATACGTATACATAGATTATTGTCTGTATAGTTTATATGAAATATGAATACTTGGTGTATGATAAAAATAATTGACACTCCTTGTTATTTCTGTCATTTTGTATATATTATATTGTTGTATCACAGATATTTTAATAAAATATTAATATAATTGCCTATATGTGTGTTATATGAATATTGTGGAAGTGTATAAACAGTCTATAGGTATTTTCATGATCAATGGGAGTTGTATGTTTTATACAAGAATTTAAATATTTTAGGATGTCTGTGTTAATATTCGATTCGTTAACATAGGTTTAGTAACGTCAATTCCTATGCTTAGATATTGGGAATGAAATACCTAATTTAAGTGGTGGATAAGTGTACAAATTATAGCAACTTGGATTTTGGATTTAAGACTGTTTCAAAATCAAAGACTCAAGGATTTATTTTTATGCAATATCATATGAAACAAACATTGGTATCATAGCATAAGTTCTTATATGTTTGTTTATACATATTGAACAGCATGATTGTAAGAAAAATAATGTGGTCATCACGAAAAAATGTTGGTTGGGCTTCAAAAGAATCCACTTAATAAAAAATGAATTTAATTAATTTACGTATTTAAATTATAAAATAAAATTATTAATAATGAATTTAATATTTAAAAAAGGTGAGGCTCCACGGTTAGATAAGATACAAGGAAATATGAATGATAGTGCTATAACTGTACTGGTTTTTCAAACTTAAAATCAATGCATCATTGCTCTTGAAAAAATGATTCTTTGTAAAAAGTCTGTATAACGGTGAATCAGTTTATATTTCTTAAGAATTTTTATATACCTAATAATAAAAACAAATTTATTTTTAAGTTTCTAAGTTAGGTTGAATTTGTAATATTTTTTTGTGAAAAAAGGTATCTAGGTATAGAGGCGGATCTAGGGGGAAGGTTCAGTTGAGTAGTATAATTTAAGTTTTTTGTAGAGTAGGACAGCTGATATGCTCTTATAAATTGCCGCATTGGTATTTTTAACAAAGTTCCGACTAACGTGAGGCTAAAGAATGTTAAAACAGTCCAAAAATATAATAGTTTGTATTTTGTATATAAATACCCGTGTAGTATACGTCTTAATTTTCTGATTAATAATATGTTAATGGTTTTACAAAAGACTTTATTAAAACACGTATTTATATTTTGATAATGTACCAAATTTAGAATAACTAAACTTTAGACTGGCGAATGCATAAACTGTCCCCTCCCCTCAAATTACGCTACTGCTGTTGTAAAATAATATTTAATAATGTATTACACAAACTTAAATTAATATAGACTGCGGTTTATATATCGCGGTTTTTTATAAAATTCCTTGGTGTTCATTTTTCCATGAATGAATTTTATTATTTTGACTATTTATAATCTCCCTTCATTGTTTGTTGGATTTTGATATTATTCCACTGGTAGCGCTCTGTTTCTCTCTTGATAAATATTGCTTTATGCTTTGGTCTTTTTCCTTGTTTGCTGTGTATCATAGGTGAGATATCGGAAAGTAAGTAAGTAATTTTCATCCGTTTGAATCCTTTTACTTGGTAACGTTGAAATTTTCACCTTTATTGAAAGTGTTATATTTTAATTTGTTTTACCATTTTGTTCACAGAAATGGGTCGTCGTCCTGCAAGGTGGTAAGTAAATTTGCTTATTATTTATTCCATAACAACCACCACATTTTATTTAGTTACAGACATCTGTAAAGTCTATACTTTGTTTTTGATTATTCAGTTAAAAAAGATTACCTTCACTATTATATAATTTATTTCAGCGTGATATATCAACATACTATTTTATTACCAATTCTGTTATAATGTTAAACAATAATTTTTCCTTTTACTCAATAGTTATCGTTACTGTAAAAATAAGCCGTATCCAAAGTCACGGTTTTGTCGCGGAGTGCCAGATCCAAAAATTAGGATTTTTGACTTAGGAAAGAAAAAGGCTAAAGTAGATGATTTTCCACTATGTGTACATCTTGTAAGAAATTAATAAATATTTACTTGAATTTATTTAACAACAATAATTGTTAATAGGTATCTGATGAATATGAACAATTGTCATCTGAGGCTTTGGAAGCAGGACGTATTTGTGCCAATAAGTACATGGTTAAACACTGCGGTAAAGATCAGTTCCACATTCGTATGAGACTTCATCCTTTCCATGTTATTCGTATTAATAAGATGTTGTCGTGTGCTGGAGCTGATAGGTATATAATTTTAATCTTTATTTGTGAAATAAATAATAAAAAATTATCTGTATTTAGGCTCCAAACTGGAATGCGAGGCGCTTTTGGTAAGCCTCAAGGTACTGTTGCTCGTGTACATATTGGTCAACCAATCATGAGTGTCCGTTCATCTGATCGATACAAGGCTGCTGTTATTGAAGCTTTACGTCGTGCTAAATTCAAGTTCCCTGGTCGTCAAAAAGTAAGTCCATTGTAAAACATTTATAATTAATTAATAATAAGTGTCCTGTTTTAAATACAATTGTTTTGACTGATACATTAAATTTTTTGGAAATGAATTTAGTGGATTGAAAATAATGTTATTGAACAAACTGTCAGAAACTATTAACCATTTTTCATATTTCCAATTTACAATATTTTATTTTTTTATATTTTATTACACTAAATTTTTGTTTTTTAAGATCTATGTAAGCAAAAAATGGGGTTTCACCAAATATGATCGTGATGAATATGAAACATTGAAGGAAGATGGAAGATTAGCACCTGATGGTGCCAATGTTAAATTCCGCCCAGACCATGGACCATTGGATAACTGGAGAAAAGTCCAAAGGGAACTACTTGCTGTTTAAACATTTAAGTATTTCTTGTATTGGGAATTAATTAAAAACATATTGTGAAATGTTATTTTTTTTTTTTTTTTTTTACTCCTTGAGATAGAGAATTTGCGATATCTTATGAACATAAACAGTATTTTATTTATTTATTTTTTGTGTCGCACATAAGTTTGGCTTATTAAAATTACAAGAGTGGCTATCTTCATACTATAAGTCCCTATTTCACGTGTTTTTAGCATAACCGTATTAAAGTCCATATAAATAAAATACACAGTAAATGAATATTGAAATCTGCGTAACCGTGTGTACGTTAATATTTGTACATAATAATTACAATGAAACCAATAAGCATATTTAAGATACGTAGACTCCCGAGTACCTGGATTTTAATTACATGAATATTAATACGTATAAGATAGGGTACCATGTACACATGTTCATTAATACACGGTGAAAACTACGAGTTCTACTTCATACAAAGTAACTCACTTGCAATACAATGGATATTCTAGTATCTTGTAAATCACTTCTTTTATTAAGTACTAGAAAGGCACAAATGATGCTACTTCTAGGCTGTGTGTGTTAAACCATTCTCATGTGTCTTGAAAGTTAGGTCATCTTACGTCTCCCAATTACAAGTATTTTCCGATGTTAACCATTTGAATATTTAATAGCTTTGTGAATATGTTTTTATATCAAAGTGTAGACAAGGCTGAAAAAGGCCCAACTTTATAATTACATTTTATCTTGATAATCATGAAAAGTTAGCATAAAAAAGCTGAATAGAAGTTGGGGACATTAGGTGTTCTTTTGATTTTCCTGTCTATGATACTTATAATAGGTGATAACCATGTCATTGCTATATTAAAAACGCATTTATTTAAAAAATTAAAACAATTATTTCTGAGAAATTAAATAATTTCTAAGTAATTGTTAATTAATTTAAATACTTTTATATTGTCTCTTTGTATAAATTAACAGAAAGGACTTAATACTATAATCTCTATGATAAGATTAGATTTGTTTAAAATATAGTAGATCATAATATGTGGAAACACTCAACTATGTGCAGGTTTCATATATTTCAATTCTTAATTTTTGGGCTAACTAATAAACATTATTATTAAGTTTTCAAATAATTTGACTATTTTTGTGATAGTTAATTTTGTGCATGAGCTCAATAACTTTTTTTTTAAATGGCATGACCTATTTTCGACTACAAATTTTTTATTTATTTTTTTGTATTTTAAAGTTATCTATAGCACACTCGCTTGGTATTAATAAAATGGTAACTCTAAAGCAATTAAAATGTATAGCCATTTTAATCTATAGTTATCTAATATTAATGTTTGTCCCCATTTATACAAAGATATTCTCCTTTATGATTTAATTAAAACAACAACAAATATTGTTTGGCATAATAGTTTTATTAAGATCTTACTTCCAAACATACATTTTGTTAAGTATTTTAACGAAAAAAGACAAATATATGTTACAATATAATTAATAATTATATACTTACAGTAGTTATTAAAAATATATAATTTATGTATAAATTCTATAAATACAAAAATAAAACATTTTTTTGTAAGAAAAATAAATAATAGGTAACAATTCAAAATAACTAATAATGCATTTTTTGATTAATATTTTGTTAATTTAAAACATTAATTGTTAAATAAAAAGACAATTATTAAATTAATAATTAAAAAGAAAAATCTTAAGAGAACGTCAAAGTAAATTGATTTTATCAAAAATATTTTAAAAGGACAAAATATATGATAATTCTAATAAAAATTAAATAACACATAGATCACATACACATCAGTAAAGTAATACAATTTAAATAGTAATAACATTTAAGTAAAAATAAAATATTAGGTTAAAAAATAATTGGACCTGGTTACTGGATTTGATAATTTTTTGTTTTGAAATAATCAGTCAATAAAATCTTTTATATTATATTATCTCATTAGATTGATCATCTTTAACTATATACAAGTATAAAATTAATTAATTAACTATTTTGACGCTCACTTAAAATTATGTTATAAATAACAAAATGCTTGATATGTTAATGAAGTATCAATAGTTTTGTTCTGATGTACAATGCCGTACGACTAGATATTAAAATTTAATACTGTGAAAAATATAAGTTTTAAATGTGAATAGTTAAAATTGACAATAATTGTGAACACAACAAATAAGTTAAGTGCTGGTTGCTATGTAACCATACTTATAATGTAAATTTTATTACAATATAATTTGCTAAAGTATGGAACACTTTTTAGAACTTTTCTGTGGCAATGATTTAATTGGTGGTCTTTCAGATAGTTGAAATCTTCTTACAATACGAACAAGTTCATGGAATGATTGGTCTATGTTCATTCCAGCTTTTGCACTACATTCTATGTAGGGTATTTTCAGTTGCATGGCCATATTTTGTGCGTCTTGTATAGAAACCTAAAAAATGATAGATTATATATATGTATATAATACAATTTAATCATAATCAAAACAAACCATTCTTTGACTACTTAAATCTGCTTTGTTCCCAACCATAAGCATAGGAAATTCATCTCTATCCTTAACCCTCAGTATTTGTCTATGGAATTTTTCCATTTCATTAAAACTTGTTTTATCTGCGACAGAAAATACCAATAAAAATCCTTCACCAGATCTCATATATTGTTCTCTCATGGCACTAAATTCTTCTTGTCCAGCAGTATCCAAAACTAAATAATAACAATTAAATCTAAATTAAAAATATTATTTATTTACATAATTTGTTCAAAAAGTAATTACTATCTAATTTTGCTGGAACATCATCAATTATACATTGTTTTATATATGAATCCTCTATTGTAGGATCATAGTCTGTTACAAAATATTTCTGAAACAATAACAATGCAAGTCATAATTTTATATTAAATTGATAAACATAATAACATTTGTTCCTACTCAAATGTTTTCCACAGTTAAGTTCATTTATACTACATAAATATATAAATTATTAAACTCGGATTATAAAAAATAATATAAATATAATATTAAATAATAAATTTGAAATAATTCACAGTTCAGTAATGTTACAATAAAAAAATTAATTATAGAAATTTTTTTAATAAAATTAAAAATAAAATGTTTGAGATAAAACATAAATTTTAATTATTTAATAATAGGTCAGACGCAGGGTTGGATTTAAGGGAGGGCAACCGGGGCGAAAGCCCCGTCGTCCTGTCGAAAGTGACCAATAGGATAAAAATAAATATAATACTGATTGCCGATGAGTAATTCCGTGAAATTATGTCACCAGCATGTTTATTTATCAGTAAATTCGATGCATCTTAAACTCCACTGCTACACAGCCTCTGATAATTGATGCGAACACCATATATGCGATAATAATATTATTCGATTTTCCTTTTTCTATTTGAGAGTGGTGCGAGATTCTTATTTATTATTATTCAATATTCATATTTAAATTTTTACATATTATACACATATTTATATATGTTTGTAAAATACTAATAAAAGAAAAGAATCTACTTTAAAAAAAATTGTTCATTTTATTTGGAAAAAAATTTGGGACCATGCCCCCCCCTACTCCTTTGTTCCCCCGAGGCCTCCACACCTCTAAATCCAGCCCTGGTTAGATGGGTTGAATAGGAAATTATAATTTATAATACATTTATAAAAATCTATAAATAAATATCAAATCCATATTTAACAAAAAACAAAAAAAAAACTTTATTTTAGTTTTTAATAGTTAAGGATATAAATAGATAAAATATAGTATGATTTTTACAGATGACATCATTGACCTTATTTTATAGTTATAATACTCTTCTAAATATTGTATTCATTATTTTATATGAAACATCCCATTTTAAATATTAAACTTAAATGTATGATCAATTTTTACCTACTACATAGTAAATCCATATAAGGAGTTGAGAATTATGTGTGTAGGTATAATGAGTGTACCTTGAATTGGACCCACTGGCAAGGCAATGTCCACACCCACATATTAAGCAATTAGTTGATGTGATTTAACAAAACATTTTTGGTAACAATAATTTAGCTTTAAATTATTTTAGATAAAATTATCTGATTATTTAACTTTTTTCCATGTATTTATCAATATTAATAAAAATTAGTGTTATTCTTCAAAATAATATATAAATTTAATGTATTTCAAATTTATCTACAATATTAATTAACTATTTTAATACACTATCTTAATATACTAAATTAAATTTATAAATCAAGATAACTTTTTTATCAATAAACTTTTTTTTTACATATTTGAATTTACAGTGTAATAAATTAACTATAAACATTAATTAAACTGATTTTGTAAAGTAATTATCATACTATATTGATAATTACAATAAAGTTATATAATTTTGTTAGCTTTTTTTTAAATATATTTAACAATTGACTCACTTTTAATTTTCAATTATTAAATATTTCATTTGATTAATGGAAAATGTAATTATAATAACCATAACAGTCCTTTATTTAATAATTTATTATTTAAAAAATACACAAGATTCAAAGGGGCATTAAACAAAGTAAAATATTTAGTGTTAAAATTAAAATTGATCAATATATAATAATAATATATTTTCAAACTAAAAATAAATAAAATGATTACTTATTGTTATTTCAGTGAATAGATATATTATTGTATGCATTATGCAAGATTTAAATAAAACAAGAAACAAAAAATATTATAGTTACTTATTTGTCAATTAAATTTATTAAGTATTATTAATAATGATTTTAAAAATAATACATAAATAATAAACTTTCCAATGTTGTCAGTTAATAAATACAAACCGATAATGATGAAATATTAAACCTACAATGAGAGCAAAGATAAAAATATAGGCTTTTAATATATTGAGAATCTTTGACTTATTTAAACATCTGAAAGAATATGATAATGATGTTCACAAATGATTTATTTATTGATACATTTATTTTGATACATGATTATGCCTTTACTCGGAAGGCTTCAATTGAAGATTCAAGATATCACTAAATATTTTATTTAATACAAATATCAATCAATACCTGAATGAATTGTATGGTGATCGCCGACTTCCCAACACCACCGCCTCCAACAACTACCAATTTGTAGTTCTGATTATAATTTGGTTGATTCATTTTGATAATGTTTTATATTTATTGTTTAATAAATAAATTATATTTACAAAGAAAATTAGTGAGTCGTGTTAACGAAAAAAGATTTGCATACTATACACAATAAATCACGATGACAGTATGACACTGGACTAATATTTGGCAGCCGCTTACGGTCAACACGCATCAACCGAAGTACAGAACGCAACCGACTAAAAAGGAAAAAGAGTGAGGACCAGAACAAGCAACTATAGCAATAGCAGCAGCAGCTGTCAAAACATTGTGACACTTTGCAATCTGCGTAGCGATACTGGCTCAGATGTTCGCGCAAAAGAAAACTATTACTGAACAATTATAAATGGACACACTGGTTTTTTTTCCGACTTAATTTTTTTTTTTTTTTTAATGAACATTTATTATAATCTATAAACCTTAAATGATATCCATGATTTAAAACATAAATCTTAAAAATATTTCTATATATATCTTTAATCGTGATGATACCGAAGGCTGCTAACAGAACTGTTCGTCCGTCGGATAATAATTATTATATTGTAAACACTAATCCAGTATCACCAACTCTACGGAATTTTCTCTATATTTAAGGATATCGTTACAATATTATCGTATCGGTATTAAGGATTGAGTGAAAATTAACAAAATCTAGAGAATTTTTTAGGAATATGTGTGTTTTCATTATAAGGCTCATCACTTTCATTTTGATAATCAAAAGTATGGTTGTATTGTTTATATGTTTAACTATCAGCTATGTATATATATATTCTGTAGTGCAGTATATGTGGAATACCATAACCATGCGCGGATCCAAGGGGGGGGGGGGAAGGGGGCGTACGCTCCCCCCCAAAATCCCTAAAATAGGTTTAAAATATATTGGGTTTTCGATTATTTTCGTGATTAATACAACTACTAACTAGAGTAATGTACAATTACGAAAAATAAAATGATATTATTTTATATTTATTGTGTATTGACTAGTGTGTTTGTATGTTATAACCACGGTTAGTAAATTTTGTACAATTGTATAATTGCTTGAGAATGTTTTTTTTAATTAAATTTTTTATTTTATATATTCCTGAAGGCTATGGGCCAACATAATTTTTGTTGCTTTTACGTATTGTGTTACAACTCAGGCAGGTTAGTCGTAAGTAAACAATTCATTTTGCGCCCCCTCCTTAAAAAATTTGTGGATCCGCCCCTGATCATAACTACTATTACTAAATAGTTACTACTCACTCTGTGCCATATCATTATTAATTTCATCAGTGAAGTGGTAATCATGGAATCCTTTCACCATGTCCGACGTATCAGATAAAATTATAGTGTGGACGTCTCCAAAAAAGAACAAATCAATAGCGCAAGACTAAATAATGCTTCAGGCCAAAATACCAAATGGGACCTTTTTTATACAACAACCTTTAAACTCTAATACACTAGAAAATATTTTTTCGTGGACAGAAATATGGAAAAACTTTATATACTCAACTTGTAAATAATTTGTCAAATACATATTAATTTATAAAAATTAAAATCAACTTAAAAGGAATGAACTGATGTGGTGGCGCGATATAAATGATAGTGCAACGTAATTCGGAATAAACTATAAAAATACTTTAGAGATTCTTTTCAAACTACTTTATAATACGTATGAACTATGAGTATTATAAATTATATTTAAAAAATAAAATGTTTTAATAAAAATTAGTAAAATTTGAATTTGTTGTTTCGACGCTTCTCTGAGAATGGCGCTTTAGGCGACCGCCAGTCTCCTTGCCCTCACACAGTTAATTGAAATAGATCACCATCCACTCAGTAAAAACATCAGTAAATAAAATAACTTTTTCAACAATATCTGAGTGACAAAAACTAGAAAATGACTTGTCAAACAAACCTTCTTCACTCGAAATGCAAGATTTACAGGACATTTTTTAAATAAAAAATTTAAAGTGTTACACAAAAATAATAAAGAACTCTCATATTTTAAAGACTAGTAATTTACGTAATCATATTATATTTTATTACTTTCTTCTCGTATAACATTTTTAATTTGAAAAATTCTTTATTTTTAAATGTGAATTATTATTAACATTTCTTTCGCTTTCTGTACTCTTGTTTCTATGCTGAAATTTTTAAATACGAGTTAGAAAATATAACACGTATTTGATTGTCGTGCTATCACACGCTGCACATGTAACAAAAAATTAATGATAACAGCTCTCACATGCGATGTCACCACAAAATAGACTAAAACTAATTTAGTTTATTCTGTGATGTCACCACGCTTAAATATTGTTTTTTGACTCTTCTGTCAGTGTGTCACTTGAAACATGAATAAATTATAATAATATTTTCTGCCAACCTTAATTTTCTATATTTATAAGAATTGTTTTTTTTACTCTTCAACATTAAGGTTCCTTTTTACATAAATATGAGCAATATAAACACAGTAATTCAAAGTGGATATTTTAATGATACTCTTAGACAATGGCAGTGTCAAAACACCCATATTACATCTTTAAATTTAATGTACCCAATATTCATTTTGTAAGTACTTATATTTTAAATTCAAATTTATATTGACTAGTTTGAATTAATTTCAATGGCTTGTAAACTAGAGATGAAAAAGATGTTAAGGAAAAAATTACATCTATGCCTGGTGTTTATCGACAAGGTTTGAATCATATTAAATCAATGTTAGATCCAGTTGTCGAATCTGGGCTAAAATCTCTTTTGATTTTTGGTGTGATTAATAAGTTACCTAAAGTAATTAAATAATAATTAACTTAATAAGTTTACTTAAATATCATCAAATTTAATTTTTAAATTTTAAAAGGATCAATATGGAACACATGCTGATTCTCTTGAAAATCCTGTTATTCAAGCTTTACCGTTATTAAAAAAATGGTACCCTGAACTAACAATAGCTTGTGATGTAAGTAGTTAACTTTATATTGTGTTATAGTATCAAGTATATAAAAGAAAAAAGTCTTGTATTTATTATTAATTATTTATTATATTATTTGAATATTCTTACATTTTAAAGCAACTTTAATAAATAAACAATTTTAGTTTATCAAAAATTGGATAAATATCATTAAATTATATTAGTTATAAAGTTATGTATATTTATTTTGGTGTTACTTATTAAATTTTAACAAGTAACACCAAACTACATTTTTTGAAATTTTTTCAGTTTTTTGGGCTGTCAACAATATTGTGGACAATGCTGTAGCATATTTTGATAAATTAATATTATAATTATGTATAAAAATTTTTACTTAATCCCAATTAATTATTTTTAGGTATGTTTATGTCCATATACATCTGATGGACATTGTGGTATCATTGAAAACCAATTAATAAACAATGCAAAAAGTATTAACAGATTAGGAGAAATTGCATTATCTTATGCTCTTGCTGGTAAATTATAATTTTTTGTTTCAATTTAAGAAAAAATAAGTCAGTTAGTCAATAAGTTAATAAGTCACCCACCTATATAAAATTATAGTTTACAGAATATATTATTTTTATTTATTATAGATTTTTTTGATTTTGATTCATATTATTAAATATTGTAAATAATTAATGTATAGTATAGATATTATTTTGTTATGTTTTGATAAATTGCAATCAAAATGTTTAACCTTAGGAAATAATTGATTATAATTTGATTCACCTCAAATTAAATTCTATTCACAAAATATATTTAAATATAAGAACATATTATACATTTTTAAGAATTCAAAATATTATGTTGTATAATTATAAATTGTTTTTGTAGGTGCTGATATTGTTGCTCCATCTTGTATGATGGATGGACATGTAACAGCTATTAAACAAAGTTTAATGAAAGGCAACTTGTTGAGTAGAGTAAGTGTTTTATCATATTCCGCCAAATTTTGTTCAGTGTTTTATGGGCCATTCAGAGATGCTGCAAATTGTACTCCAAGTTTTAGTAATCGATCATCATATCAGATTCCAGTAGGAAGTTCAAGTATTGCAGAGAGAGTTGTGGTAAAGATTAAAAATTTGGACATATAATGTTTTATCTATGTATATTTATATTTTCTTTGATTATGAGAAGGTTTTATAGCATTTATTTTTATTTTTAAATATTGCAATATATTATGTAACATTATATATAATGTTTTAAAATACTAAATTTATTAAGTAAATACTGTTATTTATTTAAATATTATTTCTAATTATTTATATGGAGCAGTGATTTAGAATATAAATCGTAATTATTTAACATGTATAAATTTATTATTATTTTTCAATTTATACTATTCTTATGTTGAATATTTTAAATTTCTTATAGCTTTTGTGTTCACTAAATTGTGTATTCCTTATTTTACAAAATAGTTAAATATTATTATTATTATATAATTTTAGGACAGAGATGTTTCTGAATCTTGTGATATGATTATAGTTAAACCTGGAACTATGTACTTGGACATAGTAAGAAAAGTTAAAGATAAACATCCAAACATTCCCTTATTTATTTATCAGGTAAATTACATATCATTTTTGAATATATACTGTGGTGGTTTTATGGTGAAGTCAAGAGATTAGGGGATCTAGGAATCTCCTCCAAGTTCCAAGTTTTGGCTATTAAATATTGATTGATTGAGTAGCTTTGGTTTAAAATGTTAAGTTATGTTTTTCATTTATATAAGAATTAAATTATTAATGTGTTAAACATTTTCTTATCTTAATATATTATATAATAATATCATAGGACCCTCTCCCCCCAGAAAAAATTCTAAAAACCACCACTTTATATATTTATAAAAATTGTATAAAAGTTAAGATTTTACTGTGCTACTATTTATAAAATTGTATTACCCCGTTTACAATAAATAAATATATAAACTTTTGTGTTTTATTTTAAGGTATCTGGAGAATATGCAATGCTTTATCATGCTGTACAAGCAGGTGTTGTGACATTAAAAGAGGGATTACTTGAAATTTTAAGGAGTATGAGACGAGCAGGTGTGTTGTATTAATATTTATTACTTATTTATTTATTTATTTATATTATTTATTCAATTAAAATTATTTCATACTCTAGGAGGTGATGTGATTATAACTTATTATACTCCAGAAATTTTGAAATGGTTAAAAGAAGTATCTCCGTTGTAAATTATATATAGTTTAGTTTGAACTTTAGATGCATTTATTATAGTGTTATTATTCAACAAGGAGATATATTAAAAATTATATGTGACTAATAACAAAAACTGATAAATTACATATTTAACTGAAATAATTAGTATAAATATTTTTTGTACCTGTTTATTGAAAAAATTAATTTATATTTTAAAACAATGGGAAAAATTATTCTGGTGTCAACTGTAACTCTCAATTGTAAATATTAATATAAAAATGTATGAAATTTAAAACTATATTAAATACATTATTTTATTACATGGGACACTGATCTATTTTTTTTTTTATTATTTATATATTCAAAAAATATTGTTAAACATTTTTATATAATATGAATGTGAAGTTTAATTTTTTACATGTGTGTTTTAATTTTATATAGTTTTTGTATGATATTATCATTGATTATAGAATAGATCTATTCTATAATCAATAATATTATGTATAAAATATTTTTGTGAACTAAATATTAGAATCGTATGTATAATTATTTGAAGCTGGATAGAATTTATGAAATATTAACTTGTATCAAGAATTAAATGTAATCCACAGTTTTCAAAACAAAAAAATGCAATATATAGCACTAGGCTTGTTTAAAAAAAAAAAAAATTATGTGGAATCACACAAGTATCAACTACAACTATAATTTGGATGTCTGAACACAACCTAGATTCAGCTCTAAAACACAAGGTCCTAATACAGTATTAAAGACTGAGAAGAGTGGTTTAACCGAAAAAAATCCAGTAGATTTGGCTGCCTGCACGAGATTAACACATATTTCTAAACACTTTTTTGGGTTATTACAATATATATTATACATTTATACGTCATATAAAATAAAATTGAAAATAATAATTGTCTAAAAAAAAGACTTAATAAAGCAATTGGATTTATTGCAACAGCTATTCTAGATGAGGTAGAAGAACTTGAAAATTCAAAGAAGAGAATATGGGTAAGAAAATGAAACGAAAAAAGAGATACATAAGGAGCAACAGCAACAAATGGTCTCCTTAAAAAACGAATTAAAGACCTCAAAGAATATTTCATATATTTTTAGAATATGTTGAGAATGTCTGAAAAAATCTAGTTATATTCACACATTTTTATAACTTTTTATAAGCAGATTTTTTGACCAGTCTATTTGAAATAGACTATTTCTATACTCGAGACATTTTATATTCCATAAAGACTCATACTTTATATATTCGGATACAAATATAAGAGTTGTCTTCATGAAACGTCGTCTTAACAATGACAAGCAGTGGCGCCGACTCGTATTTCATTTGGCGACTTAAAGTATACAAAGTAGTTACCACCACCATGCATTGAATTGGAGTAAAATAACGACCGGCAACCTGATTGTATAGTAAATTCAACCGTTACAACGTTAAATAAAGGGGCGAACTGCCCCATAAAAGTACGTATTCGATGCCACTGATGACAAGGATAACTAATACACTAAAAACAATGCGTTCAGATCGCCTATTTAGTTATTAGTCAGAAAAGTGAGGGTACTACTCGATCTAAAAAATAGACATAAATGGATTCACTAAATTACTAAATAAATTTACTAAACTAATTGATTAAATCAGTCCATACACGTTTAGTAGCTAAATTATTCTGCTACTTGACTAAGCTACTAACTTAGTGTGAATTAGGTTATATATAGGCAGTAAAGACCTACAAGGGCTGGGTCGGCCCAACCCGGTCCTCAAAAAGCCCGACTCGTACTGAGACTGGACCGGGCCGGGCCTTAAAAAAAATGAGGGCTAGATCGGACTTTTTTTTTCGTAAAATTTTTCAGGCCGGGTCGGACTGGGTTTTTTTTAGAAGAACTTTTCGGGACGAACTCTCAAAATAATAAAACCAAGGATGAATCGAGCTTTTTTTATGTTAAAGTTTCGGGTCGGATCGGTCTTAAGGATTTTTACATCTGGTCGTGTTTGAACATTTTATGGATTTTTTTTCGTATTACCTCGGTTACATTCAGCCGCTGCCGCTGCTACTCGTGCTATCATATTTACTCCTAAAAATACTTCTGTGGCAACGTTGACGGCAGTGTGTTGACATTGCGCCTTGCTAATTACAGCAGCGCGAGCAGCAACTAGTCTCACGTTGCTGGTTTAGTTGCTGTTTGCGCTGCCCAGTTTACTGCTCTTGACGGCAGCGACAATGCGAGCATTGTCAGTGCGAGTTACGTATTTACATGCAGTACTCGTGCTACTCACTTTCATGCCCACTGCCACGAAAATGGACTGAATGTAAATGAGACATAACATTTTATTGCACAGCGCCTAGTATCCACATACGTTTTTAAATCCAAACTTTGAATTTTACTCTTACCTAGTATTTACTACCTAATATTTATGGTTTAAAAGAAATATAGGTTTTAAAAGGTATTAAAAATTGCAATTCATTATTTCAGGACAAAAGTCAACATATTATTTTAAATTTATATGTGTTACCTATTTTAATTTTTTAAATTTTTTTTGATCATTTTTAGATGTACTTTTGTGTGGTTACTTGTTATTCTTCAAATTGTGTGTTTGGTTTTCAATAAGAAATGTTATGTACTTTCTGTTTGATTTAGTTTGTTTTCACCAAACTTCAGTGACATAATTTGATACTGTTTAGGGAGGGGTGGATCATATTTTTGTACATGAATAATTATTACTCGCAAACATTTTAATTATATAGTTATTAGTTAAATACGATGTTTAAGGGCTAAAATTAAATCTCAGATAGAACCAAATTTTTAAGGCTTTTTAAGAGCTTATGATGATTTTTGGGCCGGGCTTGGGCTTTTTTTCACAAACATTTTTGGACCGGGCAGATCGGAATTTAAAAAAATGTTGGATCGGGCTGGTTCGTAAATTTATGGCCCTTGCAGATCTATAATAGGCAGCACTCAGCATACAACTAATTGCCGCTTGTAATGAAAAATAGACATCGCCGTAGCTTGTAGGTACGCATTAAAAATAGAAAATAATAATAGGCCAATAGTAAATAATCATGGGTTAGAGAAGAATCTTCCTACACCGTGTAAATAATACATATCCATATAGTCAAACGGTTTTCCAGCCACTAACAATGTCCCAATGATAAGGTCGTCAAGATAGTATTGACGTTTTGTAAATACTATCAATAATATCGTTTTATTTTTAAAACTCATTATATTAGCTACATTTTTAAATTTTAAAAATGTTTTAAT
Source organism: Sipha maydis (assembly GCA_034509805.1). Taxonomy (NCBI): domain Eukaryota; kingdom Metazoa; phylum Arthropoda; class Insecta; order Hemiptera; family Aphididae; genus Sipha; species Sipha maydis. The sequence goes on from JASXSY010001500.1 coordinate 33,469, forward strand.
TACTTTTATAAAAATAAATAAAAGAAGAATAGAATGAAAGAAATCGTTCAAGTTAATATTTAAATATCGGTATATATTATTTGTGTGCTGTTTTACATATGTACATATTCTTGGTCAAAGACTAGTTGTTGAATAAAATTAGCAATTGGTAATAAATTAATAATTTATATTGTTGATTATTCCTAAGTAGTTTTCAATTTCTTATCCTTATAACTGTTTCTCATTAAACATTTTTATATTTATAGCTAACATAATTTGTTTAATTTTTAAATAAAATTAAAATAGTTTAAATGAAAAACAATTTTTACAATTTTATAGAAGTTTATTTATATAATTAACAGAAAACAGTAAAATAAGTATGAGGTATGTAAAAAATAGATTATAATCCTTGTTCCAATATTATAACAAAACAGAATGTATTTACTTTAAACTACAAAGAAAAATAATAACAAAATAATTAAAACATAAAAAATAACAAATACATATATAAATAGCAATGGTTATTAAATTATAACTAAAAAATAAATATATCATAATTAAAAATCATGTTTATTTTAATTATTTGTTTCCAAGAATTAATAAGTATAACATTTGAAAAAAATGATTGTCGGTAAAAATAAAATAAAGGTACATTTGTTTTGCATCTCAGATGTCATAATGAAGTGACTAGAAATTTAAAAAAGGAACCAAATGTTCTTTTTTTAAGAATTGCAAAAAATAATAATTTATAAATCATTAAACAAAAATGGAGAACATAAGTAATAATTATTATTACACTTAATATTAAAAATGAACAGAATAGAAAATGAAGAAAATTATTTTATAAAATGTTTAATAATAGTATTAAAAAATAGTTTTGACACAAGTATAGTTAATAAATTTAATTTAATTTACTTCAATTTTATAGGCACATTTAATTTTATTTTTATTATTAATGTATCAAAAAATAAACTGCCATAATTTTGAAACCATTAACAAAAAAAAAAAAAAATATATATATTTTTATAAATAAACGATAAATAAAATTTAAAATACTGTGTTCATTGTCCAGGAATCAATGAACAAAATAATATTCAAATAAAAAAATTTAATCTATAATAACTGAAAAAATTCTTTTAAATAAAAATTTTCTCTGATACATAATAATAAAAATAAGAAGACAGCAATGTGATTAAAATAGATTCATCTTAAAGATTAAATATATAAATGTATACTAAATATAAATTTAATGGCAGAAAAATTTGATATATTCAATTAAAATTAAAATATCTCAGCTACAGTCAATCATAATAGTACTGGTGTTTTGTGAAGCGATCCGTCTGATTCTTGGCCAAAAACGTCTAGCTGCTTTGCGAGCTTTGCTTATTGTCCATCTTACAACACCAAATTCGCAAATTGAGGTGTAAATATACTTTAAAATGTCAGTAATTACATAAGTTAAAGAAAATAATAATCTTAAATATTTACTGTAAAATTAACTAAATTAAACAATCTACAAACTGTAATTATTTACCTTTTATTACTAGAAATCTATTTTGGTGATAGCATTATTTTTATAACCATAATAAAAAGTAATAATACCATGAATACTTATACTTGATAAACAAACATTTTATTATTAAAATAATTTTATTTATAATAACTGTAGAAAAAGTTTTCAATAAATAATATAAATTAATTTAAATAATTTAATATATATATATGAATATCTTGAATTACTATGTGTAACGTCACTGAGTGTATTTCAAAAAGAAAGAAGATGTGATATTTCTATAAAAAAAATAAATTATAAAAATATACGACTTCAATTAAGTTTAAAAATATAAATTATACCTAACCATTCTCTTTATACATAATACTTTCAAAATTATATAATTTAATTTTAAATTATAAGTAGGAATATATAATATAACAGATTCAGTCATTTAAATTAAGAATAATTAATATATAGATCTTAAAACATATAGTTTCTTCAGTTTACTATTAAATTTATTACATTTTAAAGAAAATTTTTAAATAGTTTTGTACAAAAAGACTGTACTTAAGTATTATTTTTTGTTTAAAAGGATATAAGATCATCCATTGTTGATGTCCGCCATTTATATAGAGTACATATGCAAAACCATCTTTGTTAATTCCATTAATCATGTAATAGTATGGATGAAATGAATGTAACCTAAAATTGATAAAGATGTATATTTTAAAACAGAGTACACACAATAATAATAATAATACATTAAATGTAAACTAATCATTTTTACCTGAAATTTTTTCTTTCATAGAAAGAAATTGCTGATGAATTGCTAGAAAGTACATGCAAAAAAATTGCCTTACAGTTTTGAGATTCTGCCGATGTTAAATGTGATACAAGATTATCTAAGAGCAATGATGCAACACCATTTCGCCTATATGTTTTAATGACACCTAAACTCAATATATATCCAACTTGAGTAAACTTTCCAGCAGATGGAGAAACAACTTCTCTTTCCTATACAGTAAAAACAGTTTATAAATCAATTGGTTAAAAAATATTAAGATAAGTTAAAATTTTTATTGAATACATATAAATATGAGTTATCAATATACGAACAAATATATTAAAAAGAAGGATAAATCACTTTGATTTATTAAGTTCATTTAATGTATAACCAATATTATGGCCAAAAATTAGTATTAAAATGTAAACTTATCATCAAATTGAAATATATAAATAAAAATTTGATTAAAAAATAATGGTTAAGATTTTTAGTTTGAAAGTGTAATAATAAGAAGCTCTAAAATATATAAATATTTTATTAAGTGGAGTTAAAAATAATAAAAGTGAAACAAATATTCTCTTGTAAATTATTAATTAAAAATTTTACCTTTGGAGACAATTTTATGTACAATTTTATTTCAGCTACTATAATCCCAACAATAGCTGATTTATGTACAGCAGCTAGAGAATAAAATTTTGGATTTGATGTAATGTCTTCATACCACGATCTTGGGTATTCAACAGGAAAACAGTCCACACACAAAGCATTCACCTGTTATAAGTTTTATATCATTTTAATAAATAAATTTTCAAAAAAATGTTAAAGGATGGATTATTGATTTTTGAATTTTTATCAATAAATAAATTGATAAAAAGTATATAAAATGTAAAAATTATGATAAAATAATTACATTAGTGTACTTCCTTTATGTTTGATATATTGTTTAAGATTTCTTAAAGTTAAATTTTAAAAATGATTAAACATAACCAAATGTAACATAAATGTATGAGTGCCTTAAAAATATTGAATATAAATTATGATTTTAATTTTAAATAAGTTTTAAATGTAAATTTTTTTCACTATATTATAAAACATACCTACATAGATTTCACAGATATAACAGAATTCATGACCTTTTATTTTACACATAAAAAAAAAATAAATATTTACTCATGATTTTGACTATATTTAATATGTATTTTAAATTTTAAGCCAGGTTCAAATAAAAAAACCTTATTTGTACATATTTTATACATAGCACACTGATAATCAATAATTATATTACTGTTAGAAATGCGTTAATTGTAAGTGAAATGTAAATATATTATACAAACAGTGGCATATTAACAAGAGAAGGAGTTCTGGATTTTAATATTATATTTTTATTGGGGGAAAACTCAATTTACAAAACAATTTCAGCATAAATAAAATGTATGATATTTAAAGCTAAAAATAAAAACTATAGCAATTCCAAGTTATACTGAAATTAACTTTTCTTAAATATAATAAAATAAGTATATTATAACATCATTTTTTAACTATAATAACTAACCAACTAAAATTAACTTCCACGCTATTTCTTCCAATAATCAGAATATTAGGTAATGATAGTAAATAAGTCTAAGAAACATTATTAATTATTGATTTGTAGATTTAGTATTAGTTCAAAAATTTATTTGTTCCAATAATTTTTGACCACTCCTCTTCCAAGAATGAAAATTAATGTTTAAACCAATCAAAATTATAATAACAAATATATAATTATAAAATATTTGTACACTTTCAAAAAATTTTAATCCTTTTACCATACACAAAATTGAAAATAAAATACTATAAAAATTATTTTTTGATTTCAAAAATAAGTTTTCACTTAAATTGAGAATTATAATAAGATAAATTTATAAAAATGTATGCATTTGTGGATAACTTAAGTTTTAATAAAGAATTTGATAAATTAACAATATTAGAAATCAGAAAAAGCTTGACAATTTTGAACACTAAAAATTTTAAAAACCCATGAACTTTTTTAGATGTACTAATTATTATTAATTCTTAATTTAAAAAAATAATTTTATTTTAAAATCAAAAATTATTATACTAATTACTTATTAGTTTATTAGTTATAACAATTACAGATAAATAAATTTCTTTGTCCTAATATTTCTGCTGTTTAAAATTAAATCAAAGTAATAAACTATGTTTAATAATATTTAGGTACCTCATTTATATCTTGTGGACATAAAAACCTCAATTGTAAGTTTGAAAGGTCACATGAACCTATAGGTTTAATTTGTTGTAATGTAGAAGTTCTCTCCTGATACCTAGAAATATTAATATTCATTAATTAACTATACATACATACCAATTTTATGATAAAAATTTGAGAAAGTTATGTTACATTTACCAATTAAAAGTATCCATTCAGAAATCGGAATCCCATACCGTGGAAAAGGAATCAGGTTTCAGTACACCTCCTCCTCACTTAATTTTACATTGAATATTTTCATTAAAACAACTTTTTTACTTTAAATATAATCAAAGTATTACGAATGACTGATTATTCTCCAAAAATTATGAACAAGTAATTGTTTACTATTTTGATATCAATTTAGATTCTTCTTATCACATGATTCCAGCATTTAACATTGGTCCTTAAAATGTGCTTAAAATTCATAATGTTTACCTACCTATATTATTTTATAGTTTACCTATTGTGAACATAACGCCAAAAAAAATTAAATGTCAATATCATAGGCGGATCTACAGGGTGTGCCGGGTGTGCCGAGGCACACCCTAATGTACAAAAAAAAAAATTCATTAATAACATAACACATTAATTGAATTTCAGTTTTTAAATTAAACTACGAGTGTTCAGAATAAATCTCTAAAATAAAATAATAACTAAATGTATTTTTTACCAATAGCTATTTTTTTACATTATTAACGAAGTGTGGATGTTTAGATTTTAAATCACTATATTATCGTACATTTTAAATTAGATTTTTTGTTATTGTCGTCGACATCAACATGAAAACTTAGACAATTTATAGCGGTGACTGCCAACTGGTAACTATTTTTAGCGCAAAAATATTGCCTTTTTTCGGAAACCGAGACCGCGCCGATAACGACGGTCGAAGAAGACGATTAAGAAATAATAGTTTGATTGTTTTTGTTATTTCATTTTTAACGTTACGTCGTGATTGAAGCAACTCACATACACTAGGTAATATAATATTATCGTTAAGTCGTTCATTTTGTGTACAACAACCTCGGACGACGGATTTCTAAATTTTAAATGTAAGTACTGTACTATATTATAAAATGTTGGGTGGCCAGATATTAAATACGAAAATACAGGACTAAATATTTATTATCATCTATTTTGTATAAATAATGCCAAATATTAAATGTCTTGATGATAACTGAATATTATTATTATTATTATTTTAATCTTTTTTTGGTTATTAATAATAAATCAAAATTTGATCACAATTTTACAAATTATAAATATGTTTTAGTATTTATTAAAATTAGCTATTGTCTTTTAATAAAATAAAAACAAATATTTTTCGTTTAAATACATAATATATTAAGTGTCTTATTTCCCAACAGAAAATCACAAATCATTGACTAGACGCTATCTGACAAAATATAAAAATTATAAATATTTAGAGACATTATGAGTGATATCATAATATATCAATATACGAATATTATACACATATTTTACTACATTGTCTAATCGATTGTCTTTCGCCGGCGTTTTGATTGTCGATGTCTCGACGCGGGTTGTGATCTATTAGGAGGAAAAAGGAATAATAATACATTATATTTGAATAATCGAATTCAAAATAGTTTTTATTAAAATTTGTTATTGAAGATAGAAAATGGATAAATTTATATTCAAGTGCAACAAAAATGAAGATCTAAAAAATACTCCAAACATTGCTTTACCAAATAATGAAGTTCTTAACAAACAGATTTTCGGTGATGCAGATGACCCTATAAATGAGATACCCGTTTCAAGATTAGAAAAAAAAGATAGAATTGACAAAGGCCCCTACCAACCAAAATTTGATTTTCCTAGAACAATGATAGGCTCAAAATATAGGAGTTTCCAATTCGAATGGTACAATAAGTATTCGTGGTTAGAAAAGTTAGTAAAGTTCTTGATTCTGCATTTTGTTTTTACTGTCGTGTATTTTGTTTAAACGATCCAGCAACAAAAGGTCATATTGATTTTGCTTTTATAAAAAAAGGATTTAAGAATTGGCATAGAGCAAACGAATGTTTCCGTAACCATGAAAAATCTAAAGGCCATCAACATAGCGTTTCTTCTTGGAGCAGTTATATAAAAGGCAAATCAGTTGATATTTTGTTAGATGAGCAAAAGGAGGTGTTTATTTCAAAGCAAAATCAAGTTAAAATAAAAAATCGTCAGATAATGGAAAGGTTGATTGATATTGTTATTTGTTTAGCAAAAGGAGGTAGACCATTTAGAGGCCATGACGAGAGTAAAATCAGCATGGCACGAGGACTGTTTTTAGATTTAGTAGATTTAGTGTCGAAATATGACCCTACTTTAAAAGATCATCTAACAAATGGACCTCAAAATGCTTTATACACTAGTGGAAAAATCCAAAACGATATTATTATCAGCATAAGAAACATAATATTACGAAAAATATCACATTCCGTCCAGAACAAACTTGTTTCAATAATGGCTGACGAAACAAGCAATTGTGGACACCACGAACAAATGGCAATTGTTTTGAGATTTTTTGATGATAAGCTTAATTTTCCAGTAGAACATTTAGTAGCTATTCGCAGACTTACATCTGTAGATGCCCAAGCTATTTTCAATGAGTTAAAAGTTGTTCTCTCCGTATTGAAAATAGATTGGAAAAATGTGTTATCAGTTTGCTTTGATGGCGCGGCAGCCATGTCAGGAAGTGTATCAGGAGTTCAGATGAGATGTAAAAAATTAAACAGCAATATTGTATATGTGCATTGTTACGCACATTGTTTGAACCTAGTTTTAGTCGATGCTTGTACACTACACAAAGGAAATAGATTAATTTTTGATTTTTTTGGAATTTTACAATTTATTTACACATTTATTGAAGGGAGTTGTTCACGACACGCAACTTTTGAAAAAATATCTAATGAAATCGGTTCAACATTGAGAACATTAAAGTCTCTTTCCACGACTAGGTGGGCTTGTCGCGCGGAAGCTGTTGCCGTGATAAAAATTAATTATTCAGCCATCCTTAGAGCTCTTACTGAAATTATTGAAACAACTAAGCAAAGTAATGTTAAAGTTAAAGGAATTGGTTTATTACATCAAGTAAAATCTTTTAATTTTATATTCGGGTTAACAATGATGCACCCAATACTTCAATTAATTGTTAAAGTAAGTAAATTGTTGCAAAGTCCTGATATTAATCTAATTAATGCTATGGCCAGCATAAAGTCTCTTCGAGCAGCTTTTATAAATTTAAGAAATGAAACTGAGTTTCAAAAAATTTTTGATGAAGCAAAAAAATGTGTGCATAGAACTAGAAATAGATATTCCATTAGTTAAAAAACGGATGGTATCAAGTCGCTTCGATGAATTTGCCAGAACACAACATAGTTATGAAAATAAGGAAGAAGAATTAAGAAGTTTGTGTTTTTACCATATGTTAGATAATATGGTAGCGTCATTAGATTTAAGATTTCAGCAGGAAACAATCAAAATTATAAATGCTGTGGGAAATCTCTTAAATCTAACATTAAATAATGAAGAAGCAGCTGTTTTAAAAGAAAAATTCAAAATTTCTCAAGATGAATTAATGGCAGAAATAAAATTGTTAAAAGCAAATCAAACTGTACCAACTGGAAATTCAGCAACAACATTAAGTGGATGGATCCAGTGGATGCAAGAAAATGAAAAATATAAAATATACACGGCTTTTAATGCAGCAATTCAAACTTTTTCTGTCATTCCTGTAACAAGTTGTTCTTGTGAAAGGGCGTTTTCTAAATTGACTCACGTGAAAACGAAGTTAAGATCAACTACGAAACAAGATCGGTTGGAATCACTCATGCTATTATATGTCGAACAAGAATTAACTGCCAATGTTGAAGCTTTTGAAGTTATAGAAGAATTTAAAAGTATTGTGCCATTTCAAAGACGATTATTATTATAAATTAATACAATAAATTATACTAGTGTGGTTTCAGTTTATTTATTAATAAATATAAAATAATGATTTTTGAACTAATGTATTATAAAATAAAACAATAAATTATTATAATCACTACATACTAACATATTACATATCTTACAGGAGGTATGTAATCAAAACTGTATTTGTTTAAACTTGTAAATTTATAACCATTTCTTTTGATTTCATGAATAATAAAAAAAAATAGTATTTTGTATACCACCAGGTACATTGTTTTACATTATACAATAAGTTATAGCATTGGTAAGTAAACAAGTGTCGTATATTTGAAATATTTTATTTTTACATTCATTTATACAAATAGATAAAAAAATAACTACAAAAAAAAGCCGGGCACACTCAAATGTAAAACTCTGGTTCCGTCTATGGTCAATATATCATTATTATTCCAATATTCAATGTTTACTTTTAAATTATTATGTGCATTAAATGGTTTGTTAAATGAGTCGAAACTTAAAAGTTGTATTATGGAAAATATAAAATATTTATTTATATTACCTATGAACAGGGCCCTCCCGAGAGACAAATCATGAGGGTGGGGGCTTGATTCATAAATTTGCCAACTCCTAAAAAATTTTCTCGCTCCGCTCTAATTAATAATAAAATAATAACATAAATCTCATTAATATAGGTATACATATAAATATTTAGGATTTATAGCCATTCATCCATAAATATACAGTGGATAATTTTTGGTATTGGGTCGGTACCTAACACCTACTCAAGTACATAGCAGGAGGTACATGAGGTTAAATATAAAGCTTATAACATATGAGTATGAGTATTATTAATAATAAATATGTTTGTATTAAAATAATATACAATTTTTAAAATCAAATTCGTCTTTGTTTGATATTAGACCACTGTGTAGTTATTTTGTTAACATCAACTTCATACGAAATGTCTTTTTCAATACCCAACAGCATTAACGAATCTAACCTATTGTCTGTCATTGTTGACCTTAAGTGGTTTTTGATAAATTTGAGTTTGAGTTTATTTAAATTTCGTGCAACTGCACTTTCAAATGGGCGGGACCCGTTTCGCCCAAATGTTGTTTCTATATGACTCCCGTTTCGCCCAGAGTAGTTTAAACCAATTTAAAATTAAGTTGACAATGATTATAATATTTTAATATTTGCGGACTGTTCGAACATCGGAACAACTTCACGTCGCGCCGATATTATCGGCGGGTGCTATCGTGCCGTCGGCGTTGAAGTTCACCGAGCACCCTACCCCTCCTACATCGGTAGACAACTCGTCGTGAGCTAAGGCAGATTCGCGGGCCGTCGCTGTTTGTTTTTCGCGGTTGAGACTGACGGACTTTTTTCCTCAGCTCCCGCCGGTTACGCCAGCGTGCTTGGTTCTCATTTTGGCCAACGTGTGTCTTATTATTATAATTTCTACCACGTGCCACCTGGTGATCGGTCGCAGTATATCTTGTATATATTATACGACTAGTATACACATATACCCGTACGTATTATTCTCTGCGGAGATCGCACGGTTGTGTACCGCGTGAGCGGTGCTGGAGTCACGGTCATTCAAATTCATCTTTCGCCATCAGCCCTGAAGCTTCCTGTCCCGTGACCTGTCTGCCTGGGAAGTGTACCACCCGTTGCCGTCACTTATTGCCATTCAATCAGGATATATTATAGCTCGTCGGAGTGGAGACGTGCAAATGTCGCTGTCAGCCGTCAGGTCGTAACATTATTGATTTGTATTCATTTTTAATTTATCGATTATTATATCATAATCATTGTAACTATATATTTATACTTTGTATGATCGACCATATTGGTCTGAAATTGTATTATTATTATTGTGTATTATTCAGTACTCTTAAATCTATATATATTGGGGCGCCCGCTAGGTAGAGCCTTTTTATGTATTATATATAATCACGTCACGACGTTGATATATTATTATTATTATATTTGTATGAGTGTACACACACATACGTGGTTAATTGTATTTATAAGTATTGTGTATTCATTTGGTGACCCGAATTCCTAACGCCGCAAGTCGATATAGCCAACCGCCGAAATTTGTAGGAGCTATATCGGCGATCAACACGGACCATTTAGCGTTATCCAGAAGACCATGGTGCACCAAGAACACCACGAAGAGGCTATACTCTTAGTTTTCCAAAAAAATTTTTTTAACATTTAACAAATTTAAAATGTAGTCCACAATATTTATTAAAAAATCAAATTTATCTAACAATACAAATTTAAAATTTAGTCCACAATATTTATTGAAATATATTTATTAATAGCTACACTTTATTTTTAAAATTACTGCACATACTTTTAATGAATTCATAGCGAGAAATTTCATTTGATCGATACCTCGTTATTTGTTTCTGATTGTGTACTTGCCTTTTAATTATAACTGATGTTTTTGGTATTTTAACGTTATTGATTTTTCTATATGTATCTGTTTGGACAAAATTTCTTACAAAATTTAACCAACTTAATATAGATGAAGAATTAGAATAAATATGATCATTAAAGAACGAATGAAACGACTCGCACGCATTCGTCGTAAGCAGAATACTCGCTGAATTACATGCCCATAGACAAGGAGTAAATGTACTATCCTCAGAAAAATAATTGTTTACTAAATAATCACAATATTTAAGGACTCTATTGTCAGTTGGGCATTCTGGCATCAAATCTTCAACAAAACAATCAGACACTTCTTCGGGGTTTAAATATAATAAACCAAAAGTGTATTTAATCAATTTGCCAATGTTTATTACTAAAGGTTTTATAACAGTCGTATTTTAGGGATCAGAAACTTTAGCAACATTTCTTCTTGACGTTCGATATTATTTGACTGAACTATAGCCAACTTAATTAACTTAATTTTAAATTGGTCTAAACTACTCTGGGCGAAACGGGAATCATAGAGAAACACAATTTGGGCGAAACGGGCTACGCCCTTTCAAATGGATTCTTGGGTGCTCCAACATGTTAACCCGTTTTCCGCCATGTAATTTTTCCTCGTGCTTTTTTTTTTAAATCGTCATTAAATTGACTACCACATTTAAATCACTCCACTTTCACACGTTTTCTTTTCTTTTATTCACGTCACTCATTTTTATTTTTGTGTAATGTAACGAAAACGTCGAAAAAAATAAATTTCGTAAATAATAATAGTCTAAATGTTTTTGACGTTTTTGTGCAGAGTGCGTCAAGTGCGTTTATACATTATTAATATGATTGTGGTTATTGTTTACTGATTAGAGAAACAACTAAAAATACGCTGGAAACATAATACACGTCCGTGAAGTTGGCCCCCCCACTTTGTCATATCGACTTCAAACCTTCACCAATATTTTGGAACTAATTTGGAACTATTTGGAACTAAGTTTTCAGAAATTATGAATATTTACAAATTATACGTAGTTGCTCTATTCTAATATGGCATAAGTCAAAACCACTTGTTATACAGTGAAACCTGACTTAACGGACACCTGTATATAACGGACACCTCTCTTAACGGACAAAATGTCCAGGTCCCGGCAAAAAGATAGGCATTCTAATGTATTTCGACCTGTCTATAACGGACTCCTTTTATTACGGACACGGACACTAATATTTAACCCAAACATTTCATAACGGACAAAAATACATACTACGAAACAGCGACGATAAGGAACGTAATTAGCTCTGATGATACAGCTGTAATTTTAGATGACATTCGAACTGATTAAATCCTGTGGAAGCCGATGATGAGCAACAAGCTGATAAAGAACTAAAATATTCTGAAATTAAGACGTTTGCAAATTATTCAGAAGCTCTTGAACAGTTTAATCATCTGAAAGAATTTTATTTAAATAAAGGCGATGAAAATGGATTTTCATATGTGAGCGAATTAATTATCCATCACGAGTTGGAAATGATCAAATCGAAGTTCAAAAAACAAACATCAATAGAATTATTTTTTAAGAAATAATTAATAAATGTATACAAATATAGTATAATAAATTAATATAAATATAATATGTATAATAAATTTATAATGTCTCATTGTATGTATATAATTTAAAAATAATAATTAAAATTACATTTATAATGTATGTGTATAATATATAATATTAATAAAGATTATAACTCTTACATATTATAAAAAATAAAACAATACAAAAAAACGTATAGATCATGCTTGTAGATTAATTTTATTTTTAAAACATTGAAACCTGTCTACAACGGACACCTGTCTATAACGGACAATTATTTTGGTCCAGTGAGTGTCCGTTATACACAGGTTTCACTGTACCACATTTAGAGTTTTATTTTGTGGTGCATAAACGTACAAATGGTAAATAAAATATAATATTTGTAGTTAAATAATTTAGGGAAACACCACACAAACACGCACAGTTTACTGATCACAGTCGTTGATGAATCAACAATCGGCGCGCGCGCGTTCGGCGTTTGGTGGATCGTAAGTCGAAACACGTTTATCACATTTCGGTAAGAAATGTATTATTATTTTTAGTCGGTATTTTCTATATAACTTAATAAATTTAATACTATACATATAGCCTCGGAACAATTCATATAGGTTGATTCACACTATACGGAACGTCACCGTCACGTCACAGACCGGCAACGTCACGTCAAAATATCTTACCATGTATTTATCACACACAAAAAAAAGGTCAGAGTCCAGGTAGACGGAAACCCTTGGACTGCCGTGCCGTATTTCCCGTTATCGGCCGACTGCTATTGTTATTATTAAATGAATAAATTAATAAAATTACACGTAAAAATTTATTTTTGCTGATTTCAACCACTTAAAATCAAAATTTTGAAAATCGAGCGACGTAGTGAGACTCAGGAAGGTATTTGGAACAACTCTGTGAAAAAAAATTGGAAAAAAGTTAAATATTGTCGTCACAAAATTGGTACATAAAAAAGGCCTATTATTTTATATATATAAGGATAAGGATGTAAATTTTCTATGGTTTGAAGCAGTTTTTAGTTTAGATTTGTTTTTCAGTAAAAGCGTATCTATTAATTCTTTACTCGTTAGAATTTATACAGGACTATACTGCGGTCTACTGTCTACTAATTGAAGTATTAATTGCCCTCCTTCTTGATCTTTTAAATTACTCATATTAAGGTCAAGTTTTTATTGTACTTTGTTTATTACTCATAAATCTTCCTATTCACCTTCCCCTTTAAATAAACTAAAGATCCACCCGTCACACAATTTGGTAATTTATTTATTTTATAATACAAATATAAAGATAGATTCTTCTCTACACCGAAATTCTGTGGTAGTGACTACAATTTATGATACTTAATAATAGCTGCACTCTGGTAACTGATAATAACCGTAGATTCGGTTATCGTTTCTGAACAGATTACCAGTGCTCCGGTTCCGGTGATGTTTGTTAACTGTTATCGTTGACGTAAACAAATAAGTGTTGCCTTGCGTTGTAGTTTTTGTGTTCGTGGCAAATTGAAAATAATAACAACAAATTATTTGAGAGCCAATTATCGTATTACGGATATTCGTTGTCCGTCGTCCGTCATCAGAACAGCAGATATTATTTCTGTATTAGTATTTTAGATTTCATGTAAGTTATTTTTTATTCATTATATTCTTTACTATTTGTACTGGAGTATCTGTATATTTTGTACAATATGTTATTTGGGTAGTTTTTTTTGCCGGAACCAATTAGTTACATCAATCTTTGTTTACAATTACATACTTTATTAACAATTGTGTTGTATTTTGCTCTTGGTTGCAGTATCTTAAGAAAACATTAATTATGAGGAACTCTCGTACTAACAAGCCAAAGGAGACAAGCAAGCAGAAGAAGGAAAGGAAGAGGGAATTCTTGGAGAATAAAAAAAATGTTGTTTCAGTTGTCTTACCCACTCTTACCGTCATATTTGCACTCATCACACTGTTCATCTACTTAAAGGTGCATCCAAATGCATTGAACTTCATGGCTTCTGAAAAACCACTTTAAAAAATGCATATTTCTTTTTCTTTCCATTCCCTTCTGTTATATATGTATATGTATAATCATCCCAAAATTTGAATTTTAATATTTGATTTATTTTGTTCATCCAATAATATGTTAGATAATTTGTTGTGTGCTTACATGTCAATTGCATGATTCATATATTAACGTTTAGACTCTATGTAAACATTAAATGCATATATTCTGTTTTTATAATTCATTAAACAAATGTAGTAAGTTATGCAGTAATTAGATATTTAACTAGATCTGTCTGTTTTATTTTATCTATGAGTATTATCAAAGAAAATTAAGTACCTACCTGTTTTTATATTTACATAAAAATATATTTACCTTGTTTTCGTTTATTTATTAGAAATAATATTCATTATAATTATTTTATATTTTAATCTTTAATTACAAATACTTAAAGATTGTTATTTTGTAAATTTTTTTGTTTTTATTTGTATATATATATATATATACTAGCGGACCTGACAGACGTCCTGCATGATATTTAAAAAATGATCTAATTTAAAAAACATCCCTCAAAAAAAGAAAATTTGGCTCTTCTGTAAAAAGCAAAACATCTGTTAGAGGAACATTTCGAAGGAGATTTTATGGCCACTACTTAAGTGATATAATTTTTAAAATTAGTTAAAAAAAAAAATGGCATTATATGTACAATTTATAAATAAAACATACTTTTTGATATTTGACTTGGATTGGTATTTATAAGTTTTACAAATCAGGGAAGTTTTTCTGCCGTTCCCTGTATTAGTGAGATGAGAAACGTTTTCTCAGTGCCACCTGGTGCGTCTAAAAAAAAAAAAGAATCCACCATGTTCTGCTGCAATTTACAAATTAATTTGATCGTATACATTATTTTGTTCATTATTGAGTAGTTGCTCAATATTTTCAACGTAAGTAGTTAAAGAGACCGTATCGAATTGTTGTTCGCGCTGAATCTCGTTGTTAATGATGTCTGTTGCTGGGCGGTTAGGCGAGGGCATACCAAAATGAATGAGTGGCATATTCGAAATCAGAGTGCAAATATCTTCAACCTTTATTAGCGCCTTGTTATATATTTCCGCCAAAATATCGATATTGGAATCTTGATTAGCGATCCGAATCCGATACAGAATGTCGTCGCTCATGGAATCTTTATATTTATTCCAGAGGACAGATGCTTAAGATGGAAAATATGCATAAACGCCCGGAGGGGGGGGGGCAACATAGGGCGTTTGCCCCGATGGCTTTTTAAAATCAATCATACGTTTTAATGACCATAATATAGTCATTAAGAAGGTAAAGTAAAGGTCATAAAGTCATTAAAAAAGCAACTGACAAATCTACTTTTCTTTAAATTGTTCAATTTAATATACCTACCTATATTATATTAATAACAGTAAATTGAACAATTTAAAGAAAAGTAGATTTGTCAGTTGCTTTTTTACATGCTTACGTCAATTGTAATATAAAAAAAAAAATTAAATTAAATAAAATTAAGACAATATATTATTATATTATTATTTGACTGTTAGCAAGTTTTGGAAAGAGGTCGGTCCAGGACAATTAACCAACAATAAACGCAAGAAGAAACATTTGCGTTGCTTTAGATGCACTTTCATTAATTAATAAATTAATGAATGAATGAATGTATACACAAAAATTCATTCAAGTCCATCCAGCCGTTTAGATGCAGTATAGATAAATAACTTAGATACCGACTGTACATAAAAATAAAATACAAAATATAACATAAAAATAATAATGATTTACACCTTTAATACATTTAACTTTGTTCTAAATTTAATTAATTCAAACTGATTTGTGAATCTAAATCATCCAAGGCGTCACCCAAACGCATACCAAAAAAATCATTCAAATCGGTCCAACCATTTTTATTTTAAGATATTCCTAGCCAACTGAAGGCTATCTATATCTAGTGATAATATTTACAACTTTTTTTTTTTGGCTTTTATAACAAGATAACATAAGAAAAAAATAAATAAAAATGATGACAAATAATGAAAGATTAATTAACAATTAGTTTTATATATAATGTGTACCATACATGGAGTAGTGACGTTTGGGTGGCTTAACTTAAGTGTGATTTATGCAAGTAGGTCGTGCGGTCGTCCACGTCGAATGCGGCGTTGGATCGGTGGTCCTATGTTGAGCTGGTAGTGCATTGAATCCGTTGACTTATGAATAGACTTGAAGAAGCTATCAACCAAATTTTTAATGTGGTTTTGAAGTTTTGGTATCTTGAGGTCTTTATGAATACTTTGGTTTCTTACAAACCATGGAGCATTTTTTATAATTCTTAAGGTCTTGTTTTGAAATATTTGAGATTTTTTTAAGTAAGTGCACATTTGCCCCAGATAGGGCATGCATAAGTAATCAAAGGGCGCAGTATTTGCTTGTAAATAAGTAAGGAACATTTTTTCTTTAATGTAGATTTCCTGTTTAAAATAGGGAACAGCATTGCCAGGCGTTGGTAAGCTTGTTGGTAAGCCAACCTTTTAGGATGAGTTCAATTACATACACACGTACAGTATAATTATATTTATAAAGAGATATATGTATATATATGTTTCCCTTAAACTTTAATTATTTTACTTATTTTAACAATATTCAGAATTTTAGATATTTAACTAATTCTAAAATACATTTTAAAAGAAAATAAAAGTAAATATTACTAAATCTTAAATCTTAAGTATATAAATAAAATATAGAGTAATTAAAATGTACTATTAATAAAGTAATCGTCAAAGTAAGTTTAATCAAGGTTAGAGTATTTAACTTGATAAATATTAACAAAATACATTTTTAAATGAAAGATTTGAAACTAGAGAAGTTTTTTGAAAATTACTACAAAGAACCTTAATCTGATTTAATTTAGAAAATTCTAAGGAAACCTAAAATGATGAGAATCAAGAACTATATGTTAATTCTTGATCAACAATGTAACCGCACTAAAATACATTTTTGGTGTAGATTTATTTCTCAAATATTTAATTACAGAAAAGGAAAAATAGTATATTAAGAATGAACAAAAAGACTTGGAAAATTGTGTAGCAATATTAGTGTGATAAAAAAAAAAAAAATTGTAATTTAAAAATAGATAAAAGAATCTCCTATTATCTATGAATTTAAGGCTTGATTCAAAAATCAAGCCAAGCTATTTTATTCAACATCCTCAAGAAAAATATTTCGACTATTTTTATTAATTATTCTTAATTATGTCAGTGGAATACGTATCTATTGTTATTTGTGTTATTATCACAGAATAAATTTAAAAATCTAGACAAAATTTAGTCTATAAAAAAATTAAATTAAATCTATTCTGTGATACTAGCACAGATTACATCTATAAAATCTATGATTACATTATCTAAGTAAATCGAATTGATAATTGATAAGCAATGTTATACAATATTATCACATTTCGTTGTCCCTAGGTCTGTTTAATAATTTTGTATTTCAATGTTATAATTTTTATATTATTTTGGTAATGTTAAATTCAAGTAAGAGTATCAATGTTAATAGCAGTGTATTTAATTTGAAAACTATGTGTCAAAGCATCAGCTTATTTGTGTAAAATAATTATCGATTTTTTATTATAATAATTGTAAGTTATTGTATTGAATTTTGTTTTTAATCAATATTTTAATGAATCATGTAACTAATGATTTTGAATCAAAAGCGTTTGATATATTTTTTTCTGGCAAGTTTTTCATTCATACTGGGTTGTACGTTAACCCTTTTCTTTTTGCATACAACAACATTTAAATCGATTGCTTTACCAAAAGAGCCTAGGTTTAAATTACTTGTGCTTGTCATATCAGCAGTGAAAAATCAAAATCGTCGAGATGCCATTAGAGAAACATGGGCTCAAGCAAAAAACGATGTTGAAATACAATTCGTCTCTTCACAGGACACATTTTTAAATGCAGAAAAATTGGTGTATAATGACATATTAGAGGTAGATGTGGCTGATGAATACAGATTACTTAGTCTTAAATTATTGAAAGCGTTTGACAGTGTACATAGCTTAAATTTTGAATATTTGTTAAAATGTGATGACGACACTTTTGTTGACATTCCAAAAATTATTAACGAACTAAAACTTGCTCCAAAAAATAAATTTTATTGGGGATACTTTGATGGTAACGCTCATATTAAAAGAGCTGGAAAATGGAAGGAAACTGATTGGATATTATGCGATAAATATTTACCATATGCCTTAGGAGGTGGTTATGTTTTATCTAAAGACCTCGTCATGTATATAGTAAATAATCAAGATTATTTAAGGTGAGTAGTTTATTAGTCTTTATTATTGATATTAAATCGTGAAGACACATTATTTTATTCAATTTTTTTTGGATAATTTATTTTTTAGCTTGTTTATCAGTGAAGATGTATCTGTTGGTGTCTGGTTAGCTCCATTGAATATAAC
Organism: Sipha maydis; assembly: GCA_034509805.1. Lineage (NCBI taxonomy): Eukaryota > Metazoa > Arthropoda > Insecta > Hemiptera > Aphididae > Sipha > Sipha maydis. The sequence goes on from JASXSY010001500.1 coordinate 52,405, forward strand.
AAGAAAACATGACCGAAGATTTGACACTGAATATCGTAGTCGTGGTTGTCTTAACAATCATTTGGTAACGCACAAGCGCAGTCCAGAAGTGATAAAACTGTATTGGTCACGTATTATTCAAACAGGAAAGATGTGTAACAAAGAATACAAAGATAAAAGTTCATATGAGTATAACTGGAAAGTTATGCCATCTAAATGTTGTATGAAAAATTCCTCATTATTTCCATAAGACATTTTTTAATAAAAGAAAAGACTGGTGCAAGGTTATAAATATAATTCATTTCAAATAATTTATTGTTTATCTTTATAGTAATAAAGTTTTATTTAGCTATCTGTATTTTTTATGAAATAAAAAGAAAAAAATATATGTTTTTTTTTATAAAAAGATATATATATATATATTTTATTAAAAAATGAAAAAAAAATTGTATGTAGGTAATTCGATTACAAATATAATTTATTGTTATTTGAATATAATTACCTTATAATATTTGTACATGCATACATTGATATAAATGTAATTATTTTTAATACAGAGTTATTTTTTCTTTCTGTCTGTAATACATTTTGGACAGTACCATTTTCCTTTGGGTTTTGTTGTTAATTTGACACATGCAAAATGGAACCATTCGATAGGACACTAAAATAATAATCATAAACACAAAATAAGATTTAAATAAATCTAAAGTCCTTCATAATGAAGAAGTTTAACAATGAGCTATACCATTTGTAGTATAACCATATTTTAATTAACTAGTCAGAATCTTTTACTGAATCAGTATTTTATGAAGAGAAAATAATATTAAAATACTTACATCCTGATTATCACATCCTATCATTTCACCATAAGAAACTTGGTTACATAAACAATATGTAGGTTCATTTGGATCAACAGGCATGTCTAGAACTTCAGCTGAGTGTGCAACTCCAGCACCAACTAAAGCACCAGTGAGCGAACCAGCCTCTACTGCAACACTGGTTACACTGTTGGTAGGATTCGCTGGATTGGTGACTACATTCACTGACGGAGTTTTTGTAGGTGCAGCATTTGTTGTTTTTGCACCTCCTAGACAATTTTAGTAAACAATTGTATCATATTAATTATTAAACTATTTAAATTTATTTTCAATTTAACTAAAATAAAATATAATCGCATACCTTTTTTTAATTGTTTCTTTTTAGATGTTTTAGTAACGGTCTCCTCTTCACTTGATGCACTTTTCTTCTTAGTTTCTTTATCTTTAGTTTTTTTACGTCCTCCTAAAAGCAAATAATTTTATAATTGATACATAAAAAAAAAAGGAACTTACGTTTTTGTGAATTTTCTTCAACATTCCTTGTAGCATTGATGGCTTTATCTTGAATTTCTGCTTCAAATCGCGCTAAATCCGAATCTAATTTTCTAATATGTTTATCAACCTGAATGTTACAAGAATATATTATGAAAAAGTTCTAAATTCATATTTGTGGTTTAAAATTAAATTACCAGTTCATATGTTTGTATAGCCAATTGCACTTTATCATCACCATACTCTTTTGCTTTGTCAAATTGACGTTGAATGCTTGTCATGGTTTCATTTTTTTTCTCTACCGAATAACCTTTAACATTAGACATATAATCATCAGCCAGTTTATCGATGCTGCGCATTAGCTCTTGAGCTCTTGAATCTAGATCTCGCATCAAAGTGAAATTCCGTTGCAATTCTACGGGAAGATTCTCTAAACCTAACCGTAACAAAAATATTAAGTATTTTAATATGACGCAAGGTACCAGAAGGATACTTACTATCCAGATAGTGTTCTAAATACAGCGCCGAAGTCATTGTTTTAATGTAAATTCAAATGTTGATGAACATAACGGGAAGGGAAGAACGCAAAGAAGGATCCTGAAAGAAATGTTAACCGTAAACAACGGACTTGAATTTGTTATATATTTTTTTATCAGCTTTTTAAATATGAAATTTGCCTCATAAATTTCTACTGTTGATATCACAAGGTTAAAACGGTAACGTACAATCGTAGATTACGTTACCACTAACCGGCTTAATGCGACATCTGGTAACACTGAGTACGAGTCGTTACATCGAAATTCAAACGAAGTCCACACTTCACCGGAAATAATATTGACAGATTTATTATTCATGAGATGTGTACCTAGAACATATTTTTGGGGAGGGCCATCTAGGGTAAAATTTTAGCACAAGTCTGTTAAAACTTAGTGCTATTCAAATTTGAAAGTAAAATTAGAAATTAAAATTAAAACATTTCGTATTAATTACAATTAGGTAATCATGTACAATAGAAATCATGTAAAATATAAAAAAAAAAATTATAACAATATAAAATCATTACATCATTTTAATTTTGAAAATTAATCCATAACATCGTCATAATTTATACTAACATTTTTGTTACAATGAAGTAAAATAAGTTTATCTTCTGTTATTCTTAATCGCAACCAAGTTTTTAATTGGCGGAGGGAAGAAAAATTTCGTTGGTTCTGTAATTACTGAAGTGGTTGGTAATTAGGGGCAAATCCAGGGAGGTTTAGGAGGTCAGCGGACCCACAATTTTTTCTCATTATTATTTGGTTATATAGTAAAATTGTCAATTGTTTATTTTGAATTTAATAGAATTTCTATATCTAAAATTAATTTTTCTATAGTACTTTGGTTTTGATTTAAAATAAACAGATTTGATTTGATCATTTATTGATCTGTTAATAAAATGGGAGCCAGATGTCTATAATTTCATCTTAGCAGGAATTTATGTTGTCTTTAATGACCACTTTTTTTTTTAAAGAAAATTTAGCATAAAATCAGCACTACATTTTAAAACATACGCTTATTGTCACCGTATGCATGACGCACATAAAAAAATATAATATAATAAAAATAATAAAAATATGAAATAAAAATAAAATAAAATGAGTACCTATCTACCAAAGTCAATGAAACAAGCGTATCACAATCAGTAAACTCTCATAACTACAGCTTTTATTTTATCATTGGAACGACATTAAATACGTTTTTTATAAAGCAATTGCCAATTAAATACTTAACACCTTATATATTTGAGTGCGTCAAACAAGCTTAAATTTAGTTGTTTTTAAGACATCTAAAATCTAGAATTCACTAAAATCTACCGGGTGGAGGGGGGGGAGGTCGCTTTTTGGCTCTCGTCTGGTTCAGTTATTGTTCATTCGCATACTCCTCAAATTGAATCTTAGACAGCTCTGATTGTTGTGAGTCAATGCAGCACTTTTTCTAAATTTTCCACGTTCAATTCAGTTTGGGATAGTAATTATTGCAATCGCTTTCGAATGATGAACGCAACGATTTTTTGTTTTCGTTAATGTTCTTCGGTAAAATACAGTAGATTTTCCGGTTCTTGGATAGTTATTTTGTTTATTATTTATTTCGATATGTCCCACAAATACAAATCTAATATAGTGCGTAGTTCTAGCAAAGCTTACGTTGCATAAGTTGGTACAAGACAAGAATCTGAGAAGCAAATTCAAAACCATTTGACTTTAGCTGTCGAGCGTCAGACAGTTCTGAGTTATTGAGACTATATGGCTAACTCAATTGCATAGACTTTTAAATGATAGACGCATCTGTTATAGTCACGGAAATTTTAGAAGAGTCAGGTCCGTCGGGTTATAGATGGCGAGCCTCACGCGTCTCCAATAGTTACAGAGATCAATAGACATAAAGACGGCGTGTTCTATATGCTGAATGGCAGTTACAAAGGAGACACGAATTTACACGAAGTAAATAAAAAAAATATACGTTGGACGCATAATCAAAAATATCAGGATCGAAATTCAACAAATGTCAATAAAGAAATCTTGAAAGCTGACTTGTTAAAGAAAATTCATTCTATCGTTGGTTGCAAGTACAACAATTGACATTGCGTCAAAAATGCGAGAAAATCCTATAGAAAAAGGTGTCAAATCGAGAAAATTGCTACTATAAAAAAATAAATACATAGACATTTATGTAGGAATTTTCAAGCTTTTATGGAATGCGGACTAGGTACGTTCTTAGTAAAAATGTACGTAAAAGATCCTCAATGGAGGGGGGAGTTAATTCCCCACGCATGGGTTTCCTTATTCCATAAATATACATATAATTTTGAATTGATCAATTATTTTTTTTAGTATTATAAGACTTAAATAATTAATTATATATTATTATATTTAATCAAGGGCGCCCGCAAGGGAGGGGGGGGGGGTAAAGGAGCCATTGTCCCTACTGGGATTTTTTTAAAACTATTGTTAATTTAATGCCACGCATATTAATTATAACATAATTTTATTGGGATACATTTATGAAGTTTAGGAATTAATTGTATTGTAAATTTACACATATAAGTAGGGTTACCAAAATGTTTAAGACCGTTTCAGGAGGGGGGGGGGAATTAAAGATAAACAATATTATTCTTTAATTAATACAATTTTACTTAAATCTATGAATAAAATGTCTACATAAGAGTTATTAGGTTAAATATGTTATAAAATGTGTTTGTAAAATTAATAATAATAATTAAATAATAATAATAATAATAATATAATTAATAATTTGTTATAAAATCTGTCACTTGATAACTTTTTGTATCAATATACCACGTTAAACGGTTACCTTTGTAAAATCCGGACGTATGGTAACCCTACATAAAAGGGACTTATGTGATTATGTTATGATAATGTTATTATGATTACATTATGTTGTTTTTTTTCTATTTAGGTTATACTATTTCAGAATTTTGATCTTGCCTCGGGCGGGATTTTATCCTGCGGGCGTGCTTGTATGTAGTAGATATTATATAATACGAGTTAAATTAATTAATCATATTTAAAAATATCAATGGACATTTTCCATTAATAAAATTAATTTGAAAAAGAAAAAAAAAACTAATTTAATTAATGCCATTTAACATCTTAGCATAGATTCCTAAACAGTATGTTGCGATAGAATAATACAGCATGTTATATTTTCAAAATAACTTAGTTTTAAGAAATATTGAAATAATTAATTGCTACCTATTATATTGGCAAACGTTTGGGAATTGAGAACATGCTACGAGTATACATGCTGTGAGTATACACACATATACACTTGCATATATATTATATACAGAGTTCATATAAAAAATTAATATTTGTTATATAAATTAGATGAAAACTATTATATGACATTTTTACTAAATAAATCATACTTTATACAATGTAATTAATATTATAATTAAAACATTTATTTTAATAATAAAATATACTCTTAATATACTATTTATTTATCCACCATACATCAATGAGCAAAATAGTCACAATATTAAATTTTTTTCTTAAAAATGGGTTACACCTATAAAAAGTTTAGGAACATCTGCACTAGTATATAAAAATAAAAATTATGGTAATACAAAATGTTGCTCAATATAATTAATATGTTGATAATAAGTAAAAACCATTTATTTAATAACATAATTGTTTATTAAATATACTAAAATATTTTCGAACAGCTAATATCTAATTTCAAGTTTTGATAATTAGGAAAAAAAATATTTTTATTTTTCATCTTTATTCAATGTTGTCACAGAATTTTTATAACAATATTATAATAACTTTTTCATATTTTTATTATGAAATTAAAAAAAAAAAAAAGATTATATCTTATATTTAATGTGATCAGTTCAAAATAACAATTCTAGGTTCAAATTTAATTTTTGATGTTGTTTTAAGAGATACTTAAGCCTTTTAAAATAAATAAAAACCTTAAATTCTGAACTGAATTAGGTACAAAAATAAAATAAAAATGATTTTTTTTTTCATCAATCTATTAATCTTCATACAGTGGCGTGTTATCACCCATAGAAGATTCAATCATTGACCTAGGGCTATTGATGGTATGTGGAGTTGAACGACCAGATCTTGGTGTCCATCTTGAGCCAGGTGAAGCATACCTCATATCTGAAATATTTTCATCATTGCGTCCAGAACGTGATGAAGATGCATAAATACCAGGTGAATCTTCTCCAGGATCCATTGTAAAAGGATCATAAGGTGTTCCAGAATTAGAAGATGGACCTCGAGGTGACTTAGTTGAATGATGAGAAGAAGTTGTGTAACTATTTTTATAGTTCTTTGATGATGCTGGGGAGTGATATCCATATGATGAAGCACTTGGGGTAGGTGAAGGAGCGTCACTTCGTGGAGTGCTAGTTTCTCTTTCTCTGTTCATGCTATAACGATGGTTGTTATATCTAACATAATAAAATTCACCAAAATTAATAAAATAATTTAGATGAAAACTATTTTTATTTGTAATTTAATAAAAAATACAGCTAATATTAAACAATTTAATATTTATTCAAATGTTAAAAAAATAATAGTGTTAAATTCTTACCTGCTGCGAGGTGTATGTCGTCCTCCATCAGACATTGGTGTAGAATATCCATCTCCTCGTTGTTTAGCAGCTTTAGCCCACTCTTCAGCCATTCGTCTCCAATCACTTGGATCTGCCGACGGTACAGGTGGTCTAGGGGCAGAAGGCCTAGGACTACTTTGAACAATGGGTGTAAGAGAGCTAGGATGAAGAAATACACCATCATGAACAGGTGCTTGAGTAGTACCATAACGAGGAGTAGTATAATTTCCCATGTAGGGAGTCTGTCCTGATGGTGTATAAGGCTAAAATATATACCAATTATTAATATATATATATATTATATTTTATAAAATTTGATTAATCAAATTTATTACAGTGTTATAAGCAGATTGTTGCATATTATTATATGATGCATGAGGAGATTGAGAATATTGAGGAGTCGCATTTGAGTGACTACTATGACTCCGATTCATTGGTGAGGGCTCTAAAATAAATAATATATTATGAAATAATAAATTATTATTAATTTAATAAATTGTATAGTATTTGCCTGTATGTGGAGAGGGTCCGTATGTTTGCCCAGCCGAACGAGAAGCAACTGGTGTCACATGAGGTGTAGCATCTCGGAAATGTTCTTTATACCATCGGAATAAAGATCCAATAGAATCAAAATTTTGGCTACGAAAACGATAACCATCTGGTGTAACAGTAATGTATTCATGTTTTGATCTACGAGTAGGTAAACATGATAAGAGAAATTTGCCTGCATATTTCTGTAAAAACAAATATTTTATAATTAACGCATAAAACAATGTAATTTTTTTAAATGTATAATTCAAACAAACACTAAACATTTTTTATTTGTTTTAAGTATAAGTAATAATAATTAAAATATATTCTAGTTTTTAAACATAAATTATAACTCTTAACTTATTATTTGTATGAAAAATTATAAGTCATTGAAATGTCATAAAAGTGTTTATTACTTTTAATAGATAAATATAATATATATATACATATACATTTACTGGTTTCAGACAAGAAAAATCTATGATACTTATAAGTAGGCCTCAAAAGTTATTACATTAAAATCAATTGTATTATTGCCCATAAAAAAAAAAACCTATAAAAGTATTTTTTATACAGACTATCATACCACAAATGTAAGTTATTTTATAAAATAATTAAAAATAAAAATTCATATTAATACTAGATTAGTTTAATTCTGGTCTTCTAGGAGTCTACAAGCAAAGTTATTAATATTTAAAAATGTTTTATTTGAACAACTTTTATTTTATGTTATAATATACAATTTTGTGCCAACCATAAAAATGATTTCTTTGTCTTCAAGCTCAAAAGATCTCTGATTTGACAACAGCAAGTAGTGCAACTCATGCATCATCTTATCAAATAAGATTTTTACTACTGCTATCACAATCGAAATAACCATAATTATTGTTTATTATTATTATTATTATTATTATTTTGACAAATATTAATACTAGACACGGTCCCATAATTATTTTATTTATTAAGTAAAAAAAAAAAAAAATTAAATTATGTGATTAATATTTTATTGTATCTAAAATTGAATTATAAAAGAGGGAAATTAATAAAATTGAAATCAAATAAAAAAATGCTAAAAATTGCGCTTATTTTTTTGATTTTAATCTATACTTATATAGAACAAATTTATAACTTACTTGGCAAAAAATCAGAACAATTGGAAAAAAGTTACTTATGCAAAAACTTTCGAGGCCTACTTATCACTTATATTAATTTAATTCATTAAATAACAAACCTGCGAGACAGACACAATGTAATGAATTTTTGAAGGATTATTAGCTTTTTCTTCACGGAGTATTTGTTCAGCTTTTTCAATATTGCCTCCATCAGTATTCCGATAATACCTGAATCTTAATAATTCTCTTGCATTAGCAGCCATTGGAGTAATGTGACGTGCAATAATTTCGTCCAAGTCCTCAAATTCTTCAGAACCGATCCAAAGTGAACGTCCCAATGAAAATGCATTGACTTTACCTTTTTCTTGTATGTCAATATGTTGATATACATTGTCTGCTACTTTCCATGTAACAGTTAAGTGATCAGCACCTTTACTTGATGGTCTAATAATAGCATCTCCTTGATCAGAATTATTTAATAGTTTTACAGCTTCTCCAAATGAAACATTATAGAAACAGGGATGAACAATAACACGTTTAATATATGTCTGAGCATTTTTTAATTTATTTTTATCTAATTCAGTCTTTCGCTGCCTGTTTTCAGTATCATGATCATAATAAGGATCTTTCTGAGGTCGCCAATGATGTTCTTCATCTTTTAAATCAGAACTTTTCGATGTAGCTTCAAATGAAAATCTATCGGGCTCAATTTTAATAATTCGACAATGTATAGCTTGATTAAAACGAACTCGATCTTCAGGATTGGCTACATGAGTATTTGATAAATTTTTCATAGCTATAAATCCACTAATACCATTATCTAATCTTATACGAATTCCAGATGCTTGACCAGGACAACCACCAGCATCAAAATGATTCCATACCTATAATTTAATGATAAAACAAAAATTGAAATAAATATATCTAATAATTAAGCAACAATAAACTACTCACATCAGATAATTCAAGGAAGTCATTCTTAAAACAAAATGGGCATTGCCATAAGCCAGTATCATCATTTCTTACTGGATTTGCTTTATCAAGCTGATCATTTTGTGGTTTCCTACGTGCAATTCCAGTGACAGTAGCAAGAACCATTTTTCCAACAAAAAATGTTTCTTGAGTTTCTTTAGTAAGTAGTTCGAAAACCTGTCCAGGATTTGGAGGTTTATATGCTACTCTTAAATCTTTATAACGATGATTTAACTCTTGGCGAATATCATATAATGTAATACTTTTATTACCAAAACCCTATAATAGTTTTAATTTTAAGTAATAAATGTATTATAAAAAAAATGTATATTGATATACCTGTCTTTCTAATTCTTCAGCAAATGCATCTAAATCTAAGTCTTTAAGTCTTTCAGGGGCATCTAAAATTTCTTCTAGAGCTCCAGCTGGATTTGCTTCTTCATCATCATACTCAAGAGCATCTACTGCCATTTTTCTGGCCCATTCATATGTTTCTGGATGCACTCTAGATCCATCTAAAACTTCTACATATGCTTCAGTACTATCACCCAAAGAATTTGTATCAATTTTAATAAATCCAGCACAGTTTATAAATATCTTTGGACCCATATGACATGAAGTAACCAATTGAGTTCTGTTTTCTAAACGTTGATTAGTCTGTTTCATTAGTTTAATTAGTGCAGTAGCTTTTCGAGGTCCTAAGCCACAAACAAATTGTAAAAGATTGGGTGCATAAACACGTTGAACAACATCATTTATGTCAACACCCACTTCATTCGTACGATTAATAAATTCTTGGTATAATCCATCAAGTAATTCTTCTTGACCCAATACTTCCTAAAAAAGGAATTTAATTTATAAAATATTTAATAATCTCAAACATAAAACCATTTTAAACTACATATTTAAAGTTTAATAACTAAAACAATTTGTTTACAAAGTACTTAAAATTAATTTTATACATGGTACAAATTTGAAAATATTAAAATATCCACAAATTAATAAATACTTGATATTGATGATAACGAAGACATAATATTTCATCATCTGTTGTGCACAGTTGAGAAAATTCAACCAAAGGATCTTGCATTCTACGCCCTAAAGAAATAGCTTCACGTAGAAGTTGTGGATAATCTCTGAACTCGTTCTAATAAAAATAATAAAATTAAAACAATACTAAAATATCAGACAATATTTATGCATTACCTCTCCTTTAATAGAATTGGCATAAATTCTAGCAAGATGGTTATCTAATATTTCAACTTGTATCTGAGGAAATTGTTCATCAATTACAAGTTGATCAATAACTGCTTTGATATCTCTAACTAGCCATAATGCATCTCTAGACTCAGCTCCAATAACTACCACATGAGGTTTTTTAGAAATCATAAAATTTCTTATATGATTAAAATCAGCATTTCTTTTTGCTTTTACATCATCATTAAATGCTCTTTTCATAATATATGGCAAACGTAAGTGATCTTGAACTTCTCCATCAGGTGATAAAATACATGCAAATGATGCTTGCTCATGATCAGGAGAATATGCCAATCCCATTACTCTAATGCCTTTACTAGCATCCCAATCATCATCATCTTCATCTATTTCTGGTTTATATGGACCCACCTAATTTATAAAAAATTATTTCAATAACTTCCATTGACATTGAAAGTATATATATATATACTCACAGCTAACCAATTAGCTAGTTTATTTTTACAAGCTTTTAGTATATGTTCTTTTGCTTCAGCAAGTAAATTTCGCCTTAGTTCTTTAACCATTTCAGGCATTAATAATTTTCTATAAGCTATGTCAACACATTCACGTCGTACATCATTCCATTGTTGTACATTAGAACTAAATTCATCCTAAGAAAACAAAACTATTTGTAAAGTTCATATCTATTAAGTACTTTTTTGTATAAATAATTTACTCTTATATAAAGCTGTTTGACTTCTTCTATATAAGGAAGGGTACTTAAACCATCTACTTCTTCATCAAATGAAATAGTAAGTAGTTTATCATCTTCAGCTATTTGTAGTTTTAAGAAGTCATCTCTTACTAAATCTCTCACTGGTTTTCGTCGAATATATTTCATTCTATTCAAAAATTTGCATTATTAAAAATAAATATTATTTTTTAGATAAAATTATATTAATGTATCATGTATATAATTATTATTGATAAAAATAACCTACGAATAACAATTATGATTTTCATCAATTTCTTTAATACCCCTTTTGGTTGGTACTATATTTATTTTAGCACGATCAAAGAATGTCTCTCGTAAACATTTTCTTATGAGTGGCTCTCGAGATATTTGACACGCTACCATATATTTGCCAGCTTTAAGAACTTCTTCAGAAGTTTTTAATAATCTATAAATAAATAAAAATTTAACTTTTAGCAAATCATTTAATTTGTATACATACTCATTGCAGTATTCTCCAGCAAGTTTATATGGATCAACAGATTCTTGATCTACTTCATGTCTTTGGTAGTTGTCACGAACATTTAAAGCAAAAAATTCGGGTCTTAAACCAAAACGTTTAGCAAAACCAGCTTAAATAATAAATTAATAAGTGTTATTAAGCCATTATTAGGGTAATGTACAAGAAACAATTAAATTTAGACGTACCAAGTCCTGCTTTTATGCACATGGTATACGGCCCTGAACTACTAGCTGGTTTCACAGTTTCAGTATTTGAATCATCATCATCTAAATTATCAGTATCTTCTTCATCATCAGGTACTTCTTCGCCAGCTTCTATTGCGAGTTTTCTTCTTTCTTCTTTTAGATCTCTAGCTTTTTTTTTAATTTCTTTACATTTTTTTCTAGCATGTTCTTGCATAGCAGGTACATCATTAGCATAGTACAACATAAATTGTCCTTGAATATCTTTTAGTTCTTCATTTGTTTGTACTGCACGCAATCTATCAATATCTTCATCTCTAATAACGCGAATATGATCTGGTATAGAAGCAATTGTATCCATCGAATATATTTCCATTTGGTAATCATGCATCTTTTGTAATAATTCAAGTAACATAGTTTTGCGAGATTTTAATTGACACCACTAAAATAATTAAATTAAATTACTTTGTGTTTGATATTTTAACTATTTATTGTTATTACAATGACTTAATATTATGTAACTTACCTTAGCATCAAAATGGTATACTTTCCACAAAGCATTGATATCCAATTCTGGTTCAACATATTCTTTCCTGTAATATGCTAAAAATGGAACTTCAAAGTTCTGATTTCGCATAAAGTCTAATGCTTTTTTAATTTTTCCAATTGTTTGAGGTCCTTTTTTGGATTGAACTCGAGGATCAGCACCACCCTTATTTTCCTAAATTAACATAAAAATGATGTTATTTGAAAAAAATAACAAAACAACAAGTTAGATTTAGTATCACAACTTATTCCATTTTTAACTTACCTGTGTAGTAATTGTTGGCTTACAAAATGCTTGTTTGTAAATCCATTCTGCTTCATCATCCAGTTCATCGGAACCTTCAGGTACTGGTGTTACAGGAATATCTCGTAATTGCATTCTTTCAGGTATATCATTATTACGAATCTAAGCATAGAAATTAAGTTAAATTCAAGAATAACAATAATTATTGAATGTGTAAAGATAATTTACTTGATTGTCTAGATCTGTAAAGTGTCCTCTTTTTAACTCGATTGGTTCATAAATTTCAAATATTGATTTTCTAGTAGCTTTTCTACGTTTTTGAGGTTTTGGCCTTTGTCTTCTTTCACCATCTTCTTCATCTTCTATGTAGTCATCATCAGATACATCATCTTCATATTCATCATCGTATTTTTCAAATTCATCATAATCAAAATCAACGCCAAAAATGTCTTGGGCTTCTTGAAGAGCAGCATCATGATATATGTGTTTACGTTTTTTCTTTTTTTCTTTTATAGGTCGTCCTTCATCATCTACAATAAACCCATCATCATCTTCATCAGAATATTCTTCTCCATCTTCATCGCCTTCTATATTATAATTATCAACTCTTTCAGCTCTTGAAGATGCACGTTCAGAAGTTCTTTCTTCTTCCTAAATTTCAAAAAAAAATTTAAATAAAAGTTATACATTCATATTTTTATATTGTAACTTACATTATCAGACATATCAAATAAAGTGTTAGCAATTGCTTCTCGATCTTCAGTAGCATTTTCACCAGTACCTTCATCATCACTTTCTTCATCTTCTAAACGTCTTAATCTTTTAAATCGTTTCTAAAAATCATTTTTTAAAACTTTACATTATTAAATATTAAAATATGAAAAGCATGAAACCTACTCTCCGTTCAACTTTAACACCAAGATTTTCTTCAATTAAATCATAATCATCTTCTTCTAGTCGATCATCAAAATCGTCATCAGATTTTTTCCTTTTTTTTGAACCATCTGATTCATCACCAGATGCATCACTATCTTCAATCGGATTGTCGTCAATTAAATCTTTTAGTTCTTCACGGATTTTATCTTCATCATCTAGTAAAATAATATAATAGGTAAAATGTATATAATACAAGTTAAATTTAAGATATTTTCTCAGATTAATTTTAGAACATATCTATTCTCAATGTTTCAACAAAATCTATAAGAATTCGGAAACAGAGAAAGTTTCAGATTTGCGCAGTGATTTGTCATCATTGAAAATGTACAAACTAAATTTAATAGGTATTAAAAAAAAAAAAAAAAAATAAGCTTTAAAAACTAAATATAAAATTAATCTTTCTTACAGACTAGAATATTTTAAACTATTATAATTTTCAATTCTTAATCTATGATCACTTAGCACAGAATAATATTTCACAGAAAAGATAATTTTGAATTCACCGAAAATGTTAAGTATATAGGTAGTATGTATACCTTCTATTATCATGTATCCAAGTTATTATACCTAGTTAATTACTACTATCAATTATTTGTGATGGAGATATACTTTCGATAAATTGCATGTTTATATTTCTAAGTGCGAGTTCTTAAGATGATTTAGTATTTTAAAAAGATATTAAGTATGAAAAATAAAGTAAAAATATTATTTAAATTACTAACTAGAAGTTAAGAGTTGTACAAAATGTATAACTAACAGACAATTTTAGACAAAAGTAAGAGTATCTCATTGAAAATCTTATTGTATATATAGAGTATAACAGGTCTATTTAACCAATGCAATAATAATTTTTCTATTTAATACGTTTAAGTTTTTTTTTTATTTGTAATGATTTCTAGAGTTCTGCGCTATAATTTTTATATGTTACGTTTTATTTCATTTTTTTAATACTAAAAATAAATAATTCAATTTCGTATTTATTATTATTTTTTTTTTATAAATATTTAAAAATAATTTTGGCGTTTAAAATTTTTAATTTGCTTACATCATTAAATTTTAAAAAAATTTCCAAGTGTATTAAAATTAAAATTAATTTCTTGCTTAACAGATTTAATACTGTTGTCGAATAGAGATTTTGATAAGCAAGAAATCAATTTGAATTTTAATATACTAACACAAACAATAATTTAAAAATAATTAAAAACTAATGATGTAACCAAATTAAAATTTTTAAACGCCAAAATTATTTTTAATTACTTATATATTAAATAGCTATCTTGAATTATCAAAAAAAAAAAAAAAAAAAATTAAAAATATTGAACAGAAAAGGTTATTGTATTAGTTAAATAGACCTGTTACACTCTGCATATTAAAATTGTAAGGAAATCTTATTTATAATTTTAATTAAGTTTATAAAAATCAGGCATATAATTCTTAATGATAAATATTATGCGATTGTCAATTAAAGTAGGTGTAAAGAAACAGTAAATTTCTGTTTCACTCAATCAATATATTTTTAGTATACTCCAAAACAACTAGTTTGTATTTAACACAATAAATTTTTTAAAATTTAGGAAATAGAAAACATTTAATTTAAAAAGTTTCACTTATTAATAGATGGAAAATTACAGTTTCAAATATTTTAATATAATTAACTGCTTGATTGATTGCATGATTGTATTATACTATATAAATTTAAGATTAAAATACATACAATTTGAATTAAAGAAGATACGACACTAGCTAATATAAATAATTTAAGTAATTTACCCTACACGTATATTACATAAAATAGTTTAAGAACTAAAAAGTACCTTCATCATCATCATCGTCACTTTCCATTGCTTTAATTCTTTTAGCTTTTTTCTTGTCAATTTCATCCAATTCATCGTCCTTTATAAATTAAAAACAAAATAGTTTTATAGTAAATTATATTATGTTATATTATAAATATAACCATAACATTATTTAAAATATATGGTTAAATATTGAAAATCTTGAATATAGTTACTTACTTCACTCTCTTCTGCTTCAGAGTCAAGAAATTGAGACATTTTTCTGATTTAAATTACTGTTAAAAAAATTTTTTTAGATTAGTTTTGATTGATTACTTCTGCAGTTTTAGTCCAATAAAAATTATCAGTAAGTGAAATATACAGATTTATGTACTCCGGATAAGATTAATAAATGAGCAATTTAAAGTGGTTCATGGTGTAAATGTACTGTTAAATATCAGAAGAAGTACTTCTCATGGCAGAATGTACCAAAAATTGTTGTTTAAGAATCGTCAACGTCTTACAACTGTTGAATAGGTTGAATTGCACAATGATAACGTTCTAATACGGCTAACTAAATTAATGTGGAATTAAAAACGAAACGTTAAGAATCAAAAGGGTAAATAATTGGTAATGTAATGCGTAGTCCTAATGACTTTGGAATCAATCGGGCCCGCAGTCGTGCAAACAGGTGCACGCGGAATAAGTTGGGAAAAAATGTTATTGTGAACAGTCGTGAGATCTGTCAGCAGTTCTACAGTGCTGCGGACGTCGATCTGCAACGCGAGCAGACGAGAGTCCGAGTGCGATCAACGAGTAGCGACGAATTGGCGGTTACGCGACCGTACGCTGACGAACGCAACGGTGTGAACACGGTCGTTATATCAAGCGGGTCGCGGTTCGCGCAATTGCGTTCCGGGACTGTGGGAAACGCAATGTAAGAATACCCATCGAAACGAGTCACATACAAAGTACGGAGCAGCAGGCAGAGAAGCAATGGTTCTGTTGGATTCGGTAGAGTCGACAAATGCGTACGCAGTACGGTTCGTTTTACAACGATGACTGCTCAACGACTACAACGTGCGGCGTGTCAATGACGAACTTTAACAGTGGATTACGGTCGTCATTCATCAACGGTTAGCTTGTGGTGTCGTGACCGGAATATACACGGGACGGCCATTTTACAATTGTACGTTCTTATCAGTCCCGTAGAAGCACCATCATCGTTGATCCGTGACATCACCGCTGCCACCGACAAAAACGACGACGACCACGCGCGCAGTGTGACCGCTGATACCGTTGTCACGTTGGCGTTACCGACTGTGGATTATTAAGACCACGGGCACGTACCGGGACCGGGACGCATTGGTGGGCGGCGGCCGGAGTCAATTCGTCAGTCGTCACGAGTTCTATGTGCAGTTCACGCAAAAGAGCCTTTTAGACGAACGCTTTTTCTAGCGCGATTGGAACGTAGCATTCCAATCTCGCGGGAAAGAATGTACGTTTAAACGTAATTTATCCCACAGACTTAGATCGCGAGTATTCTGTGCAGTTTATCCTTGAATCTTGGAGTGTTGTTTAAATTACACGTACCCACATGATTTCTTCACACGTCAAGCATGAAAGATAATTAACTATCGATAAAAATGTTTGTGATAACAAAACCATCACTCCAAAAGTGTTGTTATTTCCAACACGCCACACGCTACGCCATTCATGTGTGAAAGTCATAGTTTTAGCCTTTACACAGCCACGCTTTCCTACATTCTTACACCACCAGGTAAAGAACGAGCGCCTGGAGTGTTCGTTTATTTGGTACCACACTCTTAGCGCGCTACATGCCTATCTGTCACGATTGACTGCATGCTTGGCGCGCGAGAAAAAGCGTTCGTTTAAAGGGCCCTAAATGATGATGTTTATATTATACTTATCTATGGTTTGCACTTATTATAGGTCCGAACCCGTTAAGGATTGGAACAATCTTAAATTTGAGTCACCATAATTTCCGTTGTTTTTGTTAAGCTCTGCATACGGTGTAATTTTCTACTCGTAGTTTATTTTTAATCTTCTCAAACACTAAGGTTTTTTTTTCCAATTTGTTTTGTACGTAATAGCTCGTTGTATTATAGGTAGATTCGTAGTCACGTTGTGACTAGTGGTCTTGATACCCGAGTACTACTCGGGTTCCCGGGTTATATAGGTATTACCCGATTTACAAAATGTTGGGCACCTACTCAATATGGATTGGGTGCCCGTTATGGTTTGTATACTCATTAGGGCCTTTTAGACGAACGCTTTTTCTCGCGCGCCAATACTACGCGCCAAGTATGCAGTCAATCGTGACGTATAGGCACGTAGTACTAAGAGTGTGGTAGTAAATAAACGAACACTATAGGCGCTCGTTCGTTGCCTGGTGGTGAAGGAATATAGGAGAGCGTGGCTGTGTAAAGGCAAAAACTGTGACTTTCACCCACGAATGGCGTGGCGTGTTAAAAATATCAACACTTTTGCAGTGAATTATCAGTTGATGAGTTTGTTATTACAAAAATAATTATGGATCTTTTCCGTTATACGTATACCACTATTTAAATTTTATTTTCAATAATTTACTTGTGTATGAAGTAAAAGAAAGGAAAATAATGAATACAATGGTTGTGATTAGTTATAATATTAGAATATAGAATTGTATTATATATATATATATATATATATATATATATATTAATATCGCCCAGTATTGGCCTTCTTCAATACAATGGTTGTGATTAGTTTTAATATTAGAATTATATAATATATATATATATATATATATATATATACAGGCGTGGACTGGCTGGGGTGCTAGGATGCTACAGCACGGCTGTCTTTTCGTGAAACACAGTGACACTCTTATCAATTTATGTTTTATTGGTTATTCTTATATGAAATTGTGTTCTACGTTTATTGCACTCACTATTGCTACTAACATCCTATTAATCAATGAGATAAAATCAAGTATCTCCACTGTTTTTTATACGTTTATCATGAAACAAAATATGAAACACAGTAAGTAGGTTGAGTGTAATTGCTGTGTTTTATCATTATTAACTGATTTACTTGCATTATCTTGCAGATTATATAAAACGGTACATACTTTTAACTGTTACATACTGTGTTTGATAATAGTTTATCGATTTTAAAATATTTAACTATATTGTTTTATATTTAGCCTAAATAACAACTAAGACTGTATTAGTAATAACAAACTGCACATCATCTTAATGTTATGTTAATACTAGCTACATGTTTTGTGTACATATTATCGTTGGCAGTTTTTGTTTTAATATTTAACACTCCCTTAGAAAAAAACCAGATATTCTGGATATCTTTGTTGCTAAAATATCCAGCAGTTTATACTGTTCTGTTAATAATATATTAGATCTAAACTCGGATCAATCTTCAGTACTACTCAACATTTCCGCAACCCCATTAACTCGTACTGAAGCACCTAGATTATTTACTCCTCAAACTAACCGTTTACAATTTCAAAATAAAATAAACGAACAAATAAATCTCAAAATCAGACTAAAATCTAATCTTGATATAGAAGAAGCTGTCAATAATTTAACCACTCTCATACAGTCAGCTGCTTGGGCAGCTACCAAGCTAGACAAACCACCTTACACTTATTCTAATTTCCAACTCATTCCCGAACAAATTCGGAGTCTTATAGTTGAAAAACACAGAGCCAGAGCTAGATACCAATCATCCCAGCTCCCATCCCACAAATCAGCATATAATAAATTTGCCAATTCACTGAAAAAGGTTCTAGCTAAACATAAAACAAATGAATTCGAACAAAAATTATAATCATTATCTAGTACAGATGGTAGTATCTGGAAAGAAACTAATTGAATGCTAAAATACAAAACTCCATCGTGCCCACTAAAAAATGCAGACAATACTTTAGCTATCACAGATGACGAAAAATCCACTGTATTTCAATCTCATCTATATGAAATCTTCCAACCTCATAATGATATCCTTATTCCACAACACTTAGAAAATGTTGAAATATATCTAAACTCTCCTCTACCACAAGCTTACTCTGTATAATACTTCACACCCAACGAAGTAAAAAACATGATAATTAAGTGTTCTCGTAAGAAATCTCCTGGCTTCGATTTGATAACAGCGGAAGTCGCTAAATGGCTGCCAAAAAAGGCTATAGTGCTCCTAACCTATATTTACAACGCAATCATAAGACTCTCATAACTAAGCTGGAAATTTTCACAAATAGTCATGTTTGCTAAGCCGGAAAAACCTCCAGATATCCCATACTCGTATAGACCTATCAGTCTCTTACTATACCTTTCAAAAATCAATGAAATGCTAATTCTTAAACGATTGTCTCCTCATATACTTGAAAACAATATTCTTCCTCCTGCACAATTTGGCTTTAGAGTCAAACATAACACGATTCATTAAGTCCATAGAGTGGTTGATGCTATAAATACATCCCTCGAAAAAAAATGCTATTGCACAGCTGTTTTTTTAGACATATCCCAGGCCTTCGACCGAGTATGGCCGAGGGCCTTCTGTTCAAACTTCACAATTTTTTACCCCCACCGCTCTTTCTTTTAATTAAATCCTACCTTACAAATCGCCACTTCCAAATACGTTACGGCTCATCAACTTCAAATATAACCCCGATTTTCGCCGGTGTACCTCAAGGAACAATCCTCTCCCCCTCGCTCTTTAACATATATGCCTCTGATCAGCCAACAACTCCAAACACCTCTGTTGCCGACTACGCAGATGATAAAGTAATTTTTTCAATTCACAGGGATCCAATTATAGCCTCTACTAATTTACAGTCTCATTTAAATTTACAATCCGAATGGTATGAAAAATGGCGTGTAAAAGTAAATCACAGCAAGTCGGTTCATACAACTTTTACCCATAGACACGGTCAATGCCCAAATGTTTCAATTAATAACATACCTATCTCACTACTCAATGCTCTTAAATATTTAGGATTAATCCTTGACCAAAAATTAACTTGGAACAAGCATATAAGAGCTAAGAGATTAATCCTTAACGCTTGATCTAGATCGTTAAAAACAATATTATCAAAAAATAAATTTACTAGCTCAAAAACAAAACTACTTGTATACAAAACTCTCCTTAAGCCAATATGAACATACAGGTTACAACTCTGGGGATCGGCCAAAAAATCAAATCTAAATAAAATTCAAGTCTTTCAGAATATTACCCTTAGAAAAATCACTAATGCTCCCTTCTACGTATCTAATGTAACTCTCCACCAAGATCTAGGTATTCTACCTGTTGTAACTGAAATGAAACTATTTTACAAACGTTTTTTCGATAGACTTGAAAATCACCCTAACGCACTAATAAAAGAGCTACATACCTTCTCACTCCCTGAAAATCCACAACGTAGACTCAAAAGGAAATGGTGTCGTGACCATTTAAATTAAATATTCCGCAATCACCCTAAATATAACGTCAAGTAAGTAAGTGCCACTAATGGGTGGTTTCTTCTTCAAGCAATCCATGTTTTTTTTAACTCTTATCTCATACGCTTATTGTGCAAATTGTAAAGATTGTGTATGTGCATTTGTAAAAAAAAAAAAAAAAATATTTAAAC